>CM046033.1:18683519-19200027 GCA_025215565.1 Flaveria ramosissima | reverse complement strand
CATCAGCTGAGCCTGCTGCTCTATAACACGAGCCTGCTCTGCCATCTGTTGAGATTGGGCAGCAGTCAGGTCGGTAAGCTGGCGTATCTGGGCAGCTTTCTCCTCGTCTGCAGCTAGTAAGCGCATCACCATCCGGTTGAGCGCTGACAGCTGTTCCTCTACCCCGATTGGAGGTAGAGGTGATCCATAAGAATGTGAGGTATGGGCTGACGGTCCTGCTGGTGTGAGGTGGTGGTGGTGGTGGCTGTAGTGAAGATGGGTCGGTAAATGGTGGAGGTGATGTGGGTGTAAATGGTATGGTGGTGGATGGGATATGTATAGTGGTGGTGGGTAAGGTGGTGGCTGTGGTGGATGTGGTGGCTGTGGTGGTGGATGGTATATCTGTGGAGATGGTAGTGGTGGCTGTGGTGGTGGATGCAGAGGCTACGGTAGTAACGAAGGTCAACCGACGCTTCTTCTTCTTCAGACCATGGGGCTGAGCCATCCTCTTCCTCCTCGTCCCTGTGGAGGTGGATGCTCCCCCTACAACTCTGCCTGCTGAACCCGGAGCATAACTCGGGTCAGTCTCAGTCTCTCTGGAGTCTCTCGGGTGTTCACCAACCACCCGTAGCCCATGTTCTGTGGGAACAACTTGCTTCCCACAGTTCGCGTGAGGGGCTCCTCATCCTCCTCCTCCTCAGCACCAAGAACAAACTCCTGATGAAATCCGGCTGTCTCAGCAACATCTCCAGCTGGGGCAGACACTAGGGGTATAACATCTGACACAGTGCCTCTCGGTGGAGCAGGCATATCGTCCCCAGCGTCTCCACTATCATCATCATCCAAGTCCAGAGTAGGTAGAGCAATCTGCTCTACATCAGAATCACTATCATCGTGGCGCCACTTTCTCTTGGCTGGCACCACGTAGTCTCCCGGGCCAGATGCCCAAACAACCTCCTGACAGGGGGTTTCACCTGCTTCCCCTTGTACACCTTCATCCTCCCCAAAGTAGTGTCATCCATAACCTCGAGGACTACCGCATCCTCCTTCTCCTTTGGCAGGGAGGGAAGCTTCTGATCTATAATCATCTGCATAAACCTCGGATACATGCAGAAGCCCTCCTTCCCTTTCCCCTCAATGTTCTCCACCAGATAGGTGAAGATCATTTTGGAGAAGCTGAACGGGTGGTTCAGCACCAACGCAGCATACGCGTTCTGTATCTGATCAGATAGCTCATCAAAGCCTCCCTTCCTGGAAGCTATGCACTTGAGTAGAACATGCGCAAGATACTTGAACTGGGGACAGAGGTTACTCTTGTTGAGTACCCCAGCATTGATGTCCCCAGAGTACTTGGCTCTCAGAAAACATCCTCTGACTGTGAGGGGGTGTAAACGAGTAGGACAATCAGCGTCATCCCCTAACTGTAAAACGATCCTTAGATCCTCCTCTGAGAGAGTAATAGCCTCTCCAAAGATAGTACTCCTGATGCAGTGAGGCTCAGAGGATCTATCAACTGTAGCGCCTTCCCAGAAGGCCTGCTGAACTGATCTATAAGGAGTACAAGGAGTAGAAATGGCATGTGCAATCCTCGATCTCAGCAGAAATGTGATGATGCCTGAGAAATCAGCAGCGTTTCTGGATGTCAAATCCAGATGAGCACATATGTTATGCTTCGTGCTCATAGTCCATCGACTCGCCATCTGTAACACAAATCAAAATAAACATTAGTACCTTTGGCTAAGAACATCATGAAACACTTAACTTGAAGAAAATGTTTTTGTCATGCGATTGAGGTTGTGCGACTGAGATCAGTCGTGCGACTGAACAGTGCGATTGAGATTCAGACGTGCGAATGATCTCATGCGTACGACTGAGTGTGCGACTGGACTCATGCGCATGTAACCTCATGCGGTTACACCAGTCGTGCGACTGAACTTCATACGCATGGTTCAGTCGTGCGGTTAGGCAAATCGCACCCTTCAGTCGTGCGACTGAAGTTCATCAGCCTGTCCATCGCATGATGTACTGACTGTTCAATTCAAATTCACTTTTTCACCATTTTTGAGTTTTAGACATCGTTATCTGGTTCATTTGACTCGCAATACGTTCTTATAACACCTAACATCTTTAATTTCATCTGTTTGAGTCGTTAAGTTAGGTTATTAAGCCACTTAAGTCGGGTTTGTTTTGGGTATGATTTTACAGATCTGGAGTCAAATTGAACGTTATTTTGGTTTCTCTTCACCGCAAATTACCTGTAAAGTCGATGGAAATGATCAGTAATCAAGAAACGGGGGTTTTAGAATCAAATGAAATTTTGGCAGAGTGGAGTTAAGTCGTGCGATTTAGGGTTACTTTGAGGGTGGTGAGTCTCTGCGACCGACTCCCCCTCTATTTATACTAACCCTAGATTCAATCGTGCGACTGAGCTCATACGCACCTTTCAGTCGTGCGAGTGGGACTCAGTCGTGCGATTGGGTCAGTCGCCCTTCTTCAGTCGTCCGACTGGATCTCAGTCGTGCGACTGACTCACTCGTTCGCCCTTTAAGCATCCGACTGGGCCATTCGTATGGGCCATTCGGTTGGATGGTCCATACTCATGGTCCATTCGTACGAGTGGGCGCCATTCGCATGGTTGGTCCATTCTCATGGTCCATTCGTGCGAATGGGTCACACTTAGTTAATTTTCTGCCAGTTTTACCAATTTACATTTAAAACCCTTTTAACTTTTTAAATTAACGTTATGAGCTTTTGATCATCTCAGACATGATCATTTTAACTTGAAAACTTTATGATCACCTCAGACGTGATCCTTTTAAACAATTTAGTCACCTCAGACGTGACCTTTTTAAACACTTTGTCACCTCAGACGTGACTGTTTTAAACTTTTAAAACGCATGTGGTCATCTCAGACATGACCCTTTTTAGTGAGTTGATTCCTTACTGATTTTCCTGATGTAGTCCGACAAACTAACAAACTAAAACTACTAACTAACTTAGAAAATTTAAACTAAATACTCAAAACAAGACTTGTTTTTGGCTTTTTGTGAGAGATAAATCCTAAGATGGACATCTACAGGATTTGGTTCCGGAATAGACAGCTTCAACTTGGATTGACCACACCTGGACCAATTCAATTTTGGAATCATACAGGCAAGTCAAATCATTTGGGACTTATTTTCAAAATTTTTTGATGCTCAATTCTTGGTGTTCATCCAGAGTCATTAGCAACTTTAGGGAATCATACTGGAACTCTTAGATTTCACATTGATTTGAACTTTCGAGAATTGCAGCCACAATGATTGTCAATATATTTGTCCACTTAAATCCATACACAGACTTTTGACACAGACTGGTGATTGTTTTAGGTTTAATTATTTCAACTAACATTTGTGGATCCCACACTTATATGGTAATCAACATTCCTCAGGAGCTTTTGAGCGGTCTACGGGTATTATTACAAGAAGAGACTATTCTTAGAGCTTTCAAAGAGAAGCCAGTCCTCAGGTCAGTGCCATCGCACAGCAGAGAGGCGGCAAACAACAATGAATTCTAGAATATCTAGGTTATGCTTATCCTCAGGTCAGTGCCATCGCACAGCAGAGAGGCACACAACCTATCTCCTTGTTAGAGCAGCTTATTTTATTTTGCACAAATGCACCAACAACATAAGTCATTAGCTTTATAGCATTTGTCTTTCATTTTTTTTCTTGCTTTGCTCTAATTATGGTCATCCGCACACATTTGTGGCGTTTACATGCTCATTACCCCTTATTGGAATATTGTTGATTGTGTTAACCAGTGATAAGATGGAAGCCCACAGTCAGTTGAACAACTTAGTTTGATCTTGAGATCACCAGTCAGGTCTAATCATCTATTGTGTTGAATCTACCGACATATCATTTGTGGTCTAGCAACCTCTAGGTCTACTTTCTTTGTGTTACCTTAGGAGTTACCAGTTTTCTATCATCTTCCCTTTTATATTGCTTAGACTACACAGACTTATACTTTGAATTTTTGCATCTTTTCTAAACTTAAATTTTAAAGTCCCTCTTGATTTGTTCCTGTGTACTATCATTTTCCAAAGGTTTTGAATCGGTATCACAGATACGATCTACCTTATATCAGCTATCCACTCCTTCTCCCTCGTTTTTTTAATGTTAACTTGCTGACATATTCTCCCCCTAAAATACTAAATCATTACTGGTTTAATTATTTTAGGATTTTAATAAACAACAAAATAACATGAGTTTAAATTAAACAGACTAAAATAAACAAATAAAATAAAATAAAAAGAAAAACTTTAACTAAACTACATCGGACTACACATTATCATCATCAGGAATAACCTCACTTTTCTTTTTAACGCCGTTGACCTCTAGCAAATATTGAAAACGTGGTTTATCAAAGCTTTAGTATAGAGGTCAGCGCGTTGAAAATCAGTATTAATTTTTACCACATCAATTAAGTTCTTTTCAAAACAGTCTCTTATGAAATGGTATTTAATACCGATGTGTTTGGTCTTTGGATGTTGGACCGGATTTTTAGTTACTGCAATTGCAGCAGAGTTATCAACAAAAATAGGAGTAGAAGAAAACTTTAAACCGTAATCCCGCATTTGCTGTTGAATCCAGATGATTTGTGAACAGCAACTTGCAGCAGCAACATACTCAGCTTCACAGGTTGACAATGCAACCGATGTCTGCTTCTTACACTGCCAGGTAACTAATCTTCTCCCAAAGAATTGACACCCTGCTGATGTAGACTTGTAGTTCATCTTGCAGCCCCCGTAATCCGAGTCACTATACGCGGTAAGCTCAAAGTCATCATCATGAGGGTACCACAACCCAAGTGTGGGTGTACCCTTCAGATAACGAAAAATCCTCTTGACCCCGATCAGATGGTTGACCTTAGGCTTAGCCTGATATCTAGAACATAAACATGTAGCATACATGATATCAGGTCTTGAGGCAGTGAGATACATGAGGGATCCAATCATTCCTCGGTACATCGTGGCATCTACAAGATCTCCTTTTCATCAGGTGCTATATCGTGATTCGTAGCAAGTGGAGTCCCAGCAGCAGAAGCATTCTCCATGTCAAAGCGACTGAGAATGTCCCTACATACTTGGTCTGATGTAGAAAGATCCCATTTGGAGTCTGATCCACCTGTAACCCGAGAAAGAACTTCATCTCCCCCATAGCACTCATCTCAAACTCTTTCTTCATAACTGCTTCAAACTCTTTGCATAACTCTTCGTTCTTTGAACCGAAGATTATGTCATCAACATAGATCTGTACGAGCAGTAGGTCGCCATCCTTTTCTTTAATAAACAGCGTGCAGTCAATGACTCCCCTGCGAAAGCCGTGTTTCACAAGATGAGTCGAGAGTTTCTCATACCAAGCTCTTGGAGCTTGATGAAGCCCGTATAAGCCTTGTCGAGCTTGTAAACTCTATCCCGATGATAAGGATCTTCAAATCCCTCGGGTTGACTGACATAGACTGTTTCTCTGATTTCCCCATGAAGGAATGCACTCTTCACATCTAATTGGTAGACTTAATCTTCATGTACGATGCATAGGCAAGGAAGATACGAATGGCTTCCATCCTTGCCACGGGTGCAAACACCTCATTGTAGTCAATCCCCTCGACTTGGCGAAAACCCTGAACCACCAATCGAGCTTGTTCCTGATAATGACCCCTTGGTCATCCTTCTTGCATTTCAGGACCCATTTGGTGCCAATGACTTTAGCACCTTTAGGTCTATCAACCAGAGTCCATACACCTAACTTCTTGAACTGAAGAAGTTCTTCTTGCATGGCACTCACCCACGCCTCATCATTTAGTGCATCACTGACATATTTTGGCTCAAACTGCGAGACAAAACACCGATAAGCACCATCATGAATGTAACCTTTCTCCATAACCGAGGCGTAATCAGCTGAATATAGCTGATTTGGGTTTGTACTCCTGATCTGACATCCCCAATGACATTGTCAAGGGGATGATAGACGTTTAGTCGTGATCCTGGAGTAGTAGGAACAGCTACCTCAGAGCCAAGATTATGAACATTGGTTCTGCATCTGAGGTATTGGAGTTTGAGGTTCCGAAGTCGAAGGTGCATCACTGGTAGATGCTTGTGGACTTTCAGGAACTGGAACCTGTTCCTCCTGACTGTTCTGGTCATCTGCTTCAGCTTCATCTTCAGAGGAGGAGTCACTGTCATCGACTACTCCCCCTGACTGAGTAGATGATTCTCCCGTGAGCTAGATGGTGTATTCAGGATATCATACATCATCCTGTAGCTAACTCATCATCCGAGGGAGAGAGAGGGATGTTGAAGGACTTGAAGAAGCCATCATAGTCGAAGAGTAGGGCGTCCTTTGCCAGTAGGTGGTGTGGTATATCTCTGAACGTCAACATTACACCACACTTCTACAAGACCCGTTGAGTTGTTGTAAACTCGCTTGTTCGGTATGTTGTATCCTAGAAAGATTCCTTCATCCGCCTTCTCGCTGAATTTGCCTTCTTGTGTCTTCTTCAGAAGTGTGCACGGCGCGCCAAAAGGTTCAAGATACTCCAAATTCGGTTTGCGTCTTTGTAGTAGCTCGTACATGTCTTTCCGTGGCGCTTGACTATCAGGACTCGATTCAGTGTATAACATGCATTCGCCACTGCCTCATTCCAGAATTGGATAGGCAGTTTCGAGTCTGCCAGCATAGTCCGTGCGTTCTCTATCAAGCTTCTGTTCTTTCTCTCAGCAACCATTCATCTGAGGCGTGTAGGCAGAAGTGAATTGATGCACAATTCCCTTTTCCTTGCAGTATGCCTCCATCCACTGGTTCTTGAATTCTGTCCCGTTGTCTGAGCGTACTTGTCTAACCTTCAGCTTGTAGAGAGATTCCAGTGTGGTTACTAACTCCTTGAATGACTCAAATGTTTCTGATTTGGATTTCAGAAACATTACCCAAGTGAACCTTGAGTAGTCATCAGTGACCACAAAACAGTACAGGTCGCCTGCAAGCTCATAAAGGTCTTTATACTTGAAGCAGTTCATCAGAACTTGGTCCTCTGGGATCACTTGTCCCTTTCTTCACACGGAACCCTTCTTGTTGTCGAAGATGACCTTAAATCCTTTATCACAGATTTGGAACAGAAAGTAAGTTATTTTGAAGTTGTTTGAACGTATTCACCTTATCAAACTTAACTTTCTGATTTCCCACTTCTCCCTAAGCTGTGATATCGCCTCCCTTGTTTCCAGCAAAGGAACATGCCCTCCTTTTATTTGCTTGACGTTTGATAAAAGGCTGGCCCTATTTCCTGTCATGTGCCTGGATGCTCCGCTGTCTACAATCCACGTGTTAGTCTCAGCACTGTATCGAACACCCTGCACATACAAAGTAAAGAATTAGTTTAGGTTAGGAACCCAAGCCTTTACTGGCTTGGGTTTCCCAGAGGCATCACACATCATAAACTCCACCCATTGACCCTTAGAGGGTGAGGGTAGCTCAGGTTCCTTCTTGTCATCAGTATCAGACACGCAGGATGACTTCTCTTTCCATAAGCCAGATTTGTGCAAGGCCTGTTTATGATAAACAGTCGACTGGCTTACAGGTTGAACTTTAGGTTCACTAGTTCTTCTAGGTGGAGTCAGAGAGCTCCTCTTAGAAGACCTAGGCTTAGAGTCCTGAAGTTCAATCTTCTTCCTAGGTGTCTGATAGAAAGGACAATAGGAAGCAATGTGTCCACATTCTCCACAGTTGTAGCATGACCTGCTATCAACTTTATGATTAAAACTTTTGTGGAGAAGTGTGTGACACTCTAGTAACATCAATCACTTTAGGTTTGACTCTGGTCTTTTGATGTTTTCTCTGGTTTAACAAAGTTAA
Source organism: Flaveria ramosissima (assembly GCA_025215565.1). Taxonomy (NCBI): domain Eukaryota; kingdom Viridiplantae; phylum Streptophyta; class Magnoliopsida; order Asterales; family Asteraceae; genus Flaveria; species Flaveria ramosissima. Next base: position 19,192,159 of record CM046033.1, on the reverse strand, counting down.
CTGTTTTAACCTGTTTAACATCTTTCCTTTTTGGTTAACTGGTTTTTGACTTGAAGCATGTGAAAAATTAACATTAGAAGTCTTTTTAGGTTCTGATTTGACTCTGTTTGACCCTGACTTTAAGTTAATTTTTCAAATTCCTTTTCCAGATTAACACAAGGCAATTTACCCTTTGCCTTTGAAGTGGCTTCTTTTGTTTGTGTCCAGATTCAATAGATGAACATGAGGTATCTGGATCACTTACAAGAGGAGTAGATATCACGTGATCCTTGATGGGGTTATTATTTACTGGTCTAGTCTTAGTGTTCATCAAGGTCTCAGGTGGTGGTGGAACCACTTTGTAACCCAATCCCTCCCCGTTATTCCTTTCTCTCACTAAGTGTTGAACTATGTGTGAAGAACTAGTCCAACTATGCAGTTTCTGTTTTAATGAGTTTACTTCTACTTCTAGAACTGCCTTTTGCTTCTTAGTGTCTTCTAGGGAGTTTAGATAGTACCTAATGTCATTAGCTTGGTTAAAGGCAACTACTTCGGTTTCCCTAAGCTGTTTAGTCAATAGGTCTATCTTTTCTTTATAACTATGCTCATTTTGTTTTAATACTCTATTAGCCTCAGTGCACAGTTGCAAATCTTTTACTAAGTTATCATTATGATCTAATAACCTAGCAAATTTTTCATCTATGCTATTCCTAAAAGTATCACAATCAGAACAAGCATGATTATCAAACATTTGGTCAGTAGTACTTACCTGAGTTGGTTCAGAAGAGTTAGCCATCAACGCAGCATCAGATGTCTCTGGTTCTGGTGATTCTGTCTTTTCTGTCTCTGACGTGGAAGTCTCCTCTTTAGGCTTGTAACTGACCTCGGCTGCAGTTGCTTCTTCACTGTGTGACATCGCTATCTCAACTGCTAGATCACCTTCACTCGCAGAATCATCATCAATATCTCTACACTTGCAATGTTTGATTCCCCTGGTGAGACAAACCTAAAGCTCCAATCCTGTCCTTCATCATCATGAGCAGTCAAGGCTTTTGGATCCTTGCTTGATGAAGTAGAACTGGAAGCTTGCTTGTCTTGGCGAGTAAAGGACGAGAACGGGTTCCCGTTACCCGTCTTCTTTGGCTTGACACATTCTCTCTTGAAGTGCCCCTTCTCTCCACAGTTGAAGCAGGTCACTTTGCTCTTGTCAAAGCCAAATGTGGTATCCTTAGTAGCTACCAAGTTCTGTCCGGTCTTTTTAACAAACTTCTTCGCCCTCCGGACGCACTAGCTAAGGCCCACATTATGTCCATCCTCTCAAGCTCCATTTCGTCCACCTGCTCGTAGTCCTCGTCTGCCAGATGGCAGTTTCCAATCTTCCCGGCAACAAGTCCATCATATGAATGAACCACTGCAGCCAAAAGATCCATATGCTCTCGAGCTACTTCCACAGTCACATTACCGAGGTTCTCGGTCTTCAGTTTAGTAGCACTTGCTTCTGATCCAATATAGTGGGTACAAGAAGACCCTGACGTGTCTGATCCTGAAGGAGAAGCATGTGAAGGACCCGACGAGCTAGACACAAATGCAGTCTGGAGAGGTGCTCCAGATGTCTTAGCTTGAGGCGTGGCGTTGTACAAAGCTGGATTTTGAGTGTACGAAGACTTCTGAGCTCTGTACTTCATCCTAAGTGCTTCTTCTCGCAACTTAAGAATGAAGTCATTAATATCCAGCTTTGCAAGCATTCCATTCTGTCTCAGGTTAGACACGAATGAAGCCCACTTTTCAGGCAATCCGTCTGCAAAGTTACTAACTTTCTCTTCCATGGTAGTTTCCACCCCATGTGTATGCAGTTCGCTCATCAAATGGTAGAATCTATCTATGACGTCGTCTAAACTCTCGTTACCAATCGATGAGAAGTTATCGAATTCCTTCTTTAACTCCTTGGCCTTGATTGCCTTCAACGAAGCATTCCGTCATACCTCTTCTCTAGCTCATCCCACAGTTTCTTGGACTGCTTATTCTCTGAGTACTGGTGGAATATGTCTTTGGGGATAGACTGTGTAATCAATGCATAAACTCTTTTCTCTGCATTGTACTTAACTTTCTGCGCGTCCGTCATCCCTCCTAATGTTAGCTTAACTCCATCAGCTCCCACCGGTGTACTATATCCAATCTCGATGGCTTCCCACAGATTAGGATCCACTCCATTGAGGTAGATCTCAAAACGTTGTTTCCAGTGGGGAAACTCATCCAACGTCAAGAGCTTTGGTGGTTTATTATGATTACCCACCTCACTCTCAAGCAACAGCAGGTTCTGTATCCTAGAGTCCTTCCCAGCAGTAAAGGCTGACATCTGATCTTCCATGGCGAATAACTTTAAGTCTAATCAAACAAACTTTCACTGATGCGACTGAAGGATGCGAATGGTCTAGTCGTGCGTATGAACTCTGCGACTGGTTCAATCGTGCGGCTGAACTGAGCGATTGGTTCAGTCGTGCGAATGAATCTGGTGCGTATGAGCTATGCGAACGAACGGTTCAGTCGGCCGAATGAAGGTGCGACTAGGTCCAATCGTGCGAATGAGTCATGCGAATGGAGTCCAGTCGTGCGAATGGGTCACTCGTGCGACTGAAGCTGCTGTTTTGCGAAATTTTCTAGGTTTGACGTGTTTCAGCCGTAAAAATTCGAAAATTCGCAATGTCTAATCGCCTAAGTCCGTAGAAACCAAACTTTGATGAGCAGGGAACGTCCAAGATCACTTTTGACACCAAAGATTGCGTTTTTAGTGCAAAAACACAAACTTTTATGCAATCTTGATTGAATCACACGTAATCAAGAGCCAAAGCTCTGATACCACTTGTTAGGACCTGATATTTGAACGAAATACCTAGTGATTAGCGTGTAAACCAGATCAAATAGTGCGGAATCCTATTTGATTGGCGATCCAATCAGTGAGAACACACGAAGAATCAATCAAGAATTGAATCTAACGTTAGAAGTCGATTATCGATCTAATGTGTTCTGTGAACTTGGAGAACGATTTGGGAGGCTTCTGGACGGCTAGGGTACGTCTGGAGTCGTAATGGTATGAATGCTTACGTTTTCCACGAATTGGGTCTATTATAGGTTAGTATTGTTCAATCGTGCGACTGGACCATAAGTATGGTTCAGTCGTGCGATTGAACCATGCGGTTGATTCATCCGCACGACTGAGTGTTCAGTCGTGCGACTGAGCCAATCTTATGTGTCAATCATACGACTGATCCAGTCTCCTGGTTCAGTCGTGCGACTGAGTCAATCGTATGAAGTTATTCATGCGTATGGTCCATTCGCATGGGCCATTCGCATGAGAACTTCATTAAGTTAAGTTTGAATGTTTTAATTAATATAACTTGATGTGTAACCATTCAAACAATCATAAACCCAATTAATCAACTCAATAACGACTCATTAATGAAATATTAGACATTACAAATCCCAAACAATCCATATCATTTCATTAATCAATTCATATTACATCATAGTCAGACAGACAAGATCTATTACATTACAAATCATGATCTAGGGACATACATGTATCAACAGTAAGAAGTATTAAGATGTTAAGATATGAATTTTTGATCATGATTATGTTAAGGGAAAAATTGGTAATCTTCCACCTTTCAAATTCCCTTTTTTCAAACGCTCGTAAATTTTATATATCAATATTATTATTAAAAAAATATACCATAAAAATGAGCATTAATTATCTTCAACATACATATGACGATATAATAAAACAAACTTTTTATGAACTCATTATGTAATTTAGGTAGATTATTGTGTAATATTCTGAATTAATGAAAATTACATAATTATCTTATGAGCATGACACAATGAAGTGCTTGACGAGAATTACACAATAACTAGCACTATACTTGCTAACTAGCAAAAGACACAATAAACTACTTGACGAGGATTACAGAATGACTTGATTAGGACTACGCAATGAATTAGAAAACCTAAAAAAACTTACATTTTCAACACTGTGTTAGAATTTATTATTTTAGAAAAACATAATTGGAAAACATAATGATCAACATTATACACAATGATATGACGAATGTTACCCTGTGACCTGATATTACATAATAATCTGACCTAATGCACCGAAATAATGTGAAAAAAAACTTTTTTTAAGTAGCAACATTATGCGTGTTTTAAGTATAAAAACAATTATTTTTATGATGCAATTTTAAAGAAATAATGTTGTATGTAAAAGTTATGATCATCTCAAAAGGTTATTAGTCATGAAAACACTGTTTATTTATTACCCCGTTCATCTAGTTTTGCTTTGATTTTCATGATTTTTGACTTCCATAGTTAGTAATCATAAACATTAGCTCATTTTGGTTCGAATCAATGATAATAACCTATTATTAGTCAGGATTTTTGTTTCTTAGACCTAGTGTTCATAGTCGACATTTTCGAGTGTCAGTTGATTTGAATAAAGTCAAACATTCACCTTAGAATCAATACTCCTATGATACATGATTGAATAAGATGGTCATAGTTTTTAGAATTAGTATGAATCAAGGTTTGTGGACGATTTGGAAGATGAAATCTTGATGAACACACTCGTCGCACTATGATGTACACACATTAATATTTGAAAAGTATTAAATGTGAGATTTGGTTGTCTAAATAGTCGAACTGAGTTCATTTCTAAATGTACAAGTGTTGAAGGAAAATGCGGATGTAAAATTTTCATTTTACTTAGTACACTAGCTCGCATTTGTTTAGTGTTCATTAAGGGTTTGTTAGCTCACTGTGTGTGGTTTAGCTAATCCATGAGGATGCATACAGGGGTCTAATCCTTGTGATTGACCAAACGAACGGGACCCTTGTCGCTTGCTCCGGTAGTAGAGTCAGCTTCGTGCATAATGTTAGGGGTCTATTTATAGACTTCGGCCCAGTATCAGCTTCGTGCATAATGTTTGGAGTATAACATATGACATTGGTATAGATGAAAGTGAAAGACTGATGAATGAACGATACGTGTGATAATGAAGATAATAATGATATTACCTTGATGTATGTACGATGTATGATCATGTACGGAAGTAAAGAAATGTTTTAAACGTATGAAAGGTATTTTATTTATAAAACTAGAACTCACTCAGCAACGCTGACTTTTATGCATTTTCAGTTGGCAGGTAACTTGTTGCTGGGATGGCGCGAGGTTGAGGTTACTTGGCGAATAAAGACTGGCATCCATTTTATGCAGAAATAATATTTTTGTTTTGTAATGCAACTAAACATCATTTGGTAACTTTAACAACGATGTATTATTTGGCAAAAGTAATTATTAATGCTCAAAGTGGTTTTTTGTTAAATTATTTTGCTGCAATGTTTATAAAATTTAACTTGTTTTGAATAATATGCGCGACGAACGTCCAACTGTAAGCGTCCCAGGGACGGGGCCTTATAAGTTAGTATCTGAGCCAAAGTTTAAGAGAATTGGGTAAATTATTTCAAAAACCTAAACTTTAACTGAAAGTAGGACCAAATGGAAGGATGCCGGCCCAAGTACCTACGTGCCATCAGGTAATTTTGTGACATCCGGTAATTTTCCGTTACCAAACTCCGTTAGTTCCGTTAAGTCTTGCATACACGTGTCTTGAGCACACACTAGTTGTCGTTTAACGTTGGTGACTTTAAAATAATTAATAATGACAAACTAGTAGAATAATTAATCAATAATGTGATTATTGTATCATGCTTATGTTAGTGTTTGCGTGTTTTTAAATACTAATTAGAAAATTAATCGCGTAACGTGGAAACGTGCGTATTAATCGTATGTCTTGTGTTTTTATAAAGATAAAAATATATATTGTTAACATTGGTTTATATGTTTATATTATTAAGTTAATAACACTTTACAAAGAGTTTAAAAGCTTAAACTTTATAAAATACAAATTATAAGGGTTAAAAGGGTAATTAGGGATAATTAAGTTAATTAAAACAAAAAACCAACCCTAGAACCCCCCCATCGGCCGCAACCCCCACTTTCTACCCCTCTCCACTTCGAAATCAGCCAAGAACAAGGTGTTGGCTGCAATTTTGGTTCGATTTCAGGCCATACAACAAGTTAGCAACATCAAATCGTGTTCCTTTGCAAGAATTAAGGTTAGTTTTGATGTTTTTTGTGGGATTTGCATGTTGGCCGAAGCCCTAGGTTCGAATGGGTGTTCATGATGTCGAAATTGTTGTTATTTGATGATGCTAGTATGTTAGTTAGATAGTATACATGTTGTTTAACGTTGATTATGCAAGAATGATACGTTTTTGATGAATTGATCATGAACTTTGATTCAAGATAAACCCTAATTCGAAATTGATGTGATTATGTGAGATTGATGATTGTATGATGATTGTATGATGATTAATAGGTTGTATGGATGCTAGATTACATTGATCTTGCAAGAAATTGATGAATTGAAGGTTGTGTTCATAGGTTACTAATAATAGTAACTTTATTTTGCATGAAAGGGTGATTTGATCATGAATTGATGTTGTTCATGAGTATTAGATAATGATTTAGGTGCAAGAAATCTATGTATGATGTAGTCTAGTTCATACCTTGCCAAAAGTGGAAACTTTTGTTCATGATGATTGATGGATTATGATGATTGGGTATTGTTGATCATGCTTAGATGTTGATATGAACTTGAATTGGTGTATTATTAATGAATTCATGAATACATTGAGTGTTTGATAGATTTTGGAATGTACTTTCCCAAAAGGGAAACTTTATTTGCACAAAGTTTGAAAGATGATAGTTTGAGCATGTTTGAGATATTAGGAGCATGTTAGTATGTTCATGGATGATTTCTAATGTGATAGAATATGTTAATTTAGTTGTATGGAATGCTTGGATAATCTTGGGTGATGTATGGACTTTGATGATCATGTATGATGTTGATGTTGATTAGTAGTTAAGACATCATGTTTAGGACTGGAAATTAAGTATTGTGGTGTATGTTGAATGCAATGAACATGGTTAATGAATATGATTGTGATCATCATACACACGTGCGAATCCGAGGCCCCTACTTAGTAGGATTAGCAGGGTTTAGGATGTGAAGTCGTGAGTGGCTTCACATGGCATGTAGTGCGTGATTTGATCTTTGTGTGGTGTGTTAGTTATATTATAACTGATGGACATGTTAATGTTTTAGATTCGCATGACTTGTATGATATTTAGTGGTATGATGATCTAAGTTATGCATAGAGTAATATAGCACCTCATGTGATTCAGTTGAATGTTAACCATGTATGCTATATGTTCATGCTTGCCTAATTGAATTATAACTCATGATGTCACCAACGGGTCAAACGGGTCAACTGAGTCAAAAGTGTCTGTTTTTCTGAAACCTTGATTCTTTGGTTGTAGTGTGCTTAGGGTTCTACATGTTCTCTGTTTACACGTACTTATGTACTTACATGATCTAGGTAACCTCTGAAGGTTGTCTGTCCACTCTTTCTTTCAAGTAAACCCTAAGTATTCATTTCGCATATCAGGTGAGTTCATGCCCCACTCTTTACTTAATCTCTTTTGGGGGAGATAGCATACTGGTAATTTACAAACGCTTTATATATATTTTAAGTTGTGTATAATATTAATATAGTGTTGTTTATCATGGAAAAGTCCTCACACTTTCGAATTGTTAATATTGAATAGCGGGGGAACCTGGGTAGTACTACTGGTCTGACGAGCCCCACCTGTGTGACTCGAGGTCAACTGGGTGCAATTTGTCGTATTGAACATTGTCACGACCTAGTAAGGCGTGACAAGAGGCAACAACTTATCACAGTCAGCTTCAATTGCGAAATCACTATGAATTAATATTTATTGTTAATAGACTAGCTATTTGTTACAATACACTGCTTATATATCACAATTGTTAAATTGTTTATATTTGAACGCCAACTCTTGAACTCACCAACCCTTGTGTTGACATTTTTAGTATGCTATTCTCAGGTCGTTAACTTCGCTTGCCATTAGGAGCACTGCACGGGTTCATCATGCATATTAAGACTCCATTTTAAAGACATCTTTGTTGGTTTTATTTATTAATGTTTACTCATTTGGGTTGGCGCGTGTTTTGCCATACTATGCAGTTATATACTTTGGGTTTCTTTACTTACAAAACGCTTCCGCATGATTTTAAAGTTTGAACTTTGGTTGATTTTATTTTAAATGTGGCATATAGAGTCGTTCTGAGTAACTATTGACTGTGATCTTGGTTTGTTCACACGCCTCGAGGTAAAACTCTGCACATGGATTTTGAGGGTGTGACAGATTGGTATCAGAGCCTTTGGTTATAGGGAACTAGGTTGCATACACACTAGACTATAACCGCACACAGTTAGTTAGTTACCTGTGCCTTATTTTCCTCTACTGTATACTCATTGGCATACACGTCACACTCTCTGCAGCATGGCATCGTCATCGAGAACTCCGGGTAAGCGACCTGCATCACCTACACGATCTGAGTCCCCACCTCCCGCACCTGTACACGACTGGCCCCGTCTAGCTTATCCTCGAGGGGAGATTGATTGGGATCAACCTTTTGCATTGATGAAGCGTGACCCCCCGCGAGACTGGAATTTCTACCCCAAGTTCGTTAATCATATAATGTATAGGGAGCGCGTACCTGACCCGAGACCCAGGACTAGGAGCAACGCTGATCAACCAATGCCTTCACTCCCGTGGACGGTGCAGTCTAATGAGCAACTGATTGCTGCACTGGATACTGAACAACAACGAGTCTGGCGGCTCACAAGTGATGTTTGTACACTGCATCATGACGTGTACAAACTACGACATCAAGTGGATGAACTTGAGGAACAACACGGGAAGACCCTAACGGGTGTCACCACATGGAAGATGGTATTATAGCACTTAGAGGACGTGTGGCTGCTCGTGAACAGTGGGATGCTGTAGCTGATAACATAATTGCTACCTTAGAAGCCCAATTGGCAGCGCTTCAGATTGCCATAGCTCCTGCTCCTGAAGAGGAGCTTGGGGATGAGGATCCCGAGGAGGAGCCCGTGGAGGAGGAAACCGGTGGAGATGGAAGATGACAGCGATGGGTCGGATGTAGTCGATTGATTTCCTTTATATATGACTTGGACTATGTAGTGTTTTCTCTCTTTTGGAAACCTATGTGGGAAGGATTGTTTCCCCACCCTAACGACAAACTTAAAATATGACATTGGTGGATACATTGTGACTTATTTACAATTTATTTATCTTGGTTATCATTTTTGTTATGAATGTTGTGGTTGTGATGATTCATTATTCCTTACTGTTTACTGTACTTCAATGGGAAAAATGTGTTTGATGTTACTCATTATTGTATTTGTGAATGTAAAGTGAAAAATGGACGCCCGTGGACGTGGACGTGGAAGTGGGCGCGGGCGCGGACGTGGACGTGGCGCCGGAGACATGGTGGTGGTGCTGTAAACATGACCCCTACTAAATTAGCTGCCCTGATAAACGAGCATGTTCAGGCAGCGGTGGCTGCTGCCCAGGCGGGACAGCAGCAGGTAAACAATGATAGAAAGTTAAACCAAATATCCTGAGTAACCGTATAGGATGTCTGATCAATGTTTGTTGTGTTAAAGCAGGACCACCGGTGTATACCTATAAGTCCTTTATGGACTGTAAACCACACACCTACAGCGGTACTGAAGGGGCTGTAGGACTGGTATGATGGTTTGAGAAGACAGAGTCTGTTTTCTCCAAATGGAACTGCCAACCTATTGATCAGGTGAAATACGCCACCGAGACTCTGGAAGGTGCCGCTCTATCCTGGTGGAACGCGCAAGTCCAGATGCTAGGACAAGCGATCGCAAAGGACTTCCCTGGACTAAATTCAAGGAGATGATGACTGAGGAGTACTGTCCTCGAAATAAGGTGCAAAAGCTGGAGATGGAGTTCTGGCAACTTAAGATGCAGGGCTCGGAAATCGAGGCCTACACCACCCGAACCCACGAACTAGCCACCCTATGCCCGGGGATGGTGAACGAAGTGCACAAGAGGGTTAAGCATTACATACGGGGATTAGTACCCGAAATTCAAAGCATGGTGACTACTTCTAACCCGACCACGATTCAACAAGCCATCTAGTTAGCTCATAAGCTAACTGATCAAGTAGTGGAGCAAGGACGTTTACCTAAGCGGGGCGCTGTGGCGAGCGTGCCCGACAACAAGAGGAAGTGGGATAGTTCCAACAACAACAAATCATCATCATCTAGCGGTCAACCCCAATCTCAACAACAACAACAGCCAGTTCAGCAACAACGGAGGTTCGATAATAACCGTAACTTCAACCAGACGGCTTCAAATAATCAAGGACCCAGTGGTTATGGTGGTAGACATCCGAAGTGCACTCGGTGTAATTACCATCATGTGGGAAGGTGTGATAATTTCAAGTGTCAACGCTATGGTAAGATTGGACACGCTGCTAAGGATTGTCGTGGTGAACCGTTAAGGAAGCCACAACAACCTCAGGAGACTCCCAAAGGTTGTTTTGAATGTGGGAAGGAAGGGCATTACAGGCGAAACTGCCCACAACTGTGGAAGAATGGTAATGGCAATAACGGCAATGGCCATAACAACAACAACCACGGTAACAACAACAATGGTGGCAATGGTACTGGTAATGGCGGCAACAAAGATGGAGCCAAAGGGAGAGCCTTCGTCATTGGCTCAGGTGAGGCTCTAAATTACCCCACAACTGTTACTGGTAGGTTTTCTATTAATGGTTGTTTTGCTACAGTACTATTCGATACTAGAGCCGATAGGAGCTTCGTGTCCTTAAAGTTCTGTAGTCTTTTAAGTGATATACCCTCCGCCTTAGAATCTAAATACACCGTAGAATTGGCCGACGGTAAACAGATCCATGTAACGCATATCCTTAAAGATTGTAAGATAGAGCTTCCCGGTCATACTTTCGCAATAGATCTTATGCCTGTTACGCTGGGGAGTTTTGATGTAGTGAAAGGCATGGATTGGCTCTCTAGCAAGCAAGCGGAAGTCATATGTCATGAGAAAATCATACGAATTCCGGTTGGTGACGAAATCCTTACAGCCAGAGGTGATAGGAGTGGTGCGGTGATAGGCATCATTTCATACATGAAAGCCCAAAAGTTGTTTCGAAAAGGTCGTTTGGCTATTCTAGCACTCGTCACCGATAAGCAAGCGAAAGAAAGAAGAATGGAGGACGTTCCTGTAGTGCGTGACTATCCTGAGGTGTTTCCAGAGGATCTTCCTGGACTACCACCTCACCGCCAAGTGGAATTCCAAATCGAGTTGACTCCCGGCGCAGCCCCGATTGCTAGAGCACCTTATCGATTAGCACCGAACGAACTACAAGAGTTGTCATCACAACTTCAGGAGCTTTTAGATAAGGGCTTTATTCGACCTAGCACATCACCTTGGGGAGCCCCTGTCCTTTTTGTTAAAAAGAAGGATGGCATATTCCGGATGTGCATCGATTATAGGGAGTTAAACAAAATAACAGACAAGAACCGATACCCTTTACCTCGTATCGATGACTTGTTTGATCAGCTTCAGGGATCAAGCTATTATTCGAAGATTGACTTGAGATCCGGTTATCATCAACTCAGAGTCCGAGAAGAAGACATTTCCAAAACTGCATTTCGTACTCGTTATGGTCATCATGAGTTCTTGGTCATGCCTTTTGGGTTGACAAATGCACCTGCTGTGTTCATGGACCTCATGAACCGAGTGTGCAAACCCTATCTCGATCAGTTTGTCATTTTGTTTATCGATGATATACTGATATATTCTAGGACCAAGGAGGATCACGAAGAGCACTTACGAATGATCTTAGAACTATTGAAGAATGAGCAGCTGTATGCCAAATTCTCTAAGTGTGACTTTTGGATACGAGAAATGCAATTTCTAGGTCATATTGTTAATGAGAAAGGGATACATGTTGATCTTGCCAAGATTGAGGCGATAAAGAATTGGACTACACTCAAAACGTCGAGCGAGATAAGGCAATTTTTGGGATTAGCAGGATATTATCGACGATTCATAGAGGGATTCTCTAAAATCGCACAACCTCTCACAGCCTTGAATCACAAAGGAACGACATACAAATGGGGTGAGAGTCAAGAATCGGCTTTTAAATCGTTAAAACAGAAACTCTATAGTGCACTGATATTGGCACTGCCAGAAGGAACGGATGATTTCGTGGTGTATTGTGATGCATCCATTCAAGGATTGGGTTGTGTCTTGATGCAATGAAAAAACGTGATAGCCTACGCCTCGAGACAACTAAAGGTTCATGAGAAGAACTATACCACCCATGACTTAGAATTGGGTGCAGTGGTTTTTGCCTTAAAGATCTGGAGACATTACTTGTACGGTACCAAGTGCACTATCTACACCGATCATTAGAGTCTTCAACATATCTTTGAGCAAAAGGAGTTGAATATGAGGCAACGACGTTGGGTGGAGCTACTAAACGATTATGATTGCGCTATCAAGTATCATCCCGGAAAGGCGAATGTGGTTGCTGATGCCTTAAGCCGGAAGGAAGCAGCTAAACCCAGACGGGTGCGAGCTTTACAGCTTACTATCAGTACCCAACTGCCCGAACAAGTTAAGGAGGCACAGATAGAAGCCTTAAAAGCAGAAAATGTTGGTTCTGAGTCGTTAAGGGGAATGGATAAACAACTGGTGGTGAAGGAGGATGGAATTCGGAACTTCATGGATAGACTTTGGGTGCCTGTCTATAGAAATCTAAGGGATTTAGTTATGAGTGAGGCACACAAATCTAAGTATTCTATACATCCTGGATCCGACAAGATGTACCAGAACCTAAAGGCGCACTACTGGTGGCCTAACATGATGGCGGATGTAGCTACTTATTTGAGCAAGTGTTTGACCTGCTCGAAAGTAAAGGTGGAATACCAAAAACCATCCGGACTGTTGCAACAACCCGAGATACCAATGTGGAAATGGGAACAAATCTCCATGGATTTCATTACCAAGTTACCCCGGACTAATACTGGTTGTGACACGATATGGGTTATTGTGGATCGATTGACAAAGTCTGCTCATTTCCTTGCAATTAAGGAAACTGACAAGAAGGAGAAATTAACCCGACTGTACCTTAAAGAGATCGTTTCGAGACACGGTGTACCGATCTTAATTATTTCTGACCGCGACGCTCGTTTCACGTCACATTTCTGGCAATCACTACAGAAATCTTTGGGTACACGATTGGATATGAGTACTGCATATCACCCACAGACGGATGGCCAGAGTGAGCGTACCATACAGACGTTGGAGGATATGCTACGTGCTTCTGTGATTGACTTCGGGAATAACTGGGAAATTCACCTACCATTGGTGGAGTTTTCTTATAACAACAGTTATCATACCAGCATACAGGCAGCACCTTTTGAGGCGTTGTATGGGAGAAAATGTAGATCACCAGTTTGCTGGGTAGAAATTGGTGATAGTCAGCTGACGGGTCCCGAGTTAATTCATGAGACAACCGAGAAGATTGTGCAGATACGAAACCGTATGGCTGCAGCACGAGACAGACAATAGAGTTATGCTGACAAGAGACGGTTGGTGACAAGGTTTTATTGAAGGTCTCACCATGGAAAGGCGTAGTTCGGTTTGGCAAGTGAGGAAAGCTAACTCCGAGGTACGTTGGACCATTTGAAATATTGGAAAGAATAGGTCAAGTGGCCTATCGACTAGCCCTACCTGATTCGCTAAGTGGAATCCACGATGTATTTCACGTGTCAAACCTAAAGAAGTGTCTAACTGATGAAACAATGGTCGTACCACTAGAAGAAGTTCAAGTGGATGAACAATTACGCTTTATTGAAGAACCAGTCGAGGTGATGGACCGTGAGGTGAAAACACTTAAGCAAAGCAAGATACCCATAGTCAAAATCCGTTGGAATTCGCGACGTGGACCGGAATTCACGTGGGAACGAGAAGATCAAATGAAGCTTAAGTACCCTCAACTATTCGAAAAGACGATGCCAACAGACGAAGGTATTAATTTAAATTTCAGGACGAAATTTCTTTCAACATGGGGATGATGTGACAGCTTATCCAAAACTCACTCGATTTTGTTTTCTGTGTGCCAATGCAGTAGACCAGTGATGGAACACTCTCACCATGTAACGCAATTTTCGGGACGAAAATTCTTTCAACATGGGGATAATGTGACATCCGGTAATTTTCCGTTACCAAACTCCGTTAGTTCCGTTATGTTTTGCATACACGTGTCTTGAGCACACACTAGTTGTCGTTTAACGTTGGTGACTTTAAAATAATTAATAATGACAAAGTAGTAATAATCTAATCAATAATGTGATTATTGTATCATGCTTATGTGTTTGCGTGTTTCTAAATACTAATTAGGAAATTAATCGCGTAACGTGGAAACGTGCGTATTAATTCGTATGTCTTGGGTTTTTATAAAGATAAAATATATAATTGTTAACATTGATTTATATGTTTATAGTATTAAGTTAAAAACACTTTACAAAGAGTTTAAAAGCTTAAACTTTATAAAATACAAATTATAAGGGTTAAAAGGGTAATTAGAGATAATTAAGTTAATTAAAACAAAAAAAACCAACCCTAGAACCCCCCCATCGGCCGCAACACCCACTTTCTACCCCTCTCCACTTATGTACTTACATGATCTAGGTAACCTCTGAAGGTTGTCTGTCCACTCTTTCTTTCAAGTAAACCCTAACTTTTCTTTTCGCATATCAGGTGAGTTCATGCCTCACTCTTTACTTAATCTCTTTTGGGGGAGATAGCATACTGGTAATTTACAAACGCTTTATATATATTTTAAGTTGTGTATAATATTAATATAGTGTTGTTTATCATGGAAAATTCCTCACACTTTCGAATTGTTAATATTGAATAGCGGGGAAACTTGGGTAGTACTACTGGGTCTAACAAGCCCCACCTGTGTGACTCGAGGTCAACCGGGTGCAATTTGTCCTATTGAACATTGTCACGACCTGGTAAGGCGTGACAGGAGGCAACAACTTATCACGGTCAGCTTCAATTGCGAAATCACTATGAATTAATATTTATTGTTAATAGACTAGCTATCTGTTACAATACATTGCTTATATATCACAACTGTTAAATTGTTTATATTTGAACGCCAACTCTTGAACTCACCAACTGTTGTGTTGACATTTTTAGTATGCCATTCTCAGGTCGTTAACTTCGCTTGCCATTAGGAGCACTGCACGGGTTCATCATGCATATTAAGACTCCATTTTAAAGACATCTTTGTTGGTTTTATTTATTAATGTTTACTCATTTGGGTTGGCGCGTGTTTTGCCATACTATGCATTTATATACTTTGGGTTTCTTTACTTACAAAACGCTTCCGCATGATTTTAAAGTTTGAACTTTGGTTGATTTTATTTTAAATATGGCATATAGAGTCGTTCTGAGTAACTATTGACTGTGATCTTGGTTTGTCACACGCCTCGCGGTAAAACTTTGCACGTGGATTTTGAGGGTGTGACAAATTTCTTTAAAACTTAACCGGTATTACATGCACGTGTTATTTGATTTATGTGCTCTTAGTAGATTTGGATAATGATGTAGTCAGGATATGAAATGCTTGGGGAATGAAGAGTAAAGTAAGTGGCTAATCACAACTGACCACTGTAATTAGAGACTTACTATACTTGACATAATCTGAGTTATTACCTTGAATGACCGTGTTGGTATTTGAATCTTATAGTATTTAAAAGATGGCTTGTGGTAGATCTTCGAAAGCTTCTCGTGGTGGCGGTCGTAGTGGACGTGGTTGCTAGGCCACAGGTCACTAAGAGCCGAGCTAAGACCGGTGAAACGGCACATGAGGAGCCCAAACCCCATAATCAGGAGGGTGGGGATGAGAGTGCTAATCTGAGGGCCTCAGTGAAGGAGGCCATTGTGGAGGAGGTTCATCAAGTCATACAGACGATTATGTCGTCTGTGGTGACCGAAGTGATTAGAGCTGTGAGGGAGGATGAAAGAAAAAGGGAAGAAGACTATAGGAAGAAAGGACAAAGAGGGAGGAGAACGAGAGCAACTAGAGTCTGAGACGGTTGCCTTTAGTGATGAGGAGGAGGAAGAAGCTATGCAAGAAACAGTACGAGGCTGTAACTATGGAGCCTTTCAAAGGTGTAAACCCCTAACTTTTGATGGCAATGGTAATGTTGATGCTACTCACCAATGGGTGAGAGAAATGGAGGCTGTGTTGGATATCAACGAGTGTAGGGAGGACAAGAAGGTGAAGTTCGCTAATCACTCGTTTGTGGATTTGGCCTTATGCTGGTGGGACAACATTGTCCAGGCCGAGGGTAGCAAGGCAATTGGAATGATGAGGTGGAGTGAACTTAAGAAGCTAGTGATCGAGGAGTTTTGTCCTCACAGGGAACTTGACAAGACCGAGAGAGAGTTCCTACAATTGGATATGGTAACCATGACATACCATCAGTATACGACCAAGTTCAATGAGATGGCAAGGCTGGTGCCACACCAGGTGACAACTATGTCACGAAAGATTAAGAGGTACATTCAAGTTGCCGGCAGATATCCGCAGGCACATGATCGCTGTCCGACCAAGTACTTTTAGGTTGGTGGTTGATCTAGTAGGGACGTTGTATGATGAGAGAGAGGTGACAGTCGTAGAGGTGAGTAAAAAGGGTGGTGGTGACAGGAACTGGAATGGAAAACGGTTTGGACGTGGTGGTGTCATTCCAAATAACAAGAGTGCAAAGATGGATGACAGGCGGGTAGTTACATCTTGTGCGGGGACGAAGAGGTGTGGTAAATGTGAAAAGGAGCATACGGGAGAGGGTAGGTGGGGATTGAACGTCTGCTTCAAATGTGGGAAGCCCGATGATATGGCAAGAGAGTGTAGGGTGGTAAGATGTTATAACCATGGTGAAGGGGCCATCTGAGGAGGGATTGCAAGAAGCCGAGGCTGAAAGTTCTGGGGAAAAGAAGAAGACCAGGAATGAAGGGCAGACAGCGAGCGCCAGAGCATTCATGATGACCCGGGAGTAGGCAAGGGTGGACCCGATTTCGTATCAGGTACGTTCCTTGTAAACCGAACTTGTGCCTCTGTGTTATTTGATTCTGGTGCTAGTAGAAGTTTCATTTCTACTGTCTTCTGTGCTAAGTTGCCTATTATAAGTATAAGTATTGATGAGCCCTTCGATGTAGAAACTGCCGTTGGTAAGTCTACATGGAATTTTGATCTGATTGAAGGTTGTGACATAGAATTAGAAGGTTATAGGTTTCCTGCTAGAGTATTTGTGATGACCTTAGGCGGATTTGATATAGTCTTAGGGATGGATTTGTTAGCAGCCTATGAGGCGAATATTGTGTGTCGCAAGAAGATGATCCGACTGACAGCGCCTAACGGGAGTTTGGTGACGTTCTACGGTGATCGAGTTACTACGATTCCGAAGGTGATTTTGATGGTGGTGGCGGGGAAGTGCATGAATCATGGATGTAGCGCCTACCTGGCTTACGTGAAGGATGTGGACACGTCAGTACCATAATGGTCCGACGTACCAGTTGCGTGTGACTTCCCGGAAGTGTTCCTAGAAGATTTACCAGGTGTGCCACCGGACCGCGAGATCGAGTTCCAGATTGACTTGATACCTGGTGCTCAACCAGTTGCCAGGGCACCGTATCGATTGGCTCCGTCTGTGATGAGGGAATTGATGGTTCAGTTGCAAGAGCTGCTAGACAAGGGGTTTATTCGACCAAGTATCTCTCCCTAGGGTGCTCTGGTCTTGTTTATAAAGAAAAAAGACGGTAGTATGAGGATGTGCATCGACTACTGCAAGTTAAACAAGTTGACGGTGAAGAACCGATATCCACTACCCAGAATTGATGACTTGTTTGATCAGCTCCAAGGTGCCAAATGGTTATCGAGAATAGATCTTCGATCTGGCTATCATCAACTGAAAGTGAAAGAGCAGGATATTCATAAGACAACTTTTCGCACGCATTATAGATGCTACGAATTCCTCATTATGTCCTTTCGATTAACCAACGCGCCAGCTGCTTTTATGGATTTGATGAATCGGGTGTGTCGGCCGATGTTGGATAAATCAGTGATTGTGTTTATCGATGATATCCTGATTTATTTGAGGAGAGAGGAGGAACATGCCAGACACATTAGGGAGGTGTTGGAGACGCTTAAAAGAGAGAAATTGTATGCCAAGTTCTCCAAGTGCGCGTTCTGGTTGCGCGAAGTTTAGTTTTTGGTTCACGTGGTGAATCTCGAAGGGATTATGGTAGACCCGACAAAGGTGGAAGCGGTGATACAATGGAAGTCTCCGAAGACGCCATCCGAGATTTGTAGTTTCTTGGGATTGGCGGGCTACTACATGAGATTCATCCAAGACTTTTCCAAGATAGCTTCTCCATTGACCAAGTTGACCCATAAGGACGCGTAGTTCGTATGGGGTCAAGAACAATAGAAGGCTTTTGATGATCTAAAGACGAGGAAGTGAAGACTTGGTAGTCTATTTAGATGCTTCTTATTCTGGATTGGGTTGCGTGTTGATGCAAGAGGGGAAGGTTATAGCCTATGCTTCTCAACAGTTGAAGATCTATGAGGCTAATTATGCTACTCATGATTTGGAGCTAGTGGCTGTGGTCTTTGCATTGAAGATTTGGAGGCACTACTTATATGGGACGAAGTGCACTATCTTCACAGACCACAAGAGCTTGAAGTACTTCTTTGAGCAAAAGGATCTGAACATGAGGCAAAGGAGAAGGTTGGAGCTTATAAAGGACTATGATTGTGCGATCCATTACCATCCGGGCAAGGCCAACGTAGTGGCGGATGCCCTTAGCCGAAAGAAGAGACCTGAACCAATCCGGGTGAAAGCTTGCAAGTTGGTGATGACTTCCGATGTGATGACACATGTCAGAGAATTCCAAGATGAGGCGTTGAAAGAAGATCGCCTTAACTCCGAAAGGATAAGAGGTCTAGTCACGGAGTTGGGTGAAAACACTCTTGGAGTTAGAAACCGTTTTTGATGGATGTGGATCCCTCGTTATGGAGACATATGAGGGCGAATCATGGA
The DNA here is from genome assembly GCA_025215565.1 of Flaveria ramosissima. NCBI lineage: Eukaryota > Viridiplantae > Streptophyta > Magnoliopsida > Asterales > Asteraceae > Flaveria > Flaveria ramosissima. Next base: position 19,172,992 of record CM046033.1, on the reverse strand, counting down.
TGAAGCTCATAAGACTCGATACTCCATTCATCCCAGCGTTACAAAGATATATCATGATACGAAGAAAGATTATTGGTGGCCGGGTATGAAGCGTGAGTTGGTGGAGTATGTGAGTAAGTGCCTTGCTTGCAAGTGAAAGCAGAGCATCAGAAGCCATACGGAAAGATCCAACCTTTGGATATACCTGAGTGGAAATAGGAGCACATTACCATGGACTTTATTACGAATTTACCACATATGACAAGGGGGTATGATGCTATATGGGTGATAGTTGACGGTCTGACGACGAGTGCTCACTATCTGCCGATCCGCGAATCCTATTCATCTGAGAGGTTAGCAGATCTGTTTATCAAGGAGATTGTGACTCGCCATGGTGTACCGGTGTCTATTGTGCTGAGCGTGACACCCGGTCTACATCCATGTTTTGGAAGAGATTTCACGATGCAATGGGGACAAGGTTACATAGCCTATCATCCTCAGACAGATGGTCAGTCAGAGAGAACTATACAGACGCTTGAGGATATGCTATAAGCATGCGTCATTGATTTAGGAGGAAGATAGGACAAACACTAACTATTAGCTGAATTCTCATACAACAATAGTTATCATGCCAGTATTGGTATGCCACCATATGAGATGCTATACGGTAGGAGGTGTAGAACGCCTGTATGTTGGGGTGACATTGGACGGAAGGAGTTGGGGAGCATCGAAGTGATCGAGGTTACGACTAAGAAATTGGAGAAGATCAAGGCCTTTATGAAAGCGTCAAAAGATAGGCAAAAGTCATATGCTGACAAGAGACGTAGACCGATTGAATTCGAGGTGGGCGATAAGATAATGCTGAAGGTTTCACCTTGGAAGGGTATCATTTGGTTTAGAAAGCAGGGCAAGTTGAGCCTGAGGTATATACGGCCTTTCTGAATCATTGCCCAGGTGGCCTATAGGTTGGAACTGCCTGGTGAGTTAAGCGAGATTCATCCAACATTCCGTGTATCTCATCTGAGAAAGTGCCTAGCTGATGAAGATATGATTGTACCACTGGAGGACATTGAAGTAGACGAGCGACTCAATTATGTGGAGCAACCAGTGGCAATCATTGATAGAAAAGAGAAGATGCTACAGAATAAAGTGGTTCCAATGGTACGAGTACAATGGAGGCATAGGAAGGGATCTGAGTTTACGTGGGAGACTGAAAAAGAGATGAGACAGCACTACCCACAACTGTTCGAGGAGTAATAGGTTTTGAGGACGAAACCTATATAAGGAGGGAGGGGGACTTGTAACACCTGGGAATTTTTAAAGAAGAGAAAAGAAGGATAAAAAGAAAGAAAAAAATAAAATAATCCAAGTTAAAGGGTTAAAGTTGTGTAAAAGGCAAACTTTAATATTAATATGTTTAAAAAGGAGGGCATGGCCGCCCACACCCTCTGCTCCATCTTTTCATTTGAATTTTTGGAGAGAGAGAGAGAAAGTTTTCACTGGTTTTTGGAGAGAAGAACAAGAAGATTGCTATAAGGTGTGTTTCTTGTGTTTTTGTTCGGTTTCAGGCTGGGTTTTCAGCCTTTGGACTGAGCTTATGTGTTTGTGTGTGCGCGGTTGTGTGTTTTGGTGTGTTTAGGTGTTTGAGCTTCGATTTCTTTTGAGTTTGGAGGAGTTTTGCTCAAAGGCTGCTGCAGGTGAGTTCTAGATACTCGGTTTTATGGTTTTAAATTTGTTTTGGGGCTGAAAATGTATGTAATTACCTTTTTATAACTTTCGGTGTGAGAACCGTATGTTTTTACCCCTGTTTATACGGGTGGGTGTATGTTTGGGTATGTGTTGATTATGTTTTATGTTTTTATGCGTGGTTTAGGTGATTAGAATTTTAGGAACTAGTTAATAACATGTTAATATGATGATTGGGGTCTGAAAATGATGTAAGTCTACAGAAAGGTTGCCCATGTGCCCAACTGCCCATGCGCCTAAGTAAGGCCCATGCGCCCACATGGTGCCCATACGCCTAAGTTGCCCATGCGCCTAAGTTCCCCATATGCCTAAGTTGCCCATGCACCTAAGTCTTCCCATGCGCCTAAGTTTTTCCCATGCGCCTAACTTTTTCCCATGCGCCTGAGTGCTCATGCACCCACATAGTGCTCATGCGCCCACATAGTTCTCATGCGCCCAAATAGTGTCCATACGCCTAATGCGTTAGAAAATTTCTGGAATTTCGGGAAAAAGGAATTTAGAGACTAAGACTTGGAATGTTTTAGTGGTGATGCTTGTTGATGATGTGCATGTTGTGACCTGTTTTCTTATATGTTCCTTATTACGTATTATTACGTGGCTTTACGTGGCTTGTTAATGCTCTTGTACGTAAAGTATTACCTTAATGAAGCGAAAGATCAATGATAATGAAAAGTGGAACGCAATGAATGAATGTAAGTCTTACAAGCAAAACGAAAGGAGGTTCATAACTCATTGAGGGGTTGTTAACTCAACTGTGTACAGTTTAGCTAACCCACGAGGATGCATACAGGGGTCTAATCCTTGTGATTGACCGAACGAACGAGACCCTTGTCTCTTGCTCCGGTAGTGGAGTCAGCTTCATGCACAATGTTAGGGGTCTATTTATAGACTTCGGCCCAGTACCAGCTTCGTGCACATTGTTTGGGGTATAGCGTATGACACTGGTCTAGATGAAAGTGAAAGAGAATGATAAATGAATGAATACGTGCGATAATGAAAATAATAATGATATTACCTTGATGTATGTACGATGTATGATCATGTACGAAAGTATATGAAAGGTATTTTATTTATAAAACTAGAACTCACTCAGCAACACTGACTTTTATGCATTTTCAGTTGGCAGGTAACTTGTTCTTGGGATGGCATGAGGTTGAAGTTACTTGGCAAATAAAGATTGACATCCATTTTATGCAGAAATAATATTTTTGTTTCGTAATGCAACTAAACATCATTTTGTAACTTTAACAACAATGTATTATTTGGCAAAAGTAATTATTAATGCATGAAGTGGTTTTTTGTTAAATTATTCTGCTCCAATGCTTATAAATTTTAACGTGTTTTGAATAATATGCACGATGAACGTCCAAATGTAAGTGTCCTAGGGATGGGGCCTGACAAGCATAGAGACTCTAATCACATACACCATCTTGTCTGATGACAAGTGCATAAGAAGAAGACTGAGGTGTTGATTGAGATTGGAATGTGATTCGAGGTGAGTTTGCTAAAATAATGGCCGATTGCTTTGATGTTGTAAGAGCTTTGGCTGATTTGACTTGAAGATTGGCCATATGAACTTATTGAGAATTTTTTGTTGCTGCTTCTTGGAGTATTACATTCCAATGAAAGTGACCATTTACATCATAGTTGTATCTTTTAATGGTTTTGTCATAACCAAGTTTGATGTTCTCATTCCAGTTGAGCTTCTTCCCTTTTTGAAGAATTTCTTTGCTCTCATTGTAATCATGGCCATTTGCCATAGAAGATCCATCTCTTCTACAACATTTGGATCCATTTCTTTAAGATCTTCTTAGATTAGATGTGTTGAAGTCAGTCTACCACCCAAATAAGCTTCAAAACTTGATACAAAGGCATTGTAAGTTACCTTTGTTCTTTAGTTGTATGCTCACATGGAGCATAAGCTTGATTTGAAGCTTATGGTGTACAAGATTGCATCGTTTTGTTCTTTATATGTTGAGTAGACACAAATGCAATTGGTCTTTGACTCTTTTAGGGTGCCATAAATCATCTTCCTCTATGATGAAGTCATTTTCTACATAATGAATTTTAGATGGAAACTTGTATGCCTTTATCAATTGTGGCCCTCCAAGTTTTCAGGATTTTTCATCAAGATCTAATGCTTTAATCTTAGCCACCATTGTATCCTAATTGGTTGGAGATAAACTTGTAAGGATTCCTATAAGTCTGATGCAGTCAAAACATCCAAAGTCTCTCTGCATGCATGCACTGAAGCACAAAAGTAGAAATGCTTTAGAAGTTTTACATCTTGCACTAGAAAATATTCTAAGTGTAAAATCTTCCGAAGCCATGACCAACATCTTCCGAAGCCTAAAGTGAAGTCTTCCAAAGCTTCAAAGAAAAAATCTTCTGAAACCAAAGAGTGAAGATAGATTTATTCCGAAGACTTTTATGAACATGCTTTTATCTGATGTACTTTACCATAAAGCTGGACCACCTCTTCGCTGCATCTCTGTTCAGTCACCAACTTACATGAGTTGGTGAAAAGGTCCATGCTTTTGGTAATTGTACATTGAGGTATTGAGTCTGAACTTTCTACTTTATGTACTTGTATCCTTTTTGTAATATATTAGGATGTGAGCTATGGCATGTCATAGTCACTAGTCAAAAGGCAATCTGCCTTTTGACTCTACATTTGATTTTGTAGTTGTCTAGTCTTATGTATCCAGCTGGCCTTCAAAGTATTGCTGGCTGTAGGATGTAGTATAAAGTATCTCAAGTACTTGTAACTTTCTATCTATGCTTTGTAACATTTGTAAACAACTTGAGAAACAATATACAACATTCTTGAAAACCATACACTTGTGTTGTTTGCTATCTTGTTCTGTCTCATATATTTACTTGTGTTCTTAGCATCTTTCATATAAAGTTACCAGTTTCCTATTTGATCTGTTAAGTGTTCTAAAGAACTCTCCTCATTGTGTTGTTGTGTTGTAAGTGCATACCCTCTAACGGTCCTGTATTTGGTATCAGAGCATTCCAAGCTCTTGATATAAGATTTCACCATCTTAAGATCCCTCACACACACAAAACACTTAACAAATCAAATGGCAACTATTACTAAAGCTGATATGGAAACTAGAACTATGACAAAGTCTCCACTGGTCACTCCTGAAGACTTTGATACTTGGTGTCAAAGAATGGAAGGCTTTATCAAGTCTCAAGACTCTAGGATGTGGGACTCTGTTGTTCAAGGACCTTACATACCAAGCACCACTTCTGCTACTGGTGGTGGTATGATTCCAAAGGCTGTGGCTGATTATTATGAAGAAGACAGAAAAAGAATAGAGATTGACTAGAAATCCATGACAACCCTTCAAACTGCTCTTCCAAACTCCATCTACAGAGGCTTCAAGAAGTGCAAAACTGCCAAGCAACTATGGGAAGCATTGAAGCTTATGTATGAGGGGTCCAATGAAGTAAAATAGAACAAGAAGGATATCCTGAAGCAGCAGTTTGAAAACTTCACCTTCAAGGTAGGTGAAACCATGACTCAATAATACTTCAGGTATGTTGAAATTATGGATACTCTAATGGATATTGTAGTAACTCTTGAGAATAGGGACATTATGAGGAAGTTCATGTCCTCTCTTCCTAGACAATTGACACATTATTGTGTTGTTATCAAGAGGACTAAGAACCTTAAAACTATTACTCTTACAGAGTTGTATGGTATTCTCAGTGGATACCAGATGGAGATGAATATGCAAAACTCATCTGGTAACTCCAGCAATCAACTGAGTTCAGCCCTCCATGTGGTTGAAAGGGAAAGCATTGAACCACAACATCATCTTATATGCTACCCTGACAACTCACAAAAGGGTCATTTCATCACCTTCCCAGAGACTCCAAGAGAAAGCTACACTCAAGGAAGTCCTTTTCAAGAGACAAGTTCTTCTCATGCTTTTGTCTTTGCAGATGAAACCACAAGCAACATTCTCTTCACCCTTGAAGACCTGGACTGTATCCATCCAAATGATCTGGAGTACATGGAGATAGTCCAGCAGATGGCTCTTCTTACTCACATAGCCAATAAGGTCTACAGGAGGACAAGAGGAAGTTTCCAAGCAATGCAGCCAGTGGAAGGTTTGGGCTGGATAAAAGCAAAGTATAGTGGAAACTTGCCTTCGGAAGAAAATTTGGTCTCGAAAGAAATGAATACTTCCGAAGTACTGAAGCCTGCTGCAGTGAAAGCAAGATCTTCCGAAGGTCCAGTCATCAAAACTTCTAAATTTATCAAAACTTTCAAAGTAATGAAGGTCAAGTCTAAGTTTCCAAAGGTGGTGTGGAAGACAAAGAAAGACCAAGTGGCTGAAAGTTCTTCATCAACATCTGCAAATGATCCTCAAAACATGACTATAGGATCAATTACTGTTGCATTGTCTTCAACTTCTTTTGATGAGCCCAAGACCAATGAGGCTTGGGTTTTCAAATGTAACTAATCATCTCTTTTATGGGAACAACTCAAGACAAACAAAAATGTATGGATAATTGACAGTGGCTGTTCCAGGCACATGACAGGCAACAAGTCACTACTCCAAAAGTTTGAAAGAATTGATGGAGGACCAGTTGCTTTTGGAGGAGATGCAGGAGGTTACATTATAGGAAAGGACAAGGTCACAAATTGGTAAGCTCAACATTGAGAAGGTAAACTTTATCAAGGAGCTTAGGTACAATCTTTTGAGTGTATCCCAATTTTGTGATCAGAGTCATAACATGCTCTTACTGAGCATGAGTGCATTGTTCTCAGGCCCGGGGTGGTCATTCCTCATGAGCATATCCTGCTCAGAGCCCCCATGAAAGGGAATATGTATAAGATGGATTTGTAAGAAACATCTCCATCATGAGAAGTTTCATGCTTTCTATCTAAAGCAAATAGTGATGAGTCTTTCTTTTGGCATAAAAGAATGTTCCATGTAAACTTTAAAAATATGAATAAATTAATTAAGAATGATTTACTGGAATGCCAAAGAAAGAGTTTACAAGTGATGACCCTATGTTGCATGCCTGAAGGGAAGGCAACACAAGGTATCTCACAAACCAAAGGAAAGAAACTCCATCACTACTCCCCTACACTTATTACATATGGATCTCTTTGGCCCCACCAGTGTAATGAGTCTAGGAAGGACCTCTTATTGTTTGGTGATCACAGATGACTTTACAAGATTCACTTGGGTCTTCTTTCTTAGAACTAAGGACGAGACCCCTGAGATTCTTAAAAATTTCATCTTAAAGATTGAGAATCAATGTGATCACAAGGTCAAAACCATGAAATGTGATCAAGGAACTAAATTCAAGAACCAAATCCTTGATATATTTTGTGATGAAAAAGGTATTACAAGACAATATAGTGCTCTCAGGACTCCTCAGCAAAATGGTGTTGCTAAGAGGAGAAACACGACACTAATTGAAGCTGCAAGAACTATGTTGTCTGACTCTAAACTGCCCATCACCTTCTGGGTAGAGGTAGTGAACACTGCTTGCTATGTGCAAAACAGAGTTTTAGTAGTTAAGACACATGGTAAGACTTTTTATGAAATTTGGCTCAAGAGGAAACCTTTCATTGGTTTTCTCGGGTCATTTGGATGTCCTTGCACTATCTTTTATACAAAAGATCAAATTGCCAAATTTGCTAAGAAATCAGATCATGGACATTTTATTGGATACTCTTCTCAAGCGAAGGCTTATAGAGTATACAATCTCAGAACCAGAGTAGTTGAGGAGTCAACCAATGTGACTTTCAATAAGGATACTCCTAGTGTGAAATGTTCTGGTCCTGATTGGCTATTTAAACTTGATTTAGTTACCAACTGTTTTAACAAATCTTATGAGCATGTTTCAGGATCCACAGATATACTACCTACAGGTGATCTTGACCCAATATTTGAGCTAAAAATACCTTCACGCTACACATCTTCAGCTCAAGGGGTAACCAATCTTGCAAATGAAGTTTCTACCAGCACATCAATGACAAATCCTGCTGATACTTCTGGGGTGCCTTCAAATTCCAGCTTAGATGCACAAAACTAAGATGAAGAAGCTTCAAATGTTAGAGAAAATGGTGGTGGTGAAAGTGATCAAGAATTCCTTGATGCTGACAACCACTCCATTGAAGACAACATTAATGATGTCACACACTCATTGGATCAAGCCAATCTTGATAAGTGTGCTGAGGTGGAGGGTGAATCCTTTTTGCTAGATCAGAATTTCTCAAATTTAGATCAGTCTAAACAACTTGTTGTGATCCCTCAGCTAAGGATCCACAAGTCTCACCCTACCACCAACATCATTGGAGATGTTGATTCGGGGGTAAGAACAAGAGGACAAACCCATGATGCAAATGTTTGTCTTCACTCTTGTTTCTTGACCCATACAGAGCCAAAGAAGATTGATGAGGCTATAAAGGAGCTGCTTCAATTCAAAAGGCAAAAGGTTTGGAACCTATGTCCTCTTCCTCAAGGGAAGTCTACAATAGGAACCAAATGGGTGTTAAGGAATAAGAAGGATGATAGAGGACTTGTCATCAAGAACAAGGCTAGAATAGTTGTTCAAGGGTATACTCAAGAAGAAGGAATGACTACACAGATGTGTTTGCTCCTGTAGCAAGACTTGAAGCTGTCAGGATATTCCTAGCTTTGGCTGCATCCAAGAACTTCAAGGTCTACCAACTTGATGTCAAGTGTGCTTTTCTCTATGGGGTTATTATGTCTGCAGCGTTGATAAAGCTCTTTATGGGCTGCACCAAGCACCAAGGAAGTGGTATGAGACTCTATCTCAGTTTCTCTTTTAGCATGGCTATAAAATGGGTACTATTGATGTAACTCTCTTCATCAAAGGAACAAGAAATGACATAATGCTAGTTCAAGTATATGTAGATGACATTATTTTTGGGTCAACTAATCCAAAGCTCTGCAAAGACTTTGAGAAGCTGATGAAGGACATGTTTAAAATGAGTTCTATGGGGGAACTAAATTTCTTTCTAAGAGTTCAAGTGAAGCAAGTTGACAATGGCATCTTCATAAGTCAGTCAAAGTACGTACAAGACATACTTAAAAGATTCAACATGACTGATTGTAAGGTTCCTAAGACACCCATAGCGAAAAACCACTCCTTTGGACCTGATCTCGAGGGGGAGTGTGTTGATGAGCATCTCTACATGGCAATGATTGGGTCTCTTATGTACCTCACAGCTAGCAGGCCTGATATCATGTTTGCTACATGTATTTGTGCAAGATATCAAGCCAACCCCAAGATGTCACACCTAGTCACTGTCAAGAAATTTTTAAGATATCTCAAAGGTGCTCCATCAGTTTGCCTTTGGTATCAAAAGAACTCTGACTTCAATCTGTATGCTTATACAGATAGTTATTATGGTGGTTGCAACATGACTGCAAAGTGTACATCTGGGGGATGTCAATTTCTTGGTGGTAGGATAGTCTCTAGGCAATGCAAGAAACAATCCCGTGTGTTTACATCAACTGCTGAAGCTGAATACATTGATGCTGCAAGCTGCTGTGCTCAAGTGCTTTGGATTCAAAATCAGATGCTGGACTATGGATTCAACTTCAAGGAGACTACCATTCACACAGAAAACAATAGTGCTATCTCTATCACAGAGAATCCTATGCAGCATTCAAGGACAAAGCACATCAACATCAGGTATCATTTGATTAGAGATAACTTTAAAAATGGATTAATCAAACTAGTCAAAGTTAACATAAATGAACAATATGCTTATCTGTTCACCAAAGCCTTTGATGAACAAAGATTCAAATATCTTGTATCAGCTATTGGGATGATTAACTTTGAGTAGCTTTTCTTAAAACTTAATCATATTATTTCTAAAACCTGTGTGTCCTAAGTTGTCTATTTTATCACCTTCATAAGCCCTTGTTCTCTTTGAAAGAAAAATCATTTTAAAAAGACATTCCTTATATTTTTGAAAATTTTGATCTTTTATCTTTCGACAGATTTATAATTATCTTCGGAAGAAACTTATGTCTTAGAAAACAAATAACTACTTCAGTAGTTTTACCTTCGGAAGTAATTTCTGAAATATCTTCCGAAGCTTAAAATTAACTTAAGTACTTCTATGTTTTCAAAGAACAATTTTCTTCCGAAAGAAATTTACCTTCGGAAGTTTATATTCTTTTTAGAATAAAAACTCTGACTATATCTCTTCCGAAGCAAAATTCTCAAAAACCTATGGAATATCTTCTGAAGTCCAATTGCCTTCGGAAGCTTTTATTCAAAACTTTTGAAGCAAAATAACCATCGGAAGATTTCTCGACTTCCAAGAAAACTACTTTTCGGGCAAAAGTAAACTACTTTTTTAGAGGTGGGACTGACATCCGGATTTCAAAGTTAATCCTCTTTTATTAACTTTGTCTTAAATCCTTTTCACATAAATACCCAACGGTTCCCCCCTCTTTCTCTATCTTCTTCATCTGCACTATTCCTTAAACCTAAATTCACCCAAACAGCCTTTGCTCTTCAACTTCCTTCACCCTTAAGCTTCTCAAAATGGCCAACCTAAACCGCTGTAATAACTCTGACTTCTCCATCCAACTTCACAGGAAACACAACTAGGTTGCTCTATTGAACTCTAAGAAAGATTCTTGTTTCTCAAAGATTTGTTGTTTTTTGGCTTTATCAAACTACTTCGCCTCCCTAACTATTATTCCTACTCTCTATGAGGATCATCTGTTTGAATTTTGGAAGACCTGTCAAGAGGTCATCATGGATGGGGAGAAGGCACTGTCTGCCATAATGCAGGGGAGGACAATCTTCATCACTCCGGCCATCATCATCACTCATCTTCAACTGGATGATGAAGAAGGTGAGTTGTCTTTCCTAAAGGAAGCTGTTAATCATTCCTTTGTGCAGATGGGCTATGAGGGAGATTTCTCTGTAATGACCTTTAGGAAAGGGAAGGCCTCATCCCAGTGGAAATACCTACTACATGTGGTTATCCCAAGCTTGTCAAACAAGCATGGAGGGTGGGACCAGATTCCTGAGGATCTCTCCTTCATAGTGCATGGAATGGTTCAAGTGGTCAAGTTCAGGTACTCTAAGTTTGTTTACCCAAATTTGCTTGCTAACTTGGACTCCTTAGTGTATTACATGTTTCCTAGATATGTTCAATACATTCTCAATTGTGAACCGCGCTCACAGTTGAGGGAAACAGGTAATATTCTTAAATTGGGACAGATGAAGCCTGACATCTTTAAGATCATGAAGAAGCCAACTGTAGGCTTCTCACGGGTAGAAACAGCCCTTGTCCCCAAAATGTGGAGCTCATTACTCAAGGTGACAACCTAGCAACACAAGCTAGTGTTGAACCCACACCTTCTACCTCTCAACCACCAAAAAGGCCACAAATCACCCTCACCTACCAAAGAAAATCCAAACGAACCCCTACTCAAGCTATTGAGCTTTTGCATGCCCCCATATACTCACCCATACAGGAGGAAGTGGATACTAGAGCTCCCACTTTCCCTGAGAAGCAAACCACTCCCATTTCTTTAAGGATCAATGTTGAGGTTCCTCATGCTCAGCCTGATGAGCTCACTAGCCCAACTACCTTAAGCCTTCACTCTGAGTCTCAACACTCAAGTGAACAATCTTCAGGGGATAGTTACCATCCCCAGCCTTTAGACTTAAATCAACCTATTCCTAACCTTGAATGCTATACTGATGAAGACTTAGGTTTCAGTGAGTACCATGAGTCTCTCTACTCTTCCCTTACTCAAAGAGAGATGAGTGCTCCTGAGTCTCCTATGTCTAGCCCACATCAGTCATCCATTACTGAGGTGGACCACTCTGAACCTGTTCAGGAGATCCATATGGAAGAGGCTCTCACTTTTGCAAGTCATTACATCATTAAGACCTAAACCATGGCAACTCAGCCCATTAACACTTCAACTGAGGCTGTCAGTGAGTAGAGGAAATCTAGCAGCCAAGAACTTGAAGCTGGTGGTGAGAGTGAGGACTTTGGTCCAATTCTCTCACCCCCAGTGATTCTTCTGATGAAGATGAGGGGAACTTGAGACTAAAGGTGCAAAAACTATCAATAACATGCACCTACTTAGTCTCTAAGGTTAGTCACCTTGAATCTCAGGTGACTACCCTGCAAAATAGGGTCATGATCAGCAACTTGAGATATCTTATCTCAGGGAAAAACTAGCTGGGAGTCTTTTAAGGAGAGCTCAACCAAGAACACAAGAACACAAGAACATGTTGATGTAATTGACCTAACTCCTAGCTCACCTATGCAAGAGGGTGATGCTACCAAAAAGGGGGAGAAAGTCATTGCAATCACAGAACCTGGGAGTTCTCCGGGGAGTATGGACATTGAGGACTCACCATCCACACTTGCAATTGTGCATACTCAGCAACTTCCTCAAGTTCACATTAATGTGGACTCTCTAGACTCCTTCATTCAGAGTCTCTTTGAGGAAGGCATTCCAAGGGCTATGTCATCTCCACCCCAAGGAAATTCAAACTACATCATTGAGTGGAGGTATGATGCTGACAGAAGAGTCCTCATTCTTCAAAGAGTTCAAGGGCAGCAAGAGGTATTCAACTTTCAGACCTTGAACTACAATGAAGGTCTTGACCTGATCAACATGCCACTTGTCAATCCAAGTCAATCTACACAAGCTGGCAGGCTGGCATAAAGGATTCAAGACATAATTACTGAAGAGTTTAGCCTAAGAAGGAGACAAAGGCAATTAGGTAATTTCATTGGTCAACTGGATGTTGAGGTAGACCCTAAGATTTGCTTCAAAGGGAATACCTTGACTGAAAGCCCAGTGATAGAGCCTAAGAGCCCTGTCACATCAACAACTACTTCACTAATTCATTCCCTCAGTAAAGCACCTGCTGATGAAGGTGTATTAGAGCCTCTCTCTGGCCAGAGCTTGGATGCTACACCAAGCAATGAAGGCCAAAGCTCTCTCCACCCTTTGTCACACAGGTTTGTGGGTGACAAAGGGAAAAGGATTCTAACTCCTGAGGAGATTGAAGAGGAGGAGAGGGAGATGAAGAGGAAGCTAAGGGGAGAAAGTTCCTCTGAGTCTTCAGGCTTCATGCAAGCTGCAATCAGGGCTGCCCCAGACCAAACACTTAAGATGATGAGTTGAAGGCAGTCAGGATTACTTAGCTGCAGACCAGGAACTATGACATTGATGAGATTATATCTCTCCCCTTAGAGGAACTCAATGAATTGGCTGACATGGAAGTGTCAAGAGAGATGAAGGAAGTAGAGGATGTAAGGTTGCTCCTCAAAATCAAAGAAGAGAAGAGACAAAAAAGACTGTACAAGCATGTTCCTACTCTCTCCATAGTTCAAGAAAGCCCTGTGCAAGAGACTGTGGCAGCTACACAAGAACCTCAGGTAGACAAAGAAACAGATAGGCAAAATATGATCAACTACCTGAGTGCCACAGGTCTCTACCAGGCATATGCACTTCTTCCCTTGTCGTTTGAGTACATTGAGTTTGAGTATCTCAAACATCTTGAACTTGAGGTACTCAAAGAACAAAAGGAAACAAATAGAAAGATAAGGGAAGAGGCTGCAAAGTCAAGAGCCATCATCCAAAAGAGTACGAAGAAGTCTGCTGACAGACAAAGGATGGTGACCCCTCATACATGGCAAGACTTATTCAACCTACCTTCGCATGCTCTCTTTGAGATGAGAAGATACTATGAGAGTCTGAGTGATCCTGACCATCTAATGAAGAAGCGCATGATCATTATCATTATGAGAACTGTCAACAGCTGAAGATCTTCATATGTTTTGGTAGCATCAGCCTAGGGGGAGTTTGTAAAGATTCCTATAAGTCTAATGCAGCCAAAACATCCAAAGTCTCTCTTCATGCATGCACTGAAGCATAGAAGTAGAAATGATTCGAAAAGTTTTACATCTTGCACTAGAAAATATTCTAAGTGTAAAATCTTCCGAAGCCAAGAGCAACATCTTCCGAAGCCAAAAGTGAAGTCTTTCAAAGCTTCAAAGACAAAGTCTTCCGAAGCCAAAGAGTGAAAATAGATTTCTTTCGAAGAATTTTATGAACATGCTTTTATCTGATGTACTTACCATAAAGCTGGACCACCTTTCCGCTACAACTCTGTTCAGTCACCAACTTACATGAGTTGGTAAAAAGGTCCATGCTATTGGTAACTCTACCTTGAGGTCTTGAATCTAAGCTTTCTACTTAATGTACTTTTATCCTTTTTGTAATATATTAGGATGTGAACTATGGCATGTCAGAATCACTAGTCAAAAGGCAATCTGCCTTTTGACATTACATTTGATTTTGTAGTTGTCTAGTCTTATGTTTCCAGCTGGCCTTCAAAGTATGGCCGACTGTAGGATGTAGTATAAAGTATTTCAAGTACATGTAACTTTCTATCTATGTTTTGTAACATTTGTAAAAGAACGTGAGAAGCAATATACACCATTCTTGAAAATCATACACTTGTGTTGTTTGCTATCTTATTCTGTCTCACATATTTACTTGTGTTCTTAGCATCTTTGATATAAAGTTACTAGTTCCCTATTTGATCTGTTAAGTGTTCTAAAGAACTCTCCTCATTGTGTTGTTGTGTTGTAAGTGCATACCCTCTAACGGTCCTGCAAAACTCACCGTTAATGTGGTCGAATGTCTCATACTAGTTTTTTGGAGCATCTTCTTATTATTTCCTTCTCCTTGTAGGTGACACTCAATATCTCTAAATCATTCACCAATTGAACATATCTACAAACCTGCTTGGAGATAGATTCACCTTTGATGTGGTAGAATGTCTCACACTGGTTCAATAACTTGTTCTTATTGATCTCAATTACTTCATGACTACCTACATATATGATGTTTAAAGCATCCTACGCTCCTTTAGCAGTATTATATTTCTCCTGTCATTTAAGAACATCCATATTCAAATTTTGAGTGAGGAGTGAGTATGCCTTCATGTATATCTTGATTTTTCTATAATCCTCAGAGTTAAGCTTTAGAGTGGGGTCTTCAACTTGAATCCTCACAGTACAATACTAATTAGCATCGTCTACTATACGAATGAAATAACCTCTAAAGATTGAAATCTAGTAACCTGCATCAACACCAATTAGGTGATTCCTGAATCTAATTTTACATTTCTTAAAGTCTAACTTGTGTTCTAACATTGGTGGTATGGGATTATGCCCAAGTTCCAAAGAATTTATTGAATACATGATTAGATTGGTTGATTTTAACTTATTTTGATAGGATTAGATTGATTTTTAACTTGGTTGAATTGATTTAATATTGATTCATTGTCTCATCAATCCAATTAATCAAAGAGTCCAATCTGGTCAATTAAATCAATAATCAGGACCAAATGCGCATAACAATGATCAGGGTACAAATGCGGTGAACTGGGTCTTCACACAAATGCAATGAATAGTGAATGTTCAAACAAGTGTGAGGAACAGTTCAGTAATTAGCAAGTGCAATGAACAATGGTTGTTCAGGAAAATGCGATTAACAATGTAGTACTAGGCAAATGCGATGAACAATTGTTCAAACAATGCAATGAAGAGTACTTGATTTTATTCTTTGGTTTCTACTGAAACTGATTGTGTCTTTTCTCAAATTAGATGTAGCAACCTTTGATAAGGAACCCTTGTTAATCTTCGATCATAATTCTCACTAATACTCAAAGTTTTGTTTGATTTTAATGGTGTTTCACTCAATTGAACAATGAACTTCAATTCAAGATGTATTTGAAGGTCGATTGGTTGATTAATTTGAGTATTATCAGTTTGATTGAAGATCAAAAGTGTGGAACACAATGATTTTCAATTCTATCAGTAGTTCAACCGATAACGAACAAAAACAGTGGGTTTTGAACCTATTTTGAGAGTCGAGGCTCTGATTCCAATTGACTGGGTAAGAATTAATAAGGACCGAATATATTGAATGATATCAATGCATAATTGTCGCGGAATTACAATCACCACAGATAAAACACATCAAAATACTTATTAAATACTTATATGTTGATAAGCAAATGATCAAAATACAATAGGGTTGTTAATGGGTGCAGGGTTACAAAGTAGAAGAAAATATACTATTTATAGGTCTTAGACTTGTACATTGACTAAACTACCCTAATAAAATTATATCAGATAATCTCAGTCTAAAGTACATATTTATATACACATTTTTTTCCTATACACCTGCATTAGTATTGGTTCATCCATATTTTTCAAATGCACATGACCATTTCTTTATCTATATTTCTGTAGTCTTCTTCACAAGCATTGGTAATGTTCATCCCCATTAGTCATATGCGAATTGCTAAATACTCAGCCGCATTTGTTGTGTCATCCGCATTTGACAAATGCGGATGACCAACACTTGTTCTCTTCTACTCCATCCGTATTACTTTGTACTAAACCACATTTGTTCATCAACACTTATGTATTATTTCCAAACAAAACAACTAAACAAATCACCACTTGGATTAGTATCAGTTTATCCACATTTGTTAATTACGGATAACCATTTCCATCTCCACATTTCTATGTTCTTCTTCATAAGCATTTGTAATGTTCATCTGCGTTATTCATATCCAAATGACCAAATACTTAGCCGGATTTGTTGTGTCACCCGCATTTGACAAATACGGATGACCAATAATTATTCTCTTTTGCTCCATCCGCATTACCTTGTACTCAACCTCATTTGTTCATCAACACTTGTGTATTATTTTTTGATGGAACAACTTAACCAATCACCACTTGAATTGACATGTATCATCACTTCAAGATCCAACATATTTGAAACAGATCCTCAAAATTAAACCATGAAAACCACAATACCAACAATGTTAATAGGAAACATGACTTGAGATTAGCAACGGTTCCATTCTACACAAAAATCAAGTGAAAATAACCAACATTTCAAACCAAAATCAAAAGAACAGTATACGAACATTGTTCCCAGTATTTGCGACAAAATCACTATTCATCGTAGTTTTGGTAAATCACCGTTCTCCGCATTTAGTGATTTGATACCGTTCAACAAATTATCAATCTAATTAATATTAAACCAAGTTAAAATCAGTAAATTAACAATGGATACACTAAGTACATATTGAACTTGGTCAAAATCTAAAACCACCAGTTTTGTGACATAAGTCTGAATTTAAGCAATCGAAAATCACATTCATTAATTACTCACCTCCATTGATTTTGATTATTGCATCTCAATCAACACAGATTTGTATATTCCTAGTGCTCTTATGCTGATCACTACATAAATGTAAGAATTCAAGTTGAAGATCCATTACAGAATCTTGATGTAGAGGATTGTAGAAAGAACAAGATAGATGTGAAGAATTATTTATAGATCACCATAGCACTTAAAATGGATGTTCTAAAACGACTTTAAAAAATACAACAAAAGGTGTATGGGATGCCTTACATATTATGTGTGAAAGTAGTAATGAAGTGAGAAAGATCAATAACAATAAAATTGTGAACCAGTATGAACCATTCATCATGTAAAAGGTGACTCCATCTCAAAGCAACTTCATAGGTTTGTCCAACTGATTAATGTCTGGAAATCATGGGTGTGACTTATAACACTAAAGGGGTAAACAAGAAGATCCTACATTCACTCCCTGAAAGTTGAAAACAAAGTGTCACTATTATAAAGTACACTATGGATCTTGATAGTACAAGCTTGGACACTGTGTTTGCCAAAATTGAGGCTCTTAAGTTGGATTAAAAGTCCAAACATTTGGCAGGACCACAAGTAATTCAAGCCTATAAATTTCCTACAACTCATTCTGTTGAGAATTCATTTATCATAGAAGAAGATGATTTCATGGCGCCTTTAGAAGCTCTTAGAATGTCAGCATTTGTCAAATCTCCACATCTGAAGAATTCTAAGATTCCATCTACATCACAGCAAGCCAACCTCCATCATCACAAAATCCAATGGATTATATTAATGAAGAGAAGAAGTCCACCTATAATTTTGAAGCTTATTTTGGTGGAAGACTGTCATCTCCTCATTTAATCCAAGAAGATCCAGAAGAGATGGATCCAGATGATGTAGAGAAATTTTTTTAAAATGGTAAATGATCATGACTACCATGAGGGCCAAGATATTCTTCAAGCAAGAAGCTTACCCTAAATGAGAACACCAAGTTAAGGTATGAGAAGACAAATGTTAAATGCTACAACTGTGTTAGTGGTCACTTTTAAAAGAATGTAATGCTCTAAGAAACAACTAAATATTCGTAAACAACTCTCATGGTCACTTATTAGGACAAAGTGACCATTAGTAACCCCAAGTGGTCATCAATTTGGTTACTCTGGAAATTCATCTTATCTGACTTAACCACATCAGCATAATCAATCTAAACTCACACAACAAGCTCAAGCTACTTGTCACTCCAACTCAAGTGCATTAGTGATAAGACAAGATGGTGTTTGTGATTGGAGTCTTTATTCAGAGGAGATCAAGCCAAACTTTCAAACCATGCATTGATGGCTCATATTAATAACACTCCTGCTCCTATGTCAGTAGAGGTGAAAGCTAATCTCTATAGCAAAAAATGCATTAATGAGGTGCAAGGTTACAGAGAGCATAATCACAAATTGGCAATAATGGTAAAAGAAGAAGGGGTTAAAACTAAAATGATAAAACATGAATTAAAAAGTACAAATAGAAAATTAAATGTGAACTAATTAATATTGAAAAATTATATTGTGAGAAGTATACTCCAAGTTGAGATTGAGAATTTGACAGATTTCCTAACCAAATCCAAAGCTAAGCAGTCAACTACTGAAGTGAAATTTAAAAAGTTTCAACTCTCATATGCTAGGCTTCAAGAGTTGTTTGATTCGGAAAAGGAACCAAAAGACATTACTAGTATTGGATAGGAGGCTTGTCCCCACCATATAACCATAATTATATAGTTATGCCTAAGTCCTTGAGAAACCTGATTTTAGAAGAAATTAGAATCATTGATAACAAGTCAGATCATTTTCATCAAACCATAATTTCTTAGAACAAACCATCTGTATATTAGTATGTGGAGACAAATGTTGAAAAGATTAAAAATGGTCATCCTATCTAAGTTAGGGAATACTCAGAGAAACTTGTGTACAAGCGTAAACAAAAAAGGTCATGTAAAAGTAATCATTCCTTATGTGAATTGTCATCTTATGGGTTTTCTTCATGATGAAGCTTCAAAGTATGAGATTGAAACTTTAGTATTTGGTAATTGTGAGTTTGTTAAAAACTTGAGGAAGAAAGATATGAAACAAGAAACTGAATAAAGCAAATCTAATAATGATATCAAAACTCATAAAAAGTCAAATAAATCAAATATGGTTTTATCATCACCATCTTCTAAAGAAAAAATCCAAGCTTCATCATCCTTGAAAGGAAAAGCCTTAATTAATTCATCTTCGAAAAATAAATCGCCTAAGGATTCTTCTCCTAAAGCAAAGTCACATATTGGTTTTGACATTTGTTTAATAAGAGATGCTAATAAATTTGAAAAATATGAAAACAATAAAATGAAGAAGCAAAAACAACCAACTAAACTGGGACAAAAAAGGTTTGTAAAACAATCTAAAGAGGTGAAAACACTGTTTGCTTCCTCCTCGAAGATTAAAATCGAGTCAAAAGCAAAGGTTCTTTAATTAAGCAGGACCTCAACAGCAGTAGACAAGAAAGATCCAACATACTTTGATTTGTTTGATATGTTCAATCATAACAGAATTGAATGCAACTTAAGAAGTATTGTTCAATATACAAGATGCACAATCATTCAACTAATAACTATTATTTTAACAAGTAACATATAGTTTATGACATGACCAATCACAATACAGTTGCCAATAAGAAAAGTCCATCTTTCAAAAACCATGTCAAAGTGTTACAATATGACAATGACTTTTATGATGCATGGCATCCTAGGTTATTCGATTCAATCATTAGAAACATGAAAGTTTCAAAGAGCTATGAATCCTAATATTAGGAATCAAAACAAAACAAAAACTACAAATAAAAAACATTCACAATTTCTTAATAATCATATAGATCTATGATTTGATTACTTGACTGATAGCTCAAATGTAATTGAGTAGGTGAAGCAACATGATTCATTATCTAGATTCATCAAAACTAAAAAGGAAAATTCATTTGTTGAATCAATTAGTAGGTTTTTAAAACCAATGATTAATGAGAAAGATGTATTTGATAAATAAATTATAAAAGCCAAATTCAAAGGAGTCAAACAAAAATTTATTATTGTTGATAGAAATATTCTAATTAATTTGTTTGTGCTAGCAGGGACATCCATGAAGGTCTGCCAACAACTAGTACGTGGACAACGAATGTTCTTGGCACATGAAAGAGATCGCTCCATTCTACTTTACTATAATCACATTCAAGAAACTATTGTTTCTTTTGGTGGAGATTCTCACGTTGGAAGAATTACCTGTGAAGGGACATTGTTAAATGATCAGTTGAGCTTTGATAAAGTTAACTACTATGAACAATTGAAGTTTAACCTGCTGAGCATGTCACAAATTTATGATAAGAAATATTTAACTTATATCACAGACTCTCACTTCTATACCTTAAAGTCAGGATATAAAATTCCTTAATAGTATAATATTTGACCCATTTAAAATTGTAAACCCAATCCGTTTGGGTTATTTGGGTTAATCAAGTTATTTAAGTCATTTTATTTATTTTAATATTTCAAATACAATAATCATTTTTTATTTGTTCAATTAAACATAGTTTTATGATTTATAACATAAATATTAATAAATTTACAAGGTTTATTAATATTTATGAGATTTAATCATTCGAAATAATTAACTAACTAATTTTTATAATCTTTATAAATTTTATGAAACTAAATAAATACTTTGACTTATTTTATAAATTAGGGCTTTATAATAGAAGGGATTAAAGTGTAATTCTTTAAAAGTTGATTAAAAACCTTTTTACATGAAATAATAACCTTTTAAAACTCCAGGGGCTAGAGTGTAAAAACTTACTTAAAACACCCAAACCCCCCTCCCCCCGTCGACCCCTGGCCAAATCCAGCAAGCTTCTGCGAGGTGAAATTCCTTAATATCTCTTCGTTTCAATTCAAATAAATCACTTCATAGCTCTCGAGAAGATGATTCGACCCCATATTCAGTTTTAATTCGAAATCATAGATGTTATACCCTTTTCCAACTCGAAACCGAACATTCAATCAAAACGCAAATCAGTTTTGTCTCAATAATCAATCAATTGCCTAAATAATTCACCCATAAATGTCTTTTTAATCAATTAGAATGAAATCACAAAGTTATTGCACTTGAAAAAGTAAGTTGAATATCAAATTGTACTCGAAAACCCGAACCAAATCCATAACTCGTTTGTGGTGAAACCGATCAACTTGCCCTATATAACAGGGGGCAAATACTAGAATCAATCCCTTTAAACTCTCAGTACCTCAAATTTCATTTATGCAACACACCATCATCCATTTTGATCCCCCACTTTCTCTTGAACCTGCAACATTAGTCGACATCCACCTTCTGGGAAATTTTAAGTTGAAGTTGATTGAGGGTATTTGATCTATAACTCCCTGGGAAGCTTAAAATACCATTAAATTGTTTATCATCATCATCATCACCTCAAATCACTGTCAACTTAGTTGTGGTTGTTCTTAATCTTGTTTCTGCCCAAATCATAAGCATTCAAGTAATTGGTTACACATTTATACACGTGTATGCCTGAGGAATTAAAATCTTGGCCCTAATGTTGATTTGATCAACGTATTTGAATTGAGTTTCAATAAGTTTGATTTGATTTTAGGGTTTATCATAATTCGGAAATTTCCAAATTTTTGTTTTAAAGATTTAGTTGAGATTTTAAACAGACATTGGGCCTTGGCCACCCGGTAAACACCCTCAACATTCTCATAGGGCACCCGGGTTTGACCCGGGCCATGTCAACTTCTTTTTAAACATTTTCTTAGTAAATTAAATTTCATCAATCTTTATTATAATATTAAAATAATATAAAATAATTTTTTATTTATCCAAAATTGATTATTTAATGTTTGAAAGTTTTAAAAGAAATTAAATTTTAATTTTCTTTATTTTTAAGGGATTAAATTTTTATAAAAACATCGTAAAATTCATTTATAAGTTATAAATTTTATGATAGTTATTTTGAACCAAATATACGTTATTTAAATTATTTTAAACTAATATTTTACAAATGATTTAAATAATTAATTACTCGTTATATAGTTAATTATTAAATTGTATTTTCACACATTAATATTCATTTAAATGATATAAGTTAAAATTTTCAATTATATTTAATAGTTCAATTATTATTATTATTTTCAAGCATAATAACCTAATCAATGCACCACCGCCACTACGACCACGACCTCCTCATCTACATCCCTTTTCTCTCTGAAGTTTCAGAATCGGTGATGGTGGAAATAAGATGGTGGCGCCGGCGACGGTGGAGGGAGGTGATGGCAGTGGCGGAGAACGACAATAGGGGTCAGTGAAGAGAGAGGATTGCAGGACCAGTGAAGGGTGGTCACTTACAACACAACAACACAAAGAGGAGATTAACCAAACTTTAATCAAACAGTAAACTGGATTAACCACAAGTATGATACTAAGAACACAGGTAATGAGTAAGAGACAACAAGAGAACACAAAATATTAGGTTTCAAGGATGCAGTATATCGCTTTCTCAAGTTCTCTTACAAGTGTTACAAAGCATAAAGAAAAATACAAGAACATGGAATACTTATACTACAACCTACAGCCGGTTATACTTTGAAAGCCAGCTGGATACAATTGACTAGACACAAACAAAATCAATTGTAGAATCAAAAAGGCATTCTGCCTTTTGACTTGTGACTATGACATGCCATAGCTCACATCCTAATATATTACAAAAAGGATAAAAGTACATAAAGTAGAAAGCATGGACTCAAGACCTCAATGTACAGTTACCAAAAGCATGGACCTTTCACCAACTCATGTAAGTTGGTGACTTTACAGAGTTGCAGCGGAAAGGTGGTCCAGCTTTATGGTAAAGTACATCAGATAAAGGCATATCTCTAAAAGTCTTCGGAAGAAATCTGTCTTCACTCTTTGGCTTCGGAAGACTTTGTCTTTGAAGCTTCGGAAGACTTCACTTTTGGCTTCGGAAAATATTGGTCTTGGCTTCAGAAGATTTTACACTTAGAATATTTCTAGTGCATGGTGTAAAACTTCCAAAGCATTTCTACTTCAGTTCTTTAGTGCATGCTTGTTGAGAGACTTGGATGTTTTGGCTGCATCAGACTTATAGGAATCCTTACAAACTCCCCCTAGGCTGATGCTACCAAAACATTTAGAAGATCTTCAGATGTTTGTAATCTTCAGTACAATGATGACCATACCCTTCTTCATTAGATGGTCAGGATCATTCAGACTCTCATAGTATCTTCTCATCTTAAAGAGATCATGCAGAGGTAAGTTGATTATGTCTTACCATGTATAGACATTCTTAACACCTTGATCTCTGATCACATGCCATCTCTCTGGATTAATAGTGAAGGTCCAGGATAAGATGGGTGTCTCAGCTGCAAGAGGAGCCACTTGAATTGGAGCTGGTTGGGCTGCCTCTTGATGCACTTCCTCAGGTTGATCTGACTCAGCCTGAGGTGTAGAGGTAGATGATTCAGGCTTCTTCTTCTTAAACTTTGGTTCAGAAGCCATCCTCTTCTTCCTCTTAGAGGACTTTAACTGAGAAGACTGGTCTGTAGCACCTTGTTGATCATCCTTGTCTTTCTAAGTTG
This sequence comes from Flaveria ramosissima, assembly GCA_025215565.1. NCBI lineage: Eukaryota > Viridiplantae > Streptophyta > Magnoliopsida > Asterales > Asteraceae > Flaveria > Flaveria ramosissima. Next base: position 19,149,343 of record CM046033.1, on the reverse strand, counting down.
GGTGTTCCTCCCTCACAGGTTCAGAAGGAGAGGGAGTTTGACCCTGCTGTGGATCAGAAGATGAAGTTTGCTGAGGTTCAGTAGGAGGTCCGGGTTGTGTTGTCTCAGGTTGTTCAACCTTAACCTCCACTTCAGGTGGGGCTTGACTTGGTGGGGAGTGTAAGTCAATAAGCTCTCCACTCTTGATCTTCTGCTTGATTACCCTGATATGCTCATCCATTGTGGGCCAAGTCTCCTTCCAGAGAATCCATACAGCTTCAAGAAGCTCATCATCCTTTGTTTGTCAGCAAACTTCTTCATACTCTTTTGGATGATGGCTCTTGACTTTGCAACCTTTTCCCTCATCTTTCTCTTTGTAGCTTTTTTTTCTTTGAGCACTTGAAGTTCAAGCTGTTTGAGATACTCAAACTCAATATACTCAAAGGACAAGGGAAGAAGTGCAGATGCCTGGTAGAGACTTGTGGCACTCAGGTAGTTAATCATGTTTTGTCTGTCTGTTTCTTTGTCTACCTGAGGTTCTTGTGTAGATGCCATAGTCTCTTGCATAGGGCTTTCTTGAACTGGGGAGAGAGTAGGAGCATGCTTGTATAGTCTTTTCTGTCTCTTCTCCTCTTTGAATTGGAGAAGTAACCTTGCATCCTCTTTTTCTTTCATCTCTCTTGACACTTCCATGTCAGCTAGTTCATTTAGTTCCCCTAAGGGGAGAGATATAATCTTATCTATGTCATAGTTCCACGTCTGCAGGTAAGTAATCCGGACTGCCTTCAACTCATCATCTTGAGTGTTTGGTCTGGGGGCAGCCGTGATTGCAGCTTGCATAAAACCTCAAGACCCAGAGGAACTTTCTCCCCTTAGCTTCCTCTTCCTCTCTCTCTCCTCCTCCTCAATTTCCTTAGAAGTCAAAATCCTTTTCCCTTTGTCACCCACAGACCTTTGTGACTCAGGATAGATAGAGGTTTGGCCTTCATTGCTTGGTGTAGCATCCATGCTCTAGCCAGAGAGAGGTTGTGAGACACCTTCACCAGTAGGTGTTTCATTGAGGGAATGAATTTTTGAAGCAGTTGTTGGTGTGACAAGGCTCTATCACTGGGCCTTCAGCCAAGGTTTTCCCTTTGAAGCTAATCTCAGGGTCTGCCTCAGCATCTAGTTGACCAATGACATTACCTGATTGCCTTTTTCTCCTTCTTAGGCTGAACTCTTTAGTAATTCTATCTTGAATTCTGAGTGCTAACCTGTCAGCTTGTCTTGATTTGCTTGGATTGACAAGTGGCATGTTTACCAGATCAAGACCTTCATATTAGTTCAAGGTTTGAAAATCAAATACTTCTTGTTGCCCTTGAACTATGTGAAGAATAAGGGCTCTTCTATCAACATCATATCTGCACCCAATGATGTAGTTTGAAGTTCCTTGAGGTGGGGACGACATAGCCCTTGGTATACCTTCCTCAAAGAGACTCCTGATTATAGAGTCTATAGAGTCCACATTAATGTGAACTTGAGGAAGTTGCTGAGTATGCACAATTGCAAGTGAGGATGGTGAGTCCTCAATGTCCATACTCTCTGAAGAACTCCCAGGTTCAGTGTCTGTAATGACTTGCTACCCCTTTTTGGTAGCATCACCCTCTTGCATAGGTGAGCTAGAGGTTAGGTCAACCACATTCACAGGTTCTTGTGTTCCTGGTTGAACTCTTTTTAAAGGTCTCCCAGCTAGTTTTTCCCTGAGATAAGATATCTCAAGTTGCTGATCATTGAACCTATTGTGAAGGGTAGTCACCTGAGATTCAAGGTGACTAACCTTAAAGACTAAATAGGAGCATGTTTTTGATAGTTTTTGCACCTTTAGTCTCAGATTCCCCTCTTTTTCATCAGAAGAATCATTGGGGGATGAGATGATTGGACCAAAATCCTCTCTCTCACCACCAGCTTCAGGTTCTTGGCTACTGGATTTCCTCTGCTCATTGACATTCTCAGTTGAGATGTCAATGGGCTGAGTTGCCATGGTTGAGGTCTTAATAATGTAATCACTTGCAAAAGTGAGAGCCTCTTCCATATGGATATCCTGAACAGGTTCAAAAGTATCCACCTCAGTTATAGATGACTGATGTGGGCTAGACTAAGGAGACTCAGGAGTACTCATCTCTCTTTGAGTAGGGGAAGAGAAGAGAGACTCATGGTACTCACTGAAACCTAAATCTTCATCAGTATAGAATGAAAGGTTGGGAATGGGTTGATTTAGATCTAAAGGCTGGGGATGGTAACTGTCCCCTGAAGGTTGTTCACTTGAGTGTTGAGACTCAGAGTGAAGGCTTAAGGCAGTTGGGCTTGTGAGCTCATCAGGGTGAGCATGAGGAACCTCAGCCCTGATAGTTGAAGAGATGGGAGTGGTTTGCTCCTCAGGGGAAGTGGGAGCTCTAGTGTCCACTTCCTCCTGTATAGGTGAGTATATGGGGACCTGCACAGACTCAATAGCTTGAGCAGGGGTTCATTTGGATTTTCTTTGGTAGGTGAGGATTACTTGTGGCTTTTTTGGTGGTAGAGAGGTAGATGGTATGGGTTCAACACTAGCTTGTGTTGCTAGGTTGTCACCTTGAGCAATGAGCTCTAACATTTTGGGGACAAGGGCTGTTTCCACCCCTGAGAAGCCTACAGTTTGCTTCTTCATGATTTTAAAGATGTCGGGCTTCATCTGTCCCAATTTAAGAATATTATCTGTTTCCCTCAACTGTGAGCCCAGTTCACAGTTGAGAATGTGTTGAACATATCTAGGAAACATATAATACTCTAAGGAATCCAAGTTAGCAAGTAAATTTGTATAGACAAATTGAGAGTACCTGAACTTGACCCCTTGAACCATTCCATGCACTATGAAGGAGAATCCTCAGGAATCTGGTCCCACCCTCCATGCTTGTTTGACAAGCTGTGGATAACCACATGGAGTAGGTATTTCCACTAGGATGAGACCTTCCCTTTCTTGAAGTTCTTTACAGAGAAATCTCCCTCATAGCCCATCTGATCAAAGGAATGATTGACAGCTTCCTTTGGGAAGGACAACTCACCTTCTTCATCATCTAGCTGCAAGTGAGTGTTGATGATGGCTGGAGTGATGAAGATTGTCCTCCTTTGCACTGTGACAGACAGTGCCTTCTCCCCATCCATGATGACCTCTTGGCAGGTCTTCCAAAATTCAAGCAGATGATCCTCATAGAGAGTAGGATCAATGGTTAGGGAGGTAAAGTAATTTGATAAAGCTAAGAACTGGCAAATCTCTGAGAAACTATCATCTTTCTCAGAGCTTAACAGAGCAACCTGGTTGTGTTGCCTGTGAAGTTGCATGGAGAAATCTGGGTTGTTTCTGCGGTTAAGGTTGGCCATTTTAGAAGCTTAAGGATGAAGAAAGGTGAAAAGCAAAGGCGGTTTGGGAATTAGGTTTGAGGAATAGTAGAATTGAAGAAGATAGTGAGGGAGAGGGGGAACCGTTGGGTATTTATGTGAAAAGGATTTGAACCAAAGTTAATGAAAGAGGATAAACTTTGAAATCCGAATGTTGGTCCCACCTCTGAAAAAGTAGTTTGTTTTTGCTCAAAAAGTAGTTTTCTTGTAATTCGAAAAGCTTCAGAAGGTAAATTATCTTCGGAAGTTTTAATGAAAAAGCTTCCAAAGCTAAAATGACTTCGGAAGAATTTCCTGAGAATCTTGAAAATTTTGCTTCGGAAGAGAAATAAAACTTGAATGCTTTGTATGTAAAACAACAAAGCTTCCGAGAGTTAATTTTGCTTCGGAAGGAAAAAGTCCTTGAAAACAAGTAAGTGTCTGAGACAAGTATTTAAGCTTTGGAAGATAGATTGAAACCTCTTCCGAAGGTAAAATTTCTTAGACAGTTATTTATTTTGAAGACATGATTTTCTTCCGAAGAGAAAAATATATCTTCCGAAGGATCAGAAAACTTTCAAGAATCTAAGGAAAATCTTCAAAAAGGATTTTTTATCCAAAGAATACATGAGCTTATGAAAGTGATGAACTAGACAACTTAGGACACACATATTTTACGAAATAAGTAGAATTAGTTTTAAGAAAAATCTACTCAAAGTTAATCATCCCAATAGCTGATATTAGATATTTAAATCTCTGTTCATCAAAAGCTTTTGTAAACAGATCAGCATATTGTTCATCTGTATGAACTTTGACTAGTTTAATTAATCCCTTTTCATAGTTATCTCTTATTAAGTGATACCTGATATTGATGTGTTTGGTCCTTGAGTGCTGCACATGGTTCTCAGTGATAGAGATAGCACTATTGTTGTCTATGTGAATGGGAGTCTCCTTGAAGTTAAATCCATAGTCCAGCATCTGATTTTGAATCCAAAGCACTTGAGCACAACAACTTGCATCAGCAATGTATTTAGCCTCAGCAATTGATGCAGACACACAAGATTGTTTCTTGCAATGCCATGAGACAACCCTTCCATCAAGGAATTGACATCCCCTAGATGTAGACTTTGCAGTCATGTTACAACCACCATAATCACTATCTGTATAAGCATACAGATTGAAGTCAGGATTCTTTGGATACCATAAACCAAGTGTTGAAGCACCTTTGAGGTATCTTAGAATCCTCTTGATAGTGATGAAGTGAGACATCTTAGGGTCGGCTTGATATCTTGCACAAATGCATGTAGCAAACATGATATCAGGCTTTCTAGCAGTAAGATACATAAGAAACCCAATCATAGCCCTGCATAAGTGTTCATCTACACACTCCCCCTTAAGATTAGGTTCAATGAAGTGGTTTCTGGCTATGGGTGTCTTAGCAATCTTACAATCAGTCATGTTGAACCTCTTGAGTATGTCCTGAACATACTTTGACTGACTTATGAAGATACCATCTTCAACTTGCTTCACTTGAATTCCCAGAAAGAAATTGAGTTCTCCCATTGCACTCATTTCAAATCTGTCTTTCATCAGCTTCTCAAAGTCTTTGCAGAGCTTTGGATTAGTTGAACCAAAGATGATGTCATCTACATACACTTGAACTAGCAATATGTCATTTCCCTGTCCTTTGATGAAGAGAGTTCCATCTATAGTACCTGTCCTGTATCCATGTTTGCAAAGATACTCAGACAATGTCTCATACCATTTCCTGGGTGCCTGATGCAGCCCTTAAAGAGCTTTGTCAAGCTTGCAGACATAATCAAGATGATCAGGGTCTACAAAACCAGGTGGCTGTTTGACATACACCTCTACATCAATCACTCCATACAGAAAAGCACACTTTACATCAAGTTGAAAGACCTTGAAGTTCTTGGATGCAGCAAATGCCAGGAATATTCTAACAGCTTCTAGTCTTGCTACTGGAGCAAAGACATCAGTGTAGTCAATCCCTTCTTCTTGTGTGTATCCTTGAACAACTAGTCTTGCCTTGTTCATGATGATAATGCCTCTATCATCCTTCTTATTCCTAAAAACCTATTTGGTTCCAATGGTAGTCTTCCCATGAGGAAGTGGACAAAGGTTCCAAACTTTTTGCCTTTTGAATTGAAGCAACTCTTGTTGCATTGCTTCAACCCAACTTCCATCCTTTAGAGCCTCATCAACTTTATTTGGCTCTATCTGGGATAAGAAACAAGATTGAAGACAAACATTTGCTTCATGGGTTTGTCCTCTTGTTCTTACCCCTGTGACAACATCTCCAATGATGTTTATGGTAGGGTGAGACTTGTGGATCCTAAGCTCAGGTATCATAGCAAGTTGCTGAGAAAGATCTAAATTTGAGAAATTTAGATCTGGCATAGATGATTCACCCTCCACATCACCACACTTATCACGATCGACTTGATCCAATGAGTGTGTGACACATTGATGTTGTCATCTATGGTGTGGTTATTAGCATCAAGGAATTCTTGATCGCTTTCACCATCACCATTGTTGTCTTCCACAATTGAGGTATCTTTATCTGGTTGTGGAGCCTCTGAGCTGGAATTTGAAAGCACCCCAGATGTATCAGCAGAGTTTGTCATTTTAGTGCTGATAGAAACCTCATTTGCTGAAGTACTTCCAACTGGAGCTGAAGATGTATGAGTTGAAGGTCTTCCTAGCTCAAATCTTGGATCAGGATCACCTGTATTTAATTTTTCTGCAGATCCTGAAACATTCTCACAAGATTTGTTAAAACAGTTGGTAACAAAATCAAGATCAAATAGCCAATCAGGACCAGAACCAGCCATACAGGGTGTGTGTTCATTGAAAGTCACAATGGCTGACTCCTCAACAATTCTAGTTCTGAGATTGTATACTCTATAAGCCTTAGCTTGAGAAGAGTATCCAATGAAATGTCCATCATCTGATTTCTCAGCAAATTTGGCAATTTGATCTTTGGTATTCAAGATTGTGCAAGGACATCCAAATGACCTGAGAAAGCCAATGAAAGGTTTTCTCTTATGCCAAAGTTCATAAGGAGTCTTACCATGTATCTTAACTACTAAAACTATGTTTTGCACATAGCAAGCAGTGTAAACTGCCTCTGCCCAGAAGGTGATGGGCAGTTTAGAGTCAGACAACATAGTTCTTGCAACTTCAATTAGTGTCATGTTTCTCCTTTCAGCAACGCCATTTTGCTGATGAGTCCTGTGAGCACTATATTGTCTTGTAATACCTTTTTCATCACAAAATGCATCAAGGGTTTGATTCTTGAATTCAGTCCCTTGATCACATGTCACACCCTCAAATTCCACGTGCAGGGTTTTACCGCGACGCGTGTGACAAACCAGGATCTCAGACACGGTCATATCAAACGACACTATATGAACTTGAATAAACGTTTGAACTTTAAATCAGAGTAGTCATAAACGAAATAAACATCAGTGCGGAAGTGTAAAGACGAATGTAAACCAATACTAAAAGTTTCCAAAGTTATGTAAAAATAAAATGTTCAAAGCAAAATAAATGAGTTTGATGATGCATGTCCTGAGTGCGTTCTCTAATTGTGCAACATGAGCTTAAGCGTTCCTGTGTCCTGAGAAAAACATGCTAAAGTGTGTCAACATAAAGTTGGTGAGTTCACAGGTTTAGTAACAGATAAAAATGTTTGTAATTGTTCGAATGGTAAAGTAATTAAAGCATATCGATAGGTAGCTAGCCTATAATCAAGTTACTTAGCGTTTCAAACCGAAGCTAACTGTTTGTATGTTTGTTGCCTTCCCGTCACGTCTAACCCAGACAGTGACAAATGTTAGGTCAATAACGCACCCGTTTGACCTCCAGTCAAGCTAGCGCGACTAGCCCGGGCAGGGTTTGTCAAACCCAGTAGTACTACTCAAAATTACCTCGCTACACATTACTAACGGTTCGAGAATGTAAGGACTTTTAAGTATGTTTGCACTAATGTAACAGGCGATAAACAATAATACTAGAAACCATTTGTAAATAAAGTTTGCATGTTTTCTCCCCCAAAGGAAAGTAATGTAAAATAGGGGCCATGAAGACTCACCTCGAGTGCGTTGCAACTAAGTAATGTAACACAAAAGATTCGGGTCTCCGATTAACCTGAATTAATATTAATTTACACTATTAATATTACTTATTGATTATAATATAAGGAAGGTACGGTTTCACGTTTGACGTCTCGGTTACGGTGTCGGTTCTCGATAGAAATCCCCCATACACAAGCAAATGCAAACACACACAAACATAAAACCCAATATTCACGTATAACCCGAATTATGTATAAAAGTACTCTTTATATATATATATATATATATATAAACCCACGTGTGTATGCTATGTACATACATAATAAACCATACCACCTTCCACATACATACCATAAATCCCATTATGCACAAACACAATGAATTGAATCTATACCAACCCATGTCCATATACATCCATGCATACAAGATTATATATGTATATATACATAACAAATGGCATCCCACTAAATTGTTCCATGCATGTCCCATGCAGCTAACACACACACACATTTAACACACTCACACATTTAACACACACACATGCCATACGCATACATACATGCAACATACATATTTTTCCAATGAAATCATATTCACATATCATGCACCCATTCAAAGGAATCCCCCTATGCGCCACCCCTGCCCAACCAACACACACCCCTAAACATTTATATATATATATATATATATATATATATATATATATATATATATATAGATATATAGATATATATATATATATATATATATATATATATATAATATATATATATATATATATATATATATATATATATATATATATATATATATATATATATATATATATAATAGCACAACAAACGTGAATATGCAGATCTTAACATACATACACACCAGAAACATGCCCACATAATATATATATATATATATATATATATATATATATATATATATATATATATATATGTATAAACATTGCAGAAAACGTGTATATATATAAGGTAAACACACACATATATATACATCGCAGAACATGTATATATGTATAAAGATTACACACACCGCAGAACGCGTATATAACCGATCAACGCAACCCGCATCGAACTCAACGAAAACCAAAATTGAAACCGTAATCGAAACCGTAATACTCCGAACAAGAAATAACGAAGAAAAAAAAGAACCATACCGAACGAGATGCGGGTTTGATTCGATCTTCGTTCACTGTCGTCGAGCGGGTTGTTTGATTGCGATGTTGTTCGATCCCTTAGAAGACCGTACAGAAACCGTCGCGCGCGAATCGGGAGGCCACTGGAAGTTAGAGACACACGAAAGAGACTGCCGGATAAAGCTTGCATCGGGGGAGAGGTCGACGGTTGTAGACGGTGCTCTCGAAGAAAAGAACGGCAGCAACAACTAGGGTTACGGAGAAGGTTTTATGGGGAGGGATACGGGGGTGAGGGACAAGTTGTTATTTAAGATGTGTGGTAGTTTCAAATATTTATATATATATATATATATATATATATATATATATATATATATATATATATATATATATATATATATATATATATATATATATATATATATATATATATACATATATATATATATATTTATTTCAAGACCCTCATTTTAACATAAATTGCAATTAATTTAATTTAGTTTAATTAATTTAGAGCTAACTACTAATAATAGTTATAATAATATCATTATCACTTAATAATGATTAAATTGATTTGTTTTAAAATATCAAAGAGAGGTTGGATGATGGTAAGGGTGTTAACCTGAAAGCTCAGGTTGTCACATCATCCCTTGTTGAAAGAATTTTCATCTCGAAAATTAGAATGATAGGTTCAGTCAAATGTATGAGGTTCAGCAATTTGTAACGTGTAAGACTTTGTAAGGTTTTTGGCAGAGTTGTGACATCATCCCCTTGTTGAAAGGAATTTCGCCTCGAAATTTAAAGGAAAAGATATCGTGAGAATGATACCTTAAGAAGTAGATGCCTGATCGTTGAACAGTTGTGGGTACTTCTTCTTCATCTGATCCTCGCGTTCCCAGGTTAACTCTGGTCCACGTTTTGAGTTCCAATGGACTTTGACGATAGGAATACGACTATGCTTGAGAGTTTTGACCTCTCGGTCCATAACTTCCACTTGTTCCTCAATGAAATGCAGTTGTTCGTCCACATGTATCTCATCTAACGGAACGACAAGAGTCTCGTCTGTAAGGCATTTCCTCAGGTTCGAAACATGGAACACATTGTGTATTCCGCTAAGCTCTTCTGGTAGGTTCAACTGGTAGGCTACTGGGCCAACCCTTTTGACAATCTCAAAAGGCCCAACGTAGCGTGGGTTTAGCTTTCCACGTTTCCCAAAGCGAATTACACCTTTCCAAGGTGACACTTTCAAAAGTACCTTGTCACCGATTTGAAATTCCAACGGTTTGCGCCGTTTATCTGCGTAACTCTTTTGTCGGTCACGTGCTGCTGCCATGCGATTACCAATTTGCACTATCTTCTCAGTCGTTTCATGCACAAGTTCAGGACCGGTATGTTGGCTTTCTCCAACTTCTGCCCAACAAATAGGTGATCGACACTTACGTCCATACAATGCTTCAGACGGTGCAGCTTTGATTGATGTGTGATAGCTGTTATTGTAAGAAAACTCAACCAACGGTAAATGAGTTTCCCAATGGCTGCCAAAGTCAATTACGCAAGCACGTAACATATCTTCCAGTGTCTGTATTGTACGCTCACTCTGGCCATCAGTTTGAGGATGATATGCGGTGCTCATATCTAGGCGTGTTCCCAATGATCGTTGCAAAGATTGCCAAAAGTGAGAAGTAAATCGAGCGTCACGATCGGAGATGATAGAAATTGGCACACCATGCCGAGAGACTATTTCCCTTAGGTAGATACGAGTTAACTTCTCCATTCTATCAGTCTCTCTAATTGGTAGGAAGTGTGCAGATTTCGTCAAGCGATCTACTATTACCCAAATGGTATCGCACCCGCTAGGAGTTCGAGGCAGCTTCGTGATAAAATCCATTGAGATCTGTCCCCACTTCCATACAGGAATTTCCGGCTGTTGAAGTAGACCAGATGGCCTTTGATACTCCATTTTAACCTTAGAACAGGTTAAGCATCTGCTAACATAGGTGGCGATATCAGCTTTCATGTTCGGCCACCAATACAAAACTTTCAAGTCATGATACATCTTATCTGAACCCGGATGGATAGAATATCGAGACTTATGGGCTTCGTCCATCGCTAGTTCTCGTAGATTCCCATACAAAGGAACCCATATTCGTTCCATGAAATAACGAACTCCGTCAGACTTGATCTCTAACTGCTTTTCCATGCCTCGCATAGACTCTGCTTTCAGGTTCTCGTCCTTCAAAGCCTCAAGTTGAGCATCACGTATCTGATCAGGTAGTCCGGTGTGGATGGTGAGTGGTAATGCTCGAACTTGCTTTGGCTTAGGTGTTTCCTTTCGACTTAAAGCGTCAGCTACTACATTAGCCTTACCCGGATGATACTTGATCGCACAGTCATAGTCATTCAACAACTCGACCCAGCGACGTTGTCTCATATTCAACTCCTTCTGCTCAAAAATATGTTGAAGACTCTTGTGATCGGTATAAATGGTCCACTTGGTACCGTACAAGTAATGTCTCCATATCTTGAGTGCGAACACAACAGCTCCCAACTCTAAGTCATGTGTCGTGTAGTTTTTCTCATGAACTTTTAGCTGACGGGAGGCATATGCGATGACCTTCTCGCGTTGCATTAGCATACAACCAAGACCTTGGATGGAAGCATCGCAATATACTACAAAGTCTTCTGTTCCCTCAGGCAGGGATAGTATCGGTGCCGTACAAAGCTTTTATTTTAGGAATTGAAATGCTGACTCCTGCTTGTCACCCCAACTGTACACTGTGCCTTTATGAGTTAATGTTGTAAGTGGTTGAGCGACCTTCGAAAATCCTTCAATGAACCGTCGGTAGTACCCAGCCAACCCAAGAAACTGTCGTACCTCAGTTGGAGTCTTAGGCATATCCCAGTTCCTGATGGCTTCTATTTTTGCCGGATCAACATGTATGCCCTTCTCATTGACCACAAGGCCCAAGAATTGGACTTCCCGAATCAAGAAGTCACACTTCGAAAACTTGGCATACAGTTTCTCTTGTTTAAGTAATTCCAAAATCAATCGAAGATGTTCCTCATGCTCCTCCTTGTTCTTTGAATATATCAAGATATCATCGATAAAAACGATGACAAACTTGTCCGGGTAGGGTTTGCAACTCGGTTCATGAGATTCATGAACACCGCCGGTGCATTGGTCAACCCAAAAGGCATAACCAGAAACTCATAGTGACCGTAACGAGTTCTGAATGATGTCTTTGATATGTCCTCCTCTCAAACTCTCAGTTGATGATATCCTGATATGAAATCTATCTTGGAATAGAAGCTCGAACCTTGAAGTTGGTCAAACAAATCGTCGATACGGGGAAGAGGATAACGATTCTTAATCGTCACTTTGTTCAGCTCACGGTAATCAATACACATGCGAAAAGTCCCATCCTTTTTCTTGACAAACAGGACTGGGGCTTCCCATGGTGATGAGCTAGGTCTGATAAACCCTTTATCCAATAGTTCTTGTAGTTGAGTAGACAGTTCTTGCAGTTCTTTCGGAGCTAGTCTGTACGGTGCTCTCGCAATAGGTGCGGCTCCAGGTGTCAAATCAATCTAGAACTCGACCTGACGATGTGGTGGAAGACCAGGTAAGTATTCAGGGAAAACCTCAGGAAAGTCACGAACAATAGGGATATCCTCGATCTTCTTTTCTTCGATAGTCTTTTCTGTGATCATAGCTAAAATAGCGGTATGGCCTTTACGTAAGCATTTCTGGGCTTTCATGTACGATATGATGCCAGAGACTACACCACCTTTCTCGCCCTGAACATATAAGATTTCACCACTAGGAAGTGGTACACGAATGACCTTTTCACGACAGATAATCTCAGCTTGGTTCTTAGATAACCAGTCCATGCCGACGACCACGTCAAAGCTACCAAGAGTAACAGGCATGAGGTCTATATATAACTTGTGTCTCGATAGTTCTAGTTTACATCCTTTGAGAATATGTGTTGCCTCAATCATTTTACCATCAGCTAGTTCTACGGTGTAACTAGGTTCTATTTCGGTTGACGTTACATCTAGAAGTTTGCTAAACTTGGCAGAGATAAAACTCCTATCAGCGCCAGTATCAAATAATACAGAAGCAAAACAGTCATTCAGAGGAAACGTACCGGTAACCACGTTTTGATCATTCCTTGCCTCACCTGACCCAATCACGAAAGCTCGGCCTTTAGCACCATTCCCATAGTTGTTGTTTCCATTATTGGCCCTGTTTCCATTTTTCAGTTTTGGGCAATTCATCCTGTAATGACCCTCTTTGCCACATTCGAAACAACCCCTGGTTGTTTCGTCTTGTCGTTGTTGCTGAGATTGTTGTTTAGTCATCAGTTCACCATTGCAGTCTTTAGCAGCATGACCCATCCTTCCACACTTTTGGCAACGAAAACGATCACACTGGCCATGATGGTGAAAATTGCATTTGTTGCACTTTGGATACTTGCCTGCATAATTACTCGATCCCTGACCATTATTGTTATTGTTCTGATTATTATTTGTGAAATTTCTGGAGGAATCAAACTTTCTGACTTGTTGTTGCTGAGTGTTGTTCGAGTTTGAGGACTTGCTATCCCATTTTCATTTATAGTCAGCTGAACCAGATGTAGTGCTACGTTTAGGCAGAGTGCCCTGCGCCACTGCCTGATCAGTGAGCCTGTGAGCTAGCCGGATAGGATGTTGAATAGTATCAGGATCAGCAGCTATGACACTAGCTTGAATCTGAGGAGCTAAACCATCAATATACTTCTCTATTCTTTTGTAGTCTGGGGTTACCATTTGAGGACATAAAGAAGCCAACTCGTGCGAACGAGTCGTATATTCGTCAATATTAGATCCAACCATCTTAAGATTTTAAAACTCTCCCTCCAGTTTCTGGACCTCATTTCTGGGGTAGTACTCATCTTTCATTAAGGTCTTGAAGTCATCCCATGGTAGATTATTAGCAGCCTCAAGTCCTAACGTCTGGACTTGTGAGTTCCACCAAGTTAATGCTGGTCCTTCTAATGTGCCAGAGGCATACTTGACACGGTTTCCAACAGGACAGTTGCACATGGCGAAAACCGACTTAAGTTTCTCGAACCAACAAAGTAGTGTAACAGCACCCTCAGTACCACTGAAAGAGTGAGGCTTACAATCCATAAACATCTTGAATGTACATACTGCTTGGCCTGAATCAAAAGATCATGACAATGTACGAAAATTTAGAATTCGATAATAAGTTATCATAGGGAAAAACCAATGGGTCCGTTAGGCTCAAGGTTACCTCCTTGATTTTGGTTCTGGTTATTCTGGTTCTGATTTCGGGTCTGTTCATATGCTGTAAGCGCGTCAGCAACACGCTCATTGATAATGGCATCTAACTCAGCTTGAGTCATGTTGATGTTTCCTCGTCCGCTCGGACGTCCAGCTCTTCTTCCAGACATGATTCTTCGCATTCACAATACACGAACATGAGAAAATATATAATATATAATCATCAATAGTTTCAATGTAAATAATTATGCATTTCACAAAACCACAACAATCAATAATCAAATAGTAATCTTTGATGAAAATAAATTGTAAGAGGTACAATGTATTCAAATCAAACGATCAAAATTCAAAATATATCAGTTGGATGGGAACAACCCTTCCCACTTAGGTTAAGGAAATGAAATGAAATGCTTAAGTGTCATCACCAGCTGAAGAGATAACTGATACTGCATCTTCTTCGTCATCTTCTGGAACCTCTTCGGGGTCTTCCTCGGGTTCCTCTTAAGGTTCCTCTTCGGGCTCATCTTCTTCTTGTTATGCAACAAGAGCTTCGACATGTGCCTCTAGTTTCGCAATTCTCACTGCTGCTTGAACACGCTGCTGCTCAGATTCCACGGCTCTAGCCTCTAAAGTGTTAACACGGGCCACTAGTTGTTTGAATTCCTTAACGAATCTATTATGGCACTTGTCAGTGGATTCAAGGCTTTCTTTCTGAAGTTCTAAGCGTCTATGTGTCCGAGCCTGATCCTCTGACAGGGTTTTAATCCTTCCGGTTGTCTGATGCATATAGCGTACCTCACGTTTCATCCCAGCTACAAAGGCGGCGAATGATTGTTCGGGTGGGTGAGGAATATATGGTAGGATAGGAGTAGAAGCAGGTGTGAAAGGAGTAGGAGGGTAGGGCACGTTCTCCTCCCTAATCCATCGGGCAATCAATCCTGGTAACCAGTCCCAATCGTGGGTGTTAGGTGAGTCATGGGCATTTAAGGGCTCCCCGTGCCCCGTCGTTCGGGATGTGGGACATACCTCACCAAGGATGGTGACTTCTCGGGCTCATCGAGGACGATGAGTCCAAACAGGGGGTGCTCGTGACACCCTACACATATCCCACATCGGCCGTGGACATGAGAGATTCCTGGTTCATAAGGAATGTCATGCCTCTAATATCAACAACGCGTTTTGGGCGTATTGGCTGTGGATGAGAGGAGAACTCCACAGTTAAGCGTGCTCAGGTGGGAGCAATCCAGGGATGGGTGACCTCCCTGAGAAGTTTTCACCCGGGCAACCAAAAGCAAATCCGTGAGCTCCTTGTAGGCAAAGCGGACAATATTGTTGGTGTGAAGGGTCGGGTGTTACAGAATGGTATCAGAGCCCCTCCTGTGTCGTACAAGATGTGCGACATACCTCACCAAGGATGGTGACTTCTCGGGCTCATCGGGGACGATGAGTCCAAACAGGGGGTGCTTGTGACACCCTACACATATCCCACATCGGCCGTGGACAGGAGAGATTCCTGGTTCATAAGGAATGCCATGCCTCTAATATCAACAATGTGTTTTGGGCGTATTGGCTGTGGATGAGAGAAGAACTCCACAGTTAAGCGTGCTCAGGTGGGAGCAATCCAGAGATGGGTGACCTCCCTGAGAAGTTTTCACCCGGGCAACCAAAAGCAAATCCGTGAGCTCCTTGTGGGCAAAGCGGACAATATTGTTGGTGTGAAGGGCCGGGTGTTACATCACATTTTATGGTTTTGACTTTGTGATCACTTTGATTCTCAACTTTTAAGATGAAATTCTTCAGAATCTCAGGGGTCTCATCCTTAGTTCTAAGAAAGAAAACCCAAGTGAATCTTGTAAAATCATCTGTTATCAGCAAACAATAAGAGGTCCTTCCTAGACTCATTACACTGGTGGGGCCAAAGAGATCCATATGTAATAAGTGTAGGGGAGTAGTGATGGAGTTCCTTTCCTTAGGCTTGTGAGATACCTTATGTTGCTTCCGTTTCATGCATGCAACACAATGATCATCACTTGTAAACTCTTTCTTTGGCATTCCAGTTACCAAATCATGTTTAATTAGTTTATTCATGTTCTTAAAGTTTACATGGCACATTCTTTTATGCGATAAGAAAGACTCATCACTATTGGCTTTAGACAGAAAGCATGAAACTTCTCCAAAGGGAGATGTTTCTTACAAGTCCATCTTGTACATGTTCCCTTTCTTGGGGGCTCTAAGCAGGATGTGCTCATGAGGAATGACCACTCCAGGCTTGAGAACAATGCACTCATGCTCAAGAAAGAGCATGTTATGACTCTGATCACAAAATTGGGATACACTCAGAAGATTGTACCCAAGCTCCTTGACAAAGTTTACCTTTTCAATACCGAGTTTACCATTTGTGACCTTACCCCTTCCAGAAATGTAACCACCTTCATCTCCTCCAAAAGCAACTGGTCCTCCATCAATCCTATCAAAGTTATAGAGTAGTGACCTATTGCCTGTCATGTGCCTGGAACAGCCACTATCAATGATCCAGACATTCTTGTTTGTCTTGAGCTGTTCCTGCACAAAGAAAATGATTAGTTACATTTGGAAACCCAAGCCTTATTTGTCTTGGGCTCACTAAGTATAATAGAAGGTAATGCAACAATAATAGATCCTATGGTTGTGCTAGGAGGATCTTGAGCTGTTGTTGATGGAGAATTTTCAGTCACTTGGTCTTTCTTAGACTTCCACACCACCTTTGGAGTCTTGGACTTGACCTTCAAAACTTCGGAAGCTTTTGGGACTTCGGAAGTTTTGATGACTGAACCTTCGGAAGATTCTGCAGACACTGCAGCAGACTTCAGTGCTTTGGAAGAATTCCTTTCTTCTGAGACCAACTTTTCTTCCGAAGGTAATTTTCCATTTGCCTTCTTCTTATATTTGGAGCTTCCGAAGGAAACAGACTTTCCTTCCGAAGCTTGAATCTTCTTGGAACTCTTTGAAGTCTTTTTCTTGGTCATATGGACAGTACTTTTAGGATTGTATGGATAATCCTTAGCAATGTGAGAGGTCCTTTCACACATGACACATAACATTTTCTTATTCATAAGAGTCTTCTTATGAGAACAAGACTGTCTTTGGTCACATCCCTTCTCCACCATCATCTTTGCAGATGCTGAGACAGTTCTTATGGGTTGGGAACTGTTCTTGGAGTTTGATGGTCCAAGCTGTGCAATAGTGGTACACAGCAGATTAGTCTTCTTCTTGGTACTGAGATGATTTGAACAAGAACCAGAACTCTTAGCTGAAGAGTTTTGGTTGATGTCTTCAGTCTTTACTACTTCAAACCCTACAGATATAAAAACTTGTTTCTGCTTAGAGTCAAAAGTAGCCTTGATCTCTTGATCATTTCTTGCTTTTCTTTTGCTCTTCCTGAACAAGTTCTTTCTCATTGACTTGGTCATCACAGTAATCTTCTTCTCCTCAGAAGGATAGTGACCCTTCTTAGAATCCTCCTCTTCACTCTTCTCAGAGGAATTCTTCACGATCTCTTCTTTATCCTCTTCACTTATAGGATCTATGAGAGGAAGCTCATCTTCACAAGTTCCACACCTAGGAGATCTTACAGACAAGATTGTGTGTGGAGGAGCTATCTCATTGGATCCCAGTCCCTGTCTATTTTGATAACACACCTTGTTGTGCAGGGATGAGGATATCATGTTCTTGAAGGCCTCTTCTTCAAGAACACTATTTTATGCCCTGGCTTTGCTGATCACAAGCTCAGTCTGGCACTCAGTCAGCTTGGTTATGAGATCTTTGATTTGAGTCCTAAAATCTGTATGCTCATGTTTTAGAACTTAAATGGTTTTCTCTAAGTCCTCTATCTTTAATTTATAATCATTTTCATATTTTCTAAAATCAGATTTTAAAATGTTTAAGTACTCAAGATCAGATCTCATCTCCATGTTATAGGACCTGTATCTATTAACTTTAGCAATGCATTCAGGAGAACAGAGATGTTCCAATACCTTGGCTTCATCATGATCTGCCATTAGTGCTTGGTTTGGAGAAGCATCTTCCGCCTGAAAGCTCCAGTCAAAGCCTCCTTCTTCAAAAGCAACAACAGCTTGCTGCTTTGGCTTCTCATTCTAAGGGGCTTTCTTAGTGTAGTTTGGTCTGGTTTGTGCTTGGCCACCATTTGTTTTAGGTGCCTTACACTCTCTAGCAAGGTGGCCCTTCAGGTTACAGTTGTAACACTTGACTTTGCTTTTGTCCAAGCCAAACTTTCCACTGGTTGCATTGCTTGGAAACCTCCTTCCAGTTCTCTTGTAGAACTTCTTGGCTCTATGAGTGAGAAGAGCCATCTGCTAGACTATTTCCATATATTCCAGATCATCTGGATGGCTACAATCCAGATCTTCAAGAGTGAAAAGAGAGTTGCTACAGCTTTCACCAGAAGACACAAAGGCTTGAGAAGAGCTTGTCTCTTGGAATGGGCTTCCTTGAGTGTAGTTCTCCCTGGGTGTCTCTGGGAAGGTGATGAAAGGACCCTTTGGTGAATTGTCAGGGTAGCATATGAGATGATGTTGGGGTTCTATGCTATCCCTTTCAACCACGTGCAGGGCTAAACCTAATTGATTGTTGGAGTTGCTAGATGAACCTTGCATGTTCATCTCTATCTGGTAGCCACTGAGAATCCCATATAACTTTGTGAGAGTAAGAGTTTTGAGATTTTCAGTCCTCTTGATCACCACACAATAATGTGTCCATTTCCTAGGAAGTGAGGACATGAACTTCCTTACAATGTCTCTATTTTCAAGATGAACTCCTCCATCCAAAGGGTATCCACTATCTCAACATACCTGAAGTGTTGATGAGTCATGGTTTCACCTGTTTTGAAGGTGAAGTTTTCAAACTGCTGCTTCAAGAGATCCTTCTTGTTCTCCTAGGCTTCAGAGGATCCTTCATACATCAGTTTTAGTGCATCCCACAGCTGTTTAGCTGTTTTGCACTTCTAAAAACCTCTGTACATAGAGTTTGGAAGGGCAGTTTGAAGGGCTGTCATGGCTTTTCTGTCAATCTCTACTCTCTTCCTATCTTCATCAGAGTAGTTGGCCACATCTTTGGGAATCATACCAGCACCAGTAGCAGAAGGAGTGCTGGGTATGAAAGGTCCATTTTCAACAGACTCCCACATTCTTTAGTCTAGAGACCTGATGAAACATTCCATTCTCATACACCAGGTATCAAAGTCATCAAGAGTGATCAGTGGGGACTTGTTCATGGTTCCAGTTTCCATATCAGTCTTGGAAATGGCTGCCATTTGAAAGTTTAGTATTTGTGTGTCTGAGGGATCTTAAGATGGTGAGATCTTATATCAAGAGCCTGAAAAGCTCTGATACTAATTGCAGGACCGGTGAAGGGTGGTCATTTACAACACAACAACACAAAGGGGAGATTAACCAAACTTTAATCAAACAGTAAACTGGATTAACCACAAGTATGATACTAAGAACACAAGTAATGAGTAAGAGACAGAACAAGAGAACACAAAAGATTGGGTATCAAGGATGCAGTATATTGCTTTCTCAAGTTCTCTTACAAGTGATACAAAGCATAAAGAAAAATACAAGAACATGGAATACTTATACTACAACCTACGGCCGTCTATACTTTGAAAGCCAGCCGAATACAATTGACTAGACACAAACAAAATCAATTGTAGAATAAAAAAGGCATATCTGCCTTTTGACTTGTGACTATGACATGCCATAGCTCACATCCTAATATATTACAAAAAGGATAAAAGTACATAAAGTAGAAAGCATGGACTCAAGACCTCAATGTACAGTTACCAAAAGAATGGACCTTTCACCAACTCATGTAAGTTGGTGACTTTACAGAGTTGCAGTGGAAAGGTGGTCCAGCTTTATGGTAAAGTACATCAGATAAATGCATGTCTCTAAAAGTCTTCGGAAGAAATCTGTCTTCACTCTTTGGCTTCAGAAGACTTTGTCTTTGAAGCTTCGGAAGACTTCACTTTTGGCTTCGGAAGATATTGGTCTTGGCTTCGGAAGATTTTACACTTAGAATATTTCTAGTGCATGGTGTAAAACGTCCGAAGCATTTCTACTTCAGTTCTTTAGTGCATGCTTGCAGAGAGACTTTGGATGTTTTCGCTACATCAGACTTATAGGAATCCTTACAAGGATGGAGTCTGCGAAGGAAATTTGAGGGTCTCGATCAGCCCCTTGCAATTGGGTCAGCCACTGTAGCCAAAATATCAAACGGGCTGATTGGCTGACTGAATCAGCCAGTTAGTGGTCAGCCCATGGTCAGCCCCTTTCAAACAACCCCTAAGTCTAACAAAAGACATCATTCCTTAGGTTAACTGGTACGGAATCTTGCCTTTGAATCTAGCATTGTTATTATTTATATATCAAAGTGAGTATTTATTGCCTATTTTTATATGCTTATTATTGGGAAAATCATGTGATACTTATTCAATCAATTGTTATTAATCGTTGTTATATTAAAAAATTCAGTTCAAGACATGTTATGTTATTTTTGCAATGATGATAACACAATAATTAATTCATGCAACCATGGTAACAATGATATATCTATTGGTTTGACAAACCCACCCCCGTTCATGTGGTGATTGAAGCCGAAATCAACCATTCTATGATGCTTCGTCTTCGGATCGTGTCAATTCAGTTATTATGTTTGATTTGTTGGTTTGTCTTTTATTTTACATTATTGTATTATAAGTCTTGATATTGTTATGTGAATCGAATTGCTTTCAATCTATTTAATCAATCTATATATGTATTCAAACCATTATTTACTTACCGACTAATTTGTTAGCTGACTCGTTAATTTTTCACATGATTTCAGGATTGCTATTATTAGTGGATTTCTAAATGCACATTTAAGGCTTGGACATAGTAAAAAATTAAAGACAATATTATTATGTTTACTTGAGTTTTTATTTCATTGTAATGTATTGTTTGATTAGTATTATTCATTGAAATGACATTTAATATTTCAACTTCTTTAATTCCATGTGTTGTGAACAATGGATTCATATTTGTCCACCCCGATGATTCCGCTATCGGTTGGGGTGTGGCAAAAAGTGGGTTGTCTTGGAAACACATAGGAAGAATAACACATATGTCCTTCATCTTAATTTAATTCATCTAACTGAAGAAACCTATATACTTTCAAAAGAATCAGTTGATTAACCACAACTATGGCATGGGTGTTTGGGGCATACAAACTTAAAGAACATGACCGAATTGTTCAAACCGAAGCGCGTTCAGGCCCTCGGTAGCCTATGAACAAGATAATCTGAGGTTCAAATGTAAGGAAAACATGTGATTGGTTTAGCTAAGAAAGAATTTTGTTACATTGAACACAGTTTTTCTTGCCTCAAAAGGAAGCAACACAAAACTTTCCACAAGCATAAGGTTGTGAATTCAAATACACTCCATTAAAGCTACTTCGTATGGACCTTTTTGACCCAACTCATATCACAAGCATAGGAAAAAAGAATAACCATTGATGACTATTCAAGATTTACTTGGGGTTTTCTTCTTACTTTATAAAAATGAATCAGCTTAAATCATTAATAATTTTATCAAAAGATTAAAATCAATTTAATTTGAAAGTAAAATGAATAAGAAGTGACAATGAATCTTTATTTAAAAATGACGATTTAAATTTATTTAGCACTAACAAGGGTATTGCTTATTAAGTTAGTGAAGCTAAAACTTCTCAACAAAATGGAGTGGCTTAAGGAAGAAACAAAACACTAACTAAAGCAGCAAGAACCATGTTGGCTCATGCTAAGCTATCAATCACCTTTTGAGCAAGTCTCTTGTAGGGGTTTTCAATTAATTTAGATGTCCTATTTTGATATTGAACACCGAGCATCATTTGGGAATTTTTATCCAAAATCAGATGAATGATTCTTTGTTGGATATTCATCAGTCTCTAAAACTTTTAGAGTTTTTAATCCTAGGTTATATTTAAGTGATGAATCCATAAATTTTGAATTCATTCAACACTCATTTCCCAAATCCACATGTGGTTATGACTAGTGACTTATCATTGATTCTTTAAGAAACTCATTTATTTAGTTAGTTTTCTTAAATACAGATTGTTCTCAAGCACATGGATCAAATGGATTGATCAATTGAAGTGAAGAAAGATGATTTCCCGATGATGCCACCATTATCTTCACCTTCTTAAGCATCAACTGTTATATTAACTATTGTTCATCAAAGACAAAGAGGAGTTGGAACTGATTCAAAAGAAGCTAGTCCCAGTACTATGTAAACAACTTCAGTTAACACATCTTAGATGTTCAACAACATGAATCTGGTCTAGAATCTATTGATCAAGTTGTGAATGCAAATGATGAAACCTATCATGGTGCTTCTAATTCAAACGTTCAACATAAAAAGCCTTTAACTATTTTCATGATTCTCCCACCAATTTTCATCTTGAAGAGATCTCTCACCAAGGTAATCTTTACAAATATTGGTATATCCATTTGAGCTTATGTTATTGCAAAATCAAGCGTACACAGAAATCATCTAGTAATAAGGACCAAGACCAACATAACTAGCATATGTTTGTCCTCTTGTTTCTATTGTCAAACTATTCCCAACATTATCATGGAGGCTCTTCAAGATAATAGTTGAATTGAGAAAATGTAGTAAGAGTTGACTTAGTTCAAGAAATAAGAGGTGTGGCAACTAGTTGATCTAGCAAAAAGACAATATCCTATTAGAATCAGATGGATATACTATAACAAAACATGAGATATAGGAATTGTGATAAGGAACAAAGCATGGTTAATCACGCAAGTATACATACATGAAGAAGGAATTGATTATATGGTAGATTGTCAATCTATCAGAACTCCATTGGATACCAAAGTGAAGATATGAGTAGATCCAGATGGCAAAGCGGGATGTGTAAAACCACATATTAGCGATGATAATATATATTAGAGAAATAATTAAAATTTATCGAGGATTAAATGTTTAATAATTAATCATTATTTAATTAAACATTTTATAGTAGTTTATATGGTTTTACCTAATGAAAGGTGAATTACTAAACCACAAGGCTTTACATATAATTAAAAGTTATCACCTAACAATTATTAAATTTCAATAACTAAAAGGACAAAAATGAAACTATGGGGGCTAAATATGAAAATTATTTTCATATAAAATAGTGGATTAGAGGAAACCCTAATTCCCATCCTATAATTGTTGTCACAAGAACTTATTTTCCCTTCTTGGTTCATTTGGTGACTCTGATATTCGTCGCCAACGTTGGTGCTTTGACTCTGACTTTTTTAATAGATTTTGACCATGACTTAAATATGGACTGTAGGACCGATTAAGGGAGGTCAATACAATTAGTCTCATAATGAGAAGAGTGTTAGAACACTTAACAAATCAAATATGGAACCATGACAATATTGATGATACTAAGAACACAAGCAAACAAGGAGACAGAACTAAGAACAAGAATAGATAAGTATGGTTTTCAAGATTGTTGTATATTGTTCTCAAGTACTTTTACAAGTATTACAAAGCATGGAAAGAAATACAAGGACCTGAGATACTTTATACTACATCCTACAGCCGGCCATACTATGAAGGCCAGCTGGGAACACTAATCTAGACAACAAGATAAATGTAAAGTCAAAAGGCAGATTGCCTTTTCACTAGTGACTATGACATGCCATAACTCACATCCTAATATATTACAAAAAGGATAAAGGTACATAAAGTAGAAAGTTACAGACTCTAGATCTCAATGTATAGTTGCAAAATTCACCAACTTACGCAAGTTGGTGAGTATTCAGAGCTGCAGCGGAATGTGGGTTAGCTTTATGCAAAACTACATCCTAGTAAAGCATATTCTCCTCTGTCTTTGAAAGAAATCAGTCTTCATATCATTGGCTTCGGAAGACTTTGTCTTTGAAGCTTCGAAAGACTTATTCTTTGGCTTCGAAAGATTTTACACTTATAATATTTTTATGTGCAGAGTGTAATCTTCCGAACGACTTCTACTATGTAGAAATTGCATGCATGCAGGAAGTACTTTGGTTGCATCATCCTTTCTATTAACCTTACAAACTCCCCCTAGGCTGATGCTACCAAAACAAAGAAGATAGAAAAGTTTGTTAAGCAATTGACAGACCTCATTAGGATCATGACCATTCCTTTTTTCATCATTTGGTTAGGATCCTTAAGACTCTCATAATAAGTTCTCATGTCATGGAGAACATGCAGAGGTAGATCAAGCATGTCTTGCGAGTAATAGACATCTTGACCACCTTGATCTTTGATGACATACCATCTGTCTAGATTAGCAGCAAAGGTCCAGGACATGATGGGTCTTCTAGGTGCAAGAGGCTATGCTTGAGTAGGAGTTTGTTAAGCAGCCTCTTCTTGCACTTCATCATGATGCTCTGACTCATTCTGAGGTGAGTAGGTGGATGCCATGGTCTTCATCTTCTTCTCAAAGAAACTTTTAGTCTTTAACTGAGAGGATTGGTGTTCATTACCAGGTTGTTCTTTTCTCCCTCTCTCTCAATTGGGTCCCTTTCCTTCACAGGTTTAGAAGGAGAGGGATCCGGACACTACTATGGATTAGAAGATAATGTTGGCTGAGATGCAGCTCTAGGTTCAGGTTGTGTTGTCTCAGGGGTTCAAACTTAACCTTAATTTCAGGAGGAGCTTGACTTGGTGGAGAATGTAATTCAACAAGCTATTCCCTGTTAATCTTCTTCTTCATCACTCTAATGTGCTCATCCATACTAGATTGAGATAATAGACCAAGTCTCCTTTCGAAGAACCCATACAGCTTGAAGAAGCTTACCATCCTCTACCTATTAGAAGACTTCTTTTGACTCTTTTGGATGATGGCTCTTACTTTGCAGCCTCTTCCTTCATCTTTCTTTTGGCAACCTCTTTTCTTTGATAATTGTTGCTCTAGCTGCTTAAGGTACTTGAAGTCTATGTACTCATACGATAAGGGAAGAAGTGTAGATGCCTAATAGTGGCCTCTGGCGCTCAGGTAGTTGATCATGTTTTGTCTGTCAACTTCCTTGTCCACCTCAGGTTGTTCAGCTGCAACAGCCTCTGTCTCAGGACTTTCTTGATCTGGGGAGAGGGTAGGAGCATACTTGTAAAGCCTTTTCTGCCTTCTTTCTTCTTTAATCTTGAGCATCAACTTTGCATCCTTCCTCTCCTTACACATTTCCATGTCTGTCAGTTCATTTAGATCTTTTAGGAGAAAAGAGATAATTTCATCTACTTCATAGTTCCTGGTCCCCAAGTAGTTTATCCTGGCTACCCTCAAATTATCATGTTGAGTGATTGGCCTGGGAGAAGCCCTAATAGTAGCTTCCATGAAGCCTTAGGACCCACTTGAATTCTCTACCCTTAACTTCCTCTTACTCTCTCTCTTCTCCTCCCTAATCTCCTCAGGAGTCGGTTTTCCTTTTCCCTTTGTCACTCACAGCCCTTAGTGACTCAGGGTGGAGAGAGCTTTGGCCTTCATTGCCTGATGTAGCTGTCCAGCTTTGGCTAGAGAGAGGTTGTGAAGTACCTTCACCAGCTGGTGGCTTATTGAGGGTAATGGGTGTTGAAGCAGTACCCACGTCAAGGTTCACAGGTTCAACTACTAGGCCTTTAGTCAAGGCTTTCCCTTCAAAGCTAATCTTAGGATCCACTTTAACATCCAGTTGACCAATAGCCTTTCCTGGTATCCTTTGTATATATAGTCTTGATCTTAGCTTGAACTCTTCAAGCACCCTTTCTTGAATCCTATTTGCTAACCTTGTAACTTGCCTATTATGGCTTGGGTCGACAAGTAGAAGGTCAATCAGATATGTGCTCTTATGAAATCTCAGGTTGGAGAAGTTGAAGATTTCCTGTTGCCCCTGTTCTTAAGATTACCAGAGCTCTCCTATCAATATCATACCTCCATCCCATGATTGGATTCTCAGAGTGATTAGATGGAGTAGATGTGGCTCTGGGAATACCTTCCTCAAACATACTCTATATGAGTGAGTCCTCATCAATGTGAACTTGACAAGGTTGTTGACTATGGATAATTACAACTGAGGATGGTGAATACTCAAAGTCCATACACTGTGAAGAACTCAAGGTTATGTGATTTCTTGGACTTTCACCCCCTTTTTAGGTAGCATAACCCTCTTGCATAGGTGACCTAGAGGTTAGGTCTATTACATTCACAAGTTCTTGTGTTCCTAGTTGAGTCCTCCTTAAAGGTCTCCCAGCTAGTTTGTCCTTGAGATAAGAACTCTCAAGTTGCTAATCATTGACCCTTCTTTGCTAGGTAGTCACTTGAGATTCCAAGTGACTAACCTTAGAGACTAAATAAGTGCATGTTTTGGTCAGCTTTTGTACCTTTAGCCACATGTTCCCCTCATCTTAATCAAAAAAATCAAGGGGAATGAGAAAATAGGACCAAAGTCTTCTTCCTAATCACCAACACTATGTCCTAGGCTGTTGGATTTCCCCTATGTTAGGATCGTGTATTGAACGAAATACAAACTAATTAACGTGTATACCGAATCAAATTGTGCGGAAGCCTATTTGATTGGCTATCCAATCAGTGAGAACGGACGTAGAATCAATTATGGATTGAATCTAAACGTTAAGAATGATATGGAATCGATCTAGTGCGATCTGTGAACTTGGAACAGGTTCTTAGAGGTCTCTGGACGGCTAGGTTACGTCTATAGTCGAAGTGATATGAATTGTTACGTTTTTCCATGAATTAGGTGGTATTCATAGGTTAGGGTTGCTCATTCGGGCGACTGAACCATTAGTATGGTTCAGTCGTGCGATTGAGCCATGCGGTTGATCCATTCACACGATTGAATGTTCAGTCGTGCGACTGAGCCAATCTCATGTTATAATCATACGACTGATCCAGTCTCCTGGTTCAGTCGTGCGACTGAGTCATTCGCATGAAGTTGTTCATGCGTATGGTCCATTAGCATGGGCCATTCGCATGATAACTTCATAATACTTAGTTTGAATGTATTAATTGTCATTACATTATTTATATTTATTCAAACAACCACAAACCTATATAATCAAGTCAATATGCGTTAAACAACTCATTAATGAAATATTAAACATTATAAACACAACCAAACATTTACATTTCATTTAGTACCCAACTATTATAGTTCAGAAACTAGGAACACATGTACCTACAAACTCCCCCTTGGACCTAGTTTCATCTAATGTCTTACCATCTTCGTAACCTCTTCATACTTCTTGTACTTCTCTTCTTTTGTGACTCCTGCGTGTATCTCAAACACAAAGCAGAGTCGTATAAGATTCTGAAACTGTAGAGCTTGTACAATATCTTGAGAGTCATAGAATAGTGGCCACTTGTATAATGTGTATACATCATTTGCAGATAAGTTTGTGAGCCACATCGGGTCAAATACCCTGATAGTATCCATTTTGCCCTCTTTGTTCAAGACTATGACTGCCTCTCCTATCCTCCAATCATAGTACCACCATTTGAAGTGTGGAGTGAAGTCCTGTGGCATTTCCCGTAGTGGGATCTTAGACATGGTGCGCGGAGGACTCCACTTCAGCACTATTCTTGGTTTTCAAGTTATGGCATCAACCTCAGACCTTCTAATATACCTCGTTGGTTGTTGAGGTTTGAAGTTGACCCATCTGGTGTGGTACTCTCTCTTAAGAGCTGCTTCAAACCAGCCAGACATCTTGCGTGGATCAGCGTATAGCAGTTTCAGCTTCGCTAAGTGGTTAAGTTCAAATCCAGGAAGAGTCTTCAGGTTGTGTGGGAACCTAAAGTACTCGATCCCTTTCTCACGTTAACTGCATAAACGTTGAGATCTTCAAAATATGCCCATGCTATGATTCTGCCCGACACCTTGTGATGTTTCTTCACTTTGTACAGCTTGGTGTAGACAGTCGAATTTGATTCACTACGTTGGGCTCTTATTTCTTCAAAGCATGCAGCCCACTCTGCCTTTCTAATATTAACTTCAGCATCCGAGGCTTGGGCCTTATCTTCCGTCTTGTCCGACTCTTGTTCCAGTTTATCCAGAGTCTCCAAGGTTTCACTGACTAGATTGTCTCCCAGATTGGGAATGACATTACCCTTATTGTCAGTGTACTCTAGATAATGCTGGTCAGTGACATCTTCAATCTCGATTTCATCCACATCGTTGAGCTCGTCGTCACTTTCCACATGGACTGTTGGAGCGTCTTTCACAATCTCGTCGACATTGAGTTTGAACATTTCTGCTATTTCCTCATCAGTGAGATTGTGAATGATCTCTCCTTCTTCAGGAGTGTACATCACCGATCTCCTGACTATACCCTGCAGATCAAGAGTCAACGTGAGCTGAGTCTTGATCTGTTGGAGGGGAGCAACATCATATTCATCCCTCTGAAAGTTTGGATCTGCTTGATTTAGACATTCAACACAACAATCATTAGTTAATAATCAAAACAGAAACATCAATATTAAATATAAACATTCATTACATTAATGTGATACAAGATTCAAATACATATGATTTAAATAACAAGAACAGCTAAGTATTAATCTTGTCCTGGATCATATGCTCTTCTGCTGACGGGGCGGATGTGGAGACACCTTGATCTTGTGCTTTCTTCGTCCTCCTCTCACTTGCAGGTGTGGCACCCGCAGCAGATGTGTCATCTTCATCATCATGAACCTCATCATCACCAGCATCATCACCAACATCAGTATCATCCTCAATGTCATCACCATCGTCATCATCATCATAACTGTCATCATCACTATCATCTCCATCTCCTTCCTTTATCTTTAAGGGCTCGTCCTTTGATCCCTTGAGCCGCAACATGATGGTCTTGTTGGTGGTCTCCAACTCCTCTATCCTTTTAGCTGATTGGGCATGCTGCTCCCGGAGTTGGGACATCTCTACGCGCTGTGCATCCATCAGCTGGGCCTGCTGCTCTATCTGATGTGCCTGCTGAGATATCTGCATAGATTGGGCAGCAGTAAGGTCTACTAGCTGTCGAATCTGAGCAGTCTTCTCGTCATCGGCAGCCAACAGCCTCAACACCATACGGTTAAGTGCTGAGAGCTATTCCTCTACCCCACTGGGAGGTAGAGGTGATCCAGATGTATAGGAGGGGTATGATGACGGTCCGGCATGGTGGCTAGTGGTGGTGCTGGTGGAAGTGGTGAAGATTGGGGTGGTATAGATGAAGGTGGTGGTGGATAAGGGAAGATTGGGGGTGGTATAAATGAAGGTGGTGGTGGAGTGGGTGTGGTAGATATGGTGGTAGATATGGTGGTAGATGGGATGGATGTAGTGGTGGTAGGTGGAGTGGTGGTAGTAGGTGGAGTAGTGGAGGTGGTGGTAGTAGTGGTGGTGGTGATGAAGGTCATCCTCCTCTTCTTCTTCTTCAACCCGTGGGGCTGAGCCATCCTTTTCTTCCTCGATCCCCTCGAGGTGGATGCTCCCCCTGGAACCCTGCTAGACTGATCAGGAGCATAAGTAGGATCAGTGTCAGCCTCCCCAGATTCGCCAAGGCGTCCACCAACCTCCCGAATATCTCGGTCGGTGGCAACCACCCGGCTCCCCACAGTGCGGGTTAGGGGCTCCTCAGTAGTATCCTCCTCCTCATCAGGACAAAAGTCCTGATTGAATCCTGCAACCTCTGTCTCCTCGTGGGTGGGTGCTGGAGATGTTATATCAGCAGTGGGGGCCCTCAGAGGAGTGGGCCCTGCATCTCCACCATCACCGCTATCATCGTCATCTGAATCATCGTCTGGGAGCTCTAGCTGCTCAACATCCGAGACGTGACGCCATTTACGCCTTCCCGGCGCCACTAAGTCCACCTTGGCCAGATGGCCTATGAGTCTATTTACCTGGGGCTTGACCTGCTTTCCCCGGTAAACCTTCATACGATCCAGCGTCGTATCATCCATAATCTCTAATGCCACAGCGTTGTGGCTCTCCTTTGGAAGTGTGGGCAGCTTCTCATCAAAGATCAACTGTAAGAACCTAGGGTAGATGCAGAAACCCTCTTTGGCCTTCGCCTCCAAGTTCTCTATCAGATAAGAGAAGATCATGCTAGAAAATCTGAAAGGGTGGTTCAGCACCAGTGCCACGTAGGCATTTTATATCTGGTCTGAAAGGTCGTCGAACCCACCCCTTCGTGAAGCTATGCACTTGAGGATGACGTGTGCCAAGTACTTGTACTGGGGACATATGTTGCTTTTGTTGAGCACCCCTGCGTTGATATCCCTAGCAAACTTCATCCTCATGAAGCACCCTCTCACCGTCAGTGGGTGAAGTCTGGTGGGGTGGTCTATATTATCTCCCAACCCAAGTACAGGTTGAATGTCTTCCGTGGTGATCTCAATATCCAGTCCAAAGATAGAGCTCCTAATGCGGTACGGCTCACGTGATCGGTCAACCGATGCATTCTCCCAGAAGGCCTGTTGTAGAGACCTGTAAGGGGTGCATGGTGTAGAAATAGCCCGGTGGATCCTTGATCGCTTAAGGAAAGCGATGATCCCTGCAAACTCCGCCCCATTCCGAGTTGTGGAGTCTAAGTGAGCACAGATGTTGTGCTTGGGGTTGATAGACCATCTATCAGCCATCTATCTATAACACAAGACACATAAACACTAGACAATCACACGACAAAAATCAGTTCTAATTAACTTGATTGAATTCATTCTGGTTCATTCATGCGATTGAACCATGCGACTGTGTTCAGTCGGTTGTCCTGTCATGCGACTGGATTCAGTCGGGTGAATGAACATGCGACTGAGTTCAATCGGTTGACTGAGCCTACGATTGGTTCAGTCGGCCAACTGAGCTCATTCGTATGATCCATTCGGCCGATTGAGCCATTCGACCAGCTCAATCGTGCGATTGGAGTTCATCCTGACGACCAGTCGCATGACCCACTGTTCGGTCGACTGAGATTTGAATCTTGACCAATTCGTGAAATTAAACGTTGTGTAATGCCTTTTTAGACTCGCAATCACTTAACTAATAACCTAATAACTTTAGTTTTAAGATTTTACTTGGTTTAAGTAGGTTATTAGTCCATTAAAAGGTTCGGTTCTTGTGAGGGTCGTATTTCACAGATTAGGGCACCATTCCTCCATATTTCGGTGAGAGTTCAACTCATTGTACCTGTATAATCGCACACAAACGTCAGAATATCAATAGAAGTATAAAATCTCGGTCTGATGAAATTTTGGCAGAGTAACGGTAGGCTATGCGATATGAGGGCGATTAGGGGGTGATGAGTCGAATGCGATCGACTGTGCCCTATTTATACTGAATCTGAGTTCAATCGGCCGACTGGACCTATTCGATCATTTCATTCGGGCGTACGGACCTCAGTCGTGCGATTGGCTCAGTCGATCACCTTCAGTCGGCTGACTGGAGTTCAGTCAGGCGACTAACTCATTCGCACATTCTCATTCGGTCGAATGGCTCATTCTGATAATCCATTTGGTTGAATGGTTCATACTCATGTCCATTCGACTGATTAGTGCATGAGTATGGTCCATTCGCACGGTTGGTCCATACTCATGGGCCAGTCGTGCGATTGGAACATATTCATGATCTTGACTTTGTGACCATTTTTCACTTAAACCCTTTTAAACTGTTGATTTAACATTATGAACATTTGATCATCTCAGACATGATCATTTTAACTTGAAAAACTTTTGACCACCTCAGACGTGATCCTTTTAAACACTTTGTCACCTCACACGTGACCTATTTACCTTTAAAAACATATGTGGTCACCTCAGACGTGACCCTTTTAGGTGATTTACTCTCTTACTAAATTCCATGATGTAGTCCGATATTAAACAGACTTAATTGACTAAATTTAAATAAAATAAAAGACTTAAACTGAAATACAAAACTAAACTTGTTTTTAACTTTTTGCGTGAGGTGTAAATCCTAAGATAGAAATCTAATGGATTCAGTTTCTGAATAGGCAGCTTGAATTTATTTTGACCATAACTGGACCGATTCAAATTGGAATTATACAGGCAAGTCAAATCATTTGGGACATGTTATCAACACCTTTTGATGCTCAATTCTTGTTTTTCATCTAGAGTCGTTAGCAAGTTTAGGAAATCATACTAGTACTATTAGATCCCCACATTGATTTGGACTTTCAATAATTGTAGCCACGATGATTGTCAGTATTAGCTTGATAGCGTTTGCTTTTCATTTTTTCATGCTTTGCTCTATTTATGGTCATCCGCACACATTTGTGACGTTTATTTGCTCGTCACCCCTTATTGGAATTTTGTTGATTGTGTTAACCAATGATAAGATGGAAACCCACAGTCAGTCGAACAACTTAGTTTGATCTTGAGATCACCAACCAGGTCTAATCATCTATTGTGTTGAATCTACCGACATATCATCTGTGATCTAGCAACCTCTAGGTCTACTTTCTTTGTGTTACCTTAGTAGTAACCAGTTTAATATCATTTTTCCTTCTATATTGCTCAGACTACACAGACTTAAACTTTGAATTTGGCATCTTATCCAATTTAAACTTTTAAAGTCCCACTTGATTTGTTCCTGTGTACTATCATTTTCCAAAGTCATTGAATCGGTATCACAGATACGATCTACTTTCTATCAGCTAGCCTCTCCTTCTTCCTCGTTTTTTTTAATGTTACTAGCTGACCTATTCTCCCCCTAAAATTCTAAAACCATAAACGATTTACGCTTTTAGGATTTTAATAGGCAAAGAAATAACATCAGATTAATTTAAACAGAAAATAGAATAAATAAAGGAAATAAAAATAAAAATGGACTAAATGCATCGGACTAAACATGGTCATCATCTGGAATTACATCACTTTTCATTTTAATGTCGTTGACCTCTAACAAATATAGAAAACGTGGTTTGTCAAAAGCCTTTGTATAGTGGTCAGCGCGTTGAAAATCAATGTTATTTTTACCACATCGATTAAATTCTTTTCAAAGCAGTCACGTATAAAGTGATATTTTATGCCGATGTGTTTGGTCTTAGGATGTTGTACCGGATTTTTAATTACTGCAATTGCAGCAGAGTTATCAACAAAAATAGGATTAGAAGAGAAATACAAGCCGTAGTCCCGCATTTGCTGTTGTATCCATATGATTTGTGAATAGCAACTTGTGGCAGCAACATATTCGGCTTCACAGGTTGACAAAGCAACCAAGGTCTGCTTCTTACACT
Organism: Flaveria ramosissima; assembly: GCA_025215565.1. Taxonomy (NCBI): domain Eukaryota; kingdom Viridiplantae; phylum Streptophyta; class Magnoliopsida; order Asterales; family Asteraceae; genus Flaveria; species Flaveria ramosissima. The sequence goes on along the minus strand of CM046033.1, from coordinate 19,116,134 downwards.
GCCAGGTCACTAATCTTCTCCCAAAGAATTGACATCCCACTGATGTAGACTTGTAGTTCATCTTGCAGCCACCGTAATCCGAGTCACTATACGCTGTAAGCTCGAAGTCATCGTCATGAGGATACCACAACCCAGGTGTTGGTGTACCCTTCAGATAACGGAAGATCCTTTTGACCACTATCAGATGGTTAACTTTTGGTTTTGTCTGATATCTTGAACTAGACATGTAGCATACATGATATCAGGTCTTGAGGCAGTGAGGTACATGAGAGATCTGTAAGGATTCCTGAAGTCTGATGCAACCAAAAACAGCCTAAGTGTCTCAGCAACATGCACTAAGTACTGAAGTGAAGAATGCTTCGGAAGTTTTACACAAAGCATTAGAAAATACTCTAAGTGTAACATCTTCCGAAGCCAAGACCAATATCTTCCGAAGCCAAACATGAAGTCTTCCGAAGCTTCAGAGACAAAGTCTTCCGAAGCTTCAACCTATGAAGACAGATTTCTTCCGAAGACTTTTAGTACACATGCTTTATCTGATGTACTATTCCATAAAGCACCTTTTCCGCTGCATCTCTGTAAAGTCACCAACTTACATGAGTTGGTGAAAAGGGCCTTGCTTTTGGTAACTGTACATTGAGGTCTTGAGTCTTCAACTTTCCACTTTATGTACTTTATCCTTTTTGTATTGTATAAGGATGTGAGCTATGGCATGTCATAGTCACAAGGTCAAAAGGCAGATATGCCTTTTGATCCTACAATTGATTTTGTTAGTGTCTAGTCAATTGTATCCAGCTGGCTTTCAAAGTATAGCCGGCTGTAGGTTGTAGTATAAGTATTTCAAGTTCTTGTATCTTTTCTTTATGCTTTGTAACACTTGTAAAAGAACTTGAGAAAGCAATATACTGCCTCCTTGAAACCCATACTCTCTTGTTCTGTCTCTTGCTTTACTTGTGTTCTTTGTATCACTCTTGGTTACCCAGTTCACTGTTTGATTAGAGTTTAGTTAATCTCCTCATTGTGTTGTTGTGTTGTAATTGTGTTAAAGCCCTTAAACGGTCCTGCAATTGGTATCAGAGCTTTCCAGGCTCTTGATATAAGATCTAACCATCTTAAGATCCCTCACACACACAAAAGCTAAACTCTTCAAATGGCTTCCATCTCAAAGACTGATATGGAGACTGGAACCATGAACAAATCCCCACTGATCACTCTTGATGATTTTGACACCTGGTGCATGAGGATGGAAGGCTTCATCAGGTCTCTTGATTCAAGAATGTGGGAATCTGTTGAGAATGGACCTTTCATACCCAGCACCCCCTCTGCTACTGGTGCTGGTATGATTCCTAAAGATGTGGCCAACTACTCAGATGAAGATAGAAAAAGAGTAGAGATTGACAGGAAGGCCATGACTGCTCTTCAGACTGCTCTCCCAAACTCTGTATACAGAGGTTTTAAGAAGTGCAAGACAGCCAAACAGCTGTGGGATGCACTGAAGCTGATGTATGAAGGCTCCTCTGAAGCCAAGGAGAACAAGAAAGATCTTCTGAAGCAGCAGTTTGAGAATTTCACCTTCAAAGCAGGTGAAACCATGACCCAACAATACTTCAGGTATGTTGAGATTGTGGATACCCTAGTGGATGGAGGAGTTCCTCTTGAGAACAGGGACATTGTAAGGAAGTTCATGTCCTCACTTCCTAGGCAATGGACACACTATTGTGTGGTGATCAAGAGGACTGAGAACCTTAAGACTCTTACTCTTACAGAGTTGTATGGGATTCTCAGTGGATACCAGATGGAGATGAACATGCAAGGTTCATCTGGCAACTCCAACAATCAAATGGGTTCAGCCCTTCATGTGGTTGAAAGGGACAGCATAGAACCCCAACATCATCTCATATGCTACCCTGACAACTCACAAAAGGGTCCTTTCATCACCTTCCCGGAGACACCAAGGGAGAACTTTACTCAAGGAAGCCCATTCCAAGAGACAAGTTCTTCTCAAGCCTTTGTGTCTGCAGATGAAAGCTGTGGGAATTATCTTTCACTCTTGAAGACCTGGACTGTATCCATCCAGATGACCTGGAATACATGGAGATAGTTCAGCAGATGGCTCTCCTCACTCACAGAGCCAAGAAGTTCTACAAGAGGACAGGAAGAAGATTTCCAAGCAATGCTACCAGTAGTAAGTTTGGGCTGGATAAAAGCAAAGTTAAGTGTTACAACTGTAACCTTATGGGTCACTTTGCTAGGGAGTGTAAGGCACCTAAAGCAAATGGGGGCCAAACACAACCCAGACCAAACTTTACTGACAAAGCTCCTCAGGCTGAGAAGACAAAGCAACATGCTGCTGTTGCTGTTGAAGAGGGAGGCTTTGACTGGAGTTTTCAGGTGGAGGATGCTTCTCCAAACCAAGCACTGATGGCTGACCATGATGAAGCCAAGGTATTGGAACATCTTTGCTCCCCTGAATGCATTGCTAAAGTAAATAGATACAGGTCCTACAACCTAGAGATGAGATCTGATCTTGAGTCATTAAACATATTAAAATCTGATTTTAGAAAGTCTGAAAATGATTACAAGTTAAAGATAGAGGACTTGGAGAAAACCATTTCAGTACTAAAACATGAACATACAGATTTTAGAACTCAGATCCAAGATCTCATCACTAAGTTAACTGAGTGCCAGGCTGAGCTTGTGATCAGCAAAGCCAAGGCAGAGAAGAGTGTTCTTGAAGAAGAGACCTTCAAGAACATGATATCCTCATCCCTGCACAACAAGGTTTGTTATCAAAATAGACAGGGACTGGGATCAAATGAGATAGCTCCTCCACACACAATCTTGTCTGTAAGATCTCCTAGGTGTGGAACTTGTGAAGATGAGCTTCCTCTCATAGATCCTATAAGTGAGGATGATGAAGAAGTGATAGTGAAGAATTCCTCTGAGAAGAGTGAAGAAGAGGATTCTTCCAAGGGCCACTATCCTTCTGAGGAGAAGAAATCAACTGTGATGACCAAGTCCAAAAGAAAGAACTTGATCAGGAAGAGCAAAAGGAAAGCAAAGAAGGCTCAAGAAATCAAGGCTACTTTTGATGCTAAGCAGAAACAAGTGTTTATCTCTGCAGGTTTCAAAGTAGTAAGGACTGAAGACATCAACCAAGACTCCTCAGCTAAGAGTCATGGTTCTTGTTCAAATCATCTCAGTGCAAAGAAGAAGACTGAGCTGCTGTGTACCACTGCTGCACAGCCTGGACCATCAAACTCCAAGAACAGTTCACAGCCCAAAGGAACTGTCTCAGCATCTACCAAGATGAAGGTGGAGAAGGGATGTGACCAAAGCCAGTCTTGCTCTCAAAAGGAGACTTCTTTGAAGAAGAAAATGTGTGTGTTATGTGTGAAAGTACTTCTCACATTGCTAAGGATTGCCCATACAATCCTAAAAGTACTGTCCACATGACTAAAACAAAGACTTCAAAGAGTCTCAAGAAGTCTCAAGCTTCGGAAGGAAAGTCTGTTTCCTTCGGAAGCTCCAAATCAAAGAAGAAGGTAAATGGAAAATTACCTTCGGAAGCAAAGTTGGTCTCGGAAGAAAGGAGTTCTTCCGAAGCACTGAAGTCTGCTGCAGTGACTGTAGATTCTTCCGAAGGATCAGTCATCAAAACTTGTGAAGTTCCAAAAGCTTCTAAGGTTTTGAAGGTCAAGTCCAAGACTCCAAAGGTGGTGTGGAAGTCTAAGAAAGACCAAATGACTGAGTTTCTCCATCAACAACAGCTGAAGATCCCCATAGTACAACCATAGGATCTATTACTGTTGCATTACCTTCTATTACTATTAATGAGCCCAAGACAAGTAAGGCTTGGGTTTCCAAATGTAACTAATCATTTTCTTTGTGCAGGAACAGCTCAAGACAAACAGGAATGTCTGGATAATTGACAGTGGCTGTTCCAGGCACATGACAGGCAATAGGTCTCTACTCCATAATTTTGAGAGAATTGATGGAGGACCAGTTGCTTTTGGAGGAGATGAAGGTGGTTACATTTCTGGAAGGGGCAAGGTCACAAATGGTAAGCTCAGCATTGAGAAGGTAAACTTTGTTAAGGAGCTTGGGTACAATCTTCTGAGTGTATCCCAATTTTGTGATCAGAGTCATAACATGCTCTTTACTGAGCATGAGTGCATTGTTCTCAAGCCTGGTGTGGTCATTCCTCATGAGCATATCCTGCTCAGAGCCCCCAGGAAAGGGAACATGTACAAGATGGATTTGCAAGAAACATCTCCCTCTGGAGAAGTTTCATGCTTTCTATCTAAAGCAAATAGTGATGAGTCTTTCCTATGGCATAAAAGAATGTGCCATGTAAACTTTAAGAACATGAATAAATTAATTAAACATGATCTGGTAACTGGAATGCCAAAGAAAGAGTTTACAAGTGATGATCATTGTGTTGCATGCCTGAAAGGGAAGCAACACAAGGTATCTCACAAGCCTAAGGAAAAGAACTCCATCACTACTCCCCTACACTTGTTACATATGGATCTCTTTGGCCCCACCAGTGTAATGAGTTTAGGAAGGACCTCTTACTGTCTGGTGATCACAGATGATTTTACAAGATTCACTTGGGTCTTCTTCCTTAGAACTAAGGATGAAACCCCTGAGATTCTGAAGAATTTCATCTTAAAAGTTGAGAATCAATGTGATCACAAGGTCAAAACCATAAGATGTGATCAAGGAACTGAATTCAAGAACCAAATCCTTGATACATTTTGTGATGAAAAAGGTATTACAAGACAATATAGTGCTCCCAGGACTCCTCAGCAAAACGGAGTTGCTGAGAGGAGAAACAGGACACTTATTGAAGCTGCAAGAACTATGTTGTCTGACTCTAAACTGCCTATCACCTTCTGGGCAGAGGCAGTTAATACTGCTTGCTATGTGCAAAACAGAGTTTTAGTAGTTAAGACACATGGTAAGACTCCTTATGAACTTTGGCACAAGAGGAAACCTTTCATTGGTTTTCTCAGGTCATTTGGATGTCCCTGCACCATCTTGAATACCAAAGATCAAATTGCCAAGTTTGCTGAGAAATCAGATGATGGACATTTCATTGGATACTCTTCTCAAGCTAAAGCTTATAGAGTATACAATCTCAGAACTAGAATTGTTGAGGAGTCAGCCAATGTGACTTTCAATGAGCACACTCCTTGTGTGGCTGGTTCTGGTCCGGATTGGCTGTTTGATCTTGATTTAGTTACCAACTGTTTTAACAAATCTTGTGAGCATGTTTCAGGATCTGCAGAAAATCTAAATACAGGTGATCCTGATCCAAGATTTGAGCTAGGAAGACCTTCAACTCATACATCTTCAGCTCCAGTTGGAACTACTTCAGCAAATGAGGTTTCTATCAGCACAACAATGACAAATTCAGCTGATACATCTGGCATGCCTTCAAATTCCAGCTCAGAGGCCTCTCAACCAGATAAAGACACCTCACTTGTAGAAGACAACAATGGTGATGGTGATAGTGATCAGGAATTTCTTGATGCTAATAACCATACCATAGATGACAACATCAATGATGTCTCACACTCATTGGATCAAGTTAATCTTGATAAGTGTGATAATGTGGAGGGTGAATCTTCCAGACCAGATTTAAATTTCTCAAATTTAGATCTTTCTCAACAACTTGCTGTGATCCCTCAGCTAAGGATCCACAAGTCTCACCCCACCACAAACATCATTGGAGATGTTGTCACAGGGGTAAGAACAAGAGGACAAACCCATGAAGCAAATGTTTGTCTTCACTCTTGTTTCTTATCTCAGATAGAGCCCAAGAAAGTTGATGAAGCTCTAAAGGATGGAAGTTGGGTTGAAGCTATGCAACAAGAGCTGCTTCAATTCAAAAGGCAGAAAGTTTGGAACCTTTGTCCTCTTCCTCATGGGAAGACTACCATTGGAACCAAATGGGTTTTTAGAAACAAGAAGGATGATAGAGGAATCATCATCAAGAACAAGGCAAGACTAGTTGTTCAAGGATACACACAAGAAGAAGGGATTGACTACACTGATGTCTTTGCTCCTGTAGCAAGACTAGAAGCTGTTAGGATATTCCTGGCATTTGCTGCATCCAAGAACTTCAAGGTCTACCAACTTGATGTAAAGTGTGCTTTCTTATATGGAGTGATTGATGAGGAGGTTTATGTCAAACAGCCACCTGGTTTTGTAGACCCTGATCATCCTGATTATGTCTGCAAGCTTGACAAAGCTCTTTATGGGCTGCATCAGGCACCCAGGAAGTGGTATGAGACACTATCTGAGTATCTTTGTAAGCATGGATACAGGAGAGGTACTATAGATGGAACTCTCTTCATCAAAGGACAGGGAAATGACTTATTGCTGGTTCAAGTATATGTGATGACATCATCTTTGGTTCAACTAATCCAAAGCTCTGCAAAGACTTTGAGAAGCTGATGAAAGACAGATTTGAGATGAGTTCAATGGGAGAACTCAACTTCTTTCTGGGAATTCAAGTGAAGCAGGTTGAAGATGGCATCTTCATAAGTCAGTCAAAGTATGTTCAAGACATACTCAAGAGGTTCAACATGACTGATTGTAAGATTGCTAAGACACCCATAGCCAGAAACCACTCCCTTGGTCCAGATCTTGAGGGGGAGTGTGTAGATGAACACTTATACAGGGCTATGATTGGGTCTCTTATGTATCTTACAGCTAGCAGGCCTGATATCATGTTTGCTACATGTATTTGTGCAAGATATCAAGCCAACCCTAAGATGTCTCACTTAATCACTGTGAAAAGGATTTTAAGATACCTCAAAGGTGCTTCAACACTTGGTCTATGGTATCCAAAGAATCCAAATTTCAATCTGTATGCCTATACAGATAGTGATTATGGTGGTTGCAATATGACTGCAAAGTCTACATCTGGGGGATGTCAATTCCTTGGTGGAAGGGTGGTCTCATGGCAATGCAAGAAACAATCCTGTGTGTCTGCATCAACTGCTGAGGCTGAATACATTGCTGCTGCAAGCTGCTGTGCTCAAGTGCTTTGGATTCAAAATCAGATGCTGGACTATGGATTTAACTTCAAAGAGACTCCTATCCACATAGACAACAATAGTGCTATCTCTATCACTGAGAACCCTGTGCAGCACTCAAGGACCAAACACATCAACATCAGGTATCATTTAATAAGAGATAACTATGAAAAGGATTAATTAAACTAGTCAAAGTTCATACAGATGAACAATATGCTGATCTGTTCACAAAAGCTTTTGATGAACAGAGATTTAAGTATCTGATATCAGCTATTGGGATGATTAACTTTGAGTAGACTTTTTATTAAAACTAATTCTAATTATTTCTTCTTAAAATATGTGTGTCCTAAGTTGTCTAGTTCATCACTTTCATAAGCTCATGTTTTCTTTGGATGTAAAATTCTTTTTGAAGACTTTCCTTAGATTCTTGAAAATTTTTGATACTTCGGAAGATAAAATTTTATCTTCGGAAGAAAAACATGTCTTCAAAATACATAACTGTCTAAGAGATTTTACCTTCGGAAGAAGTCAAATTCATCTTCCGAAGCTTAAAATTCTTATCTCAGACACTTATTTATTTTTAAGGACCTTTTCCTTCCGAAGCAAAATTAACCTTCGGAAGCTTTGTTTATTTCTATACAAAGCATTCAAGGGTTTATTTCTCTTCCGAAGCATAAATCTTCAAGACTCTCAGGAAAATCTTCCGAAGCCATTTTAGCTTCGGAAGCTTTTTCATCAAAACTTCCGAAGACAAATAACTTCGGAAGCTTTTCGAATTCCAAGAAAACTACTTTTTGAGCAAAAGTAAACTACCTTTTCAGAGGTGGGACCGACTTTCGGATTTCAAAGTTTATCCTCTTTCATTAACTTTGGTTCAAATCCCTTTTCATATAAATACCCAACGGTTCCCCCTCTTTCCCACTATCTTCCTCAATTCTACTGTTTCTCTAACCTAATTCTCTAAACCGCCTTTGCTTTCTACCTTTCTTCACCCTTAAGCTTCTGAAATGGCCAACCTTAACCGCAGAAACAACCCTGATTTCTCCATGCAACTTACACAGGCAACATAATCAAGTTGCTCTGTTAAGCTCTGAGAAAGATGCAAGTTTCTCAGAGATTTGCCAATTCTTGACTCTGTCAAACTACTTCACCTCCCTGACCATTGATCCTACTCTATATGAGGATCACTTGCTTGAATTCTGGAAGACCTGCCAAGAGGTCATTATGGATGGGGAGAAGGCACTGTCTGCCACAGTGCAAGGGAGGACAATCTTCATCACTCCGGCCATCATTAATCAACATCTGCAGCTGGATGATGAAGAAGGTGAGGTGTCCTTCCCAAAGAAGCTGTTAATCATTCTTTTGAGCAGATGGGCTATGAGGGAGATTTCTCTGTAAAGACCTTTAGGAAAGGGAAGGTCTCATCCCAATGGAAATTCCTGCTCCATGTGGTTATCCACAGCTTGTCAAACAAGCATGGTGGATGGGACCAGATTCCTGAGGATCTCTCCTTTATAGTTCATGGAATGGTTCAGGGGGTCAAGTTCAGGTATTCACAATTTGTTTATACTAATTTACTTGCAAACTTAGACTCCTTAGAGTATTACATGTTTCCTAGATATGTTCAACACATTCTCAACTGTGAACTGGGCTCACAGTTGAGGGAAACAGGTAATATTCTTAAATTGGGACAGATGAAGCCCGGCATCTTTAAAATAATGAAGAAGCCAACTGTAGGCTTCTCTGGGGTAGAAACAGCCCTAGTCCCAAAAATGTTAGAGCTCATTGCTCAAGGTGACAACCTAGCAACACAAGCTAGTGTTGAACCCACACCTCTTTTGTCCTTACCATTAAAAAGACCAGAAATTACCCTCACCTACCAAAGAAAATCCAAACGAACCCCTGCTCAGGCTATTGAGTCTGTGCAGGCCCCCAAATACTCAACCTTACAGGAAGAAGTGGACACTAGAGCTCCCACTTCTCCTGAGGAGCAAACCACTCCCATTACTTCACCTATCAGGGCTGAGGTTCCTCAAGCTCACCCTGATGAGCTCACTAGCCCAACACCTTAAGCCTTCACTCTGAGTCTCAACACTCAAGTGACAACCTTCAGGGGACAGCTACCATCCCCAGCCTTTGGATCTCAACCAACCAATTCCCAACCTATCCTTTTACACTGATGAAGACTTAGGATTCAGTGAGTACCATGAGTCTCTCTTCTCCTCCCCTACTCAAAGAGAGATGAGTACCTCTGACTCTCCTCAGTCTATCCCCCATCAGTCACCTATTACTGAGGTGGACACTTCTGAACCTGTTCAGGATGTCCATATGGAAGAGGCTCTCACTTTTGAAAGTGATTACATCATTAAGACCTCAACCATGGCAACTCAGCCCATTGGCATCTCAACTGAGGCTGCCAGTGAGCAGAGGAAAACCAGCAGCCAAGAAACTCAAGCTGGTGGTGAGAGAGAGGACTTTGGTCCAATCATCTCATCCCCCAATGAATCTTCTGATGAAGATGAGGGGAATTTGAGACTAAAGGTGCAAAAACTGTCAAAAACATGCACCTATTTAGTCTCTAAGGTTAGTCACTTGGAATCTCAGGTGACTACCTGCAAAACAGGGTCAATGATCAGCAACTCCAGATTTCATATCTGCAGGAAAACTAGCTGGGAGACCTTTAAGGAGAGCTCAACCAGGAACACAAGAACCTGTGGAAGTGATTGACTTATCCTCCAGCTCACCTATGCAAGTGGGTGATGCTACCAAAAAGGGGAGAAAGTTGTTACAACCACAGAACCTGGGAGTTCTTCAGAGAGAATGGACATAGAGGACTCACCATCCTCACTTGCTGTTGTGCATTCTCAGCAACTTCCTCAAGTTCACATTAATGTGGACTCTATAGACTCTCTCATCAGGAGTCTCTTTGAGGAAGGTATACCAAGGGCTGTCTCATCTCCACCACTAGGAACTGGCAATCACATCATAAGGTGGAGGTATGATGATGACAGGAGAGCCTTATACTTCAAAGAGTTCAAGGCCAACAAGAAGTTTTTCAATTCCAAAGCCTGAGCTTTTATGAAAGACTGGATTTAGTCAACTTGCCACTTGTCAATCCAAGCAATTCAAGACAAGCTGACAGGCTGGCTCAAAGAATCCAAGACAGGATCCTTGCAGAGTTCTCTCTAAGAAGGAGACTTAGGAATCAGGCAATGTCATCGGTCAACTGGATGTTGAGGTGGACCCTAAGATTAGTTTCATAGGGGAAACCTTGACTGAAGGCCCAGTGACAGAACCTGAGACCCCTGTCTCATCATCAACAACTGCTGCTGAGGTCCAAACTCCATCTGAGACACCTGCTGGTGAAGGTGTTTCTCAGCCTCTCTCTGGCCAGAGCATGGAAGCTACTCCAAGCAATGAAGGCCAAGCCTCAATCCACCCTGAGTCACAAAGGTCTGTTGGTGACAAAGGGAAAAGGATAATGACTCCTGAGGAAATTGAGGAGGAAGAGAGAGAGAGGAAAAGGAGACTAAGGGGAGAAAGTTCCACTGGGTCATCTAGCTTCATGCAAGCTGCAATCAGGGCTGCTCCCAGACCAAATACTCAAGATGATGAGTTAAGGGCAGTCAGGATTACCTACTTACAGACCAGGAACTATGACATTGATGAAATCATCTCCCTCCCCTTAGAAGAGTTTGAATGAACTGGCTGACAGGGAAGTGTCAAGAGAGTTGAAGGAGAAAGAGGATGCAATGATACTTCTCCAACTCAAAGAGGAGAAAGACAGAAAAGACTTTACAAGCATGCTCCTACTCTCTCACAGTTCAAGAAAGTCCTGCACAGGAAGATGTGGCTCCACAAGAACCTCAGGTAGATAAAGAAGAAGATAGGATCAAGATGATCAACTACCTGAGTGCCACAGGCTTCTATCAGGCAGATGCACTTCTTCCCTTGTCCTATGACTTCATTGAGTTCGAGTATCTAAAGCAACTTGAGCTTGAGTTAGTCAAGGAAAGAAAGACAACTAAAAGGAAGCTAAGGGAAGAAGCTGCAAAGTCAAGAGCCATCATTCAAAAGAATGCAAAGAAGTCTGCTGACAGACAAAGAATGGTGAGCTTCTTGAAGCTGTATGGATTCTCCGGAAGGAGACTTGGCCCCATGTCTCTATCCACTATGGATGAGCATATTAAGGGTGATCAAGCAGAAGATTAAAAGTGGAGAACTCATTGACTTGCACTCTCTTCCAAGTCAAGTCCCACCTGAAGTGGAGGTCAAGTTTGAACAACCAGAGACACCTCAACCAGCACCTCCAGCTGAGCCTCAGCAAGCTTCATCTTCTGATCCTAGGCAGGGTCAAACTCCCTCTCCTTCTGAACCTGTGAGGGAGGAACACCCAACTGAGAAAGACACTGATGATCAACATGGTGCTGCAGACCAGTCTTCTCAGTTAAAGACATCCAAGAGGAAGAAGAGGATGGCTTCTAAACCAAAGACTAAGAAGAAGAAGCCAAAGTCATCTACCTCTGCACCTCAGGCTGAATCAGATCAACCTGAGGAAGTGCATGATGAGGCAGCTCAAACAACTCCTATACAAGTGGCTCCTCTAACTAGTGAGACACCCATCTTGTCCTGGACTTACTCTACCAATCCAGAGAGATGGACTGTTATCAGAGATCAAGGTGTTGAGAATGTCTACTCATGGCAAGACATAATCAACTTACCTCTGCATGATCTCTTTGAGATGAGAAGATACTATGAAAGTCTTGATGATCCTGACCATCTCATGAAGAAAGGAATGGTCCTGATTGTACTGAAGACTACCAACATTTGAAGATCTTCCAAGTGTTTTGGTAGCATCAGCCTAGGGGGAGTTTGTAAGGATTCCTGAAGTCTGATGCAACCCAAAACAGCCTAAGTGTCTCAGCAACATGCACTAAGTACTGAAGTGAAGAATGCTTCGGAAGTTTTACACAAAGCATTAGAAAATACTCTAAGTGTAAAATCTTCCGAAGCCAAGACCAATATCTTCTGAAGCCAAACATGAAGTCTTCCGAAGCTTCAGAGACAAAGTCTTCCGAAGCTTCAACCTATGAAGACAGATTTCTTCCGAAGACTTTTAGTACACATGCTTTATCTGATGTACTGTTCCATAAAGCACCTTTTCCGCTGCATCTCTGTAAAGTCACCAACTTACATGAGTTGGTGAAAAGGGCCTTACTTTTGGTAACTGTACATTGAGGTCTTGAGTCTTCAACTTTCCACTTTATGTACTTTATCCTTTTTGTATTGTATAAGGATGTGAGCTATGGCATGTCATAGTCACAAGGTCAAAAGGCAGATATGCCTTTTGATCCTACAATTGATTTTGTTAGTGTCTAGTCAATTGTATCCAGCTGGCTTTCAAAGTATAGCCGGCTGTAGGTTGTAGTATAAGTATTTCAAGTTCTTGTATCTTTTCTTTATGCTTTGTAACACTTGTAAAAGAACTTGAGAAAGCAATATACTGCCTCCTTGAAACCCATACTCTCTTGTTCTGTCTCTTGCTTTACTTGTGTTCTTTGTATCACTCTTGGTTACCCAGTTCACTGTTTGAGTAGACTTTAGTTAATCTCCTCATTGTGTTGTTGTGTTGTAATTGTGTTAAAGCCCTTAAACGGTCCTGCAAGATCCAATCATTCCTCGATACATGGTGGCATCGACCAGATCACCATTCTCATCGGGTGCTACATCATGGTTTGTAGCAAGTGCAGTCCTAGCTGCAGAAGCATTCTCCATGTCAAACCAACTGAGAATATCTCCTACATACTTGGTCTGATGTAGGAATATTCCTTTTGGTGTCTGATTCACCTGTACCCCGAGAAAGAACTTCATCTCTCCCATGGCACTCATCTCAAACTCAGCCTTCATTACTGCTTCAAACTCTTTACATAAATCTTCGTTCTTTGACCCGAAGATGATGTCATCAACATAGATTTGAACAAGCAGTAAATCACCATCTTTCTCTATGATAAACAGTGTGCAATCAATAACACCTCTTCGAAAGTCGTGTTTCACAAGGTGAGTCGAGAGTTTCTCATACCAGGCCCTTGGGGCTTGATGAAGCCCGTATAAAGCCTTGTCGAGTTTGTAAACTCTGTCCGATGATATGGATCTTCAAATCCCTCGGGTTGATTGACGTACACTGTCTCTCGGATTTCACCATGAAGGAATGCACTCTTCACATCCAATTGATAAACTTTAATCTTCATATACGATGCATAGGCAAGGAAGATGCGGATGGCTTCCATTCTTGCCACGGGTGCAAACACTTCATTGTAATCTATTCCCTTGACTTGTCAAAATCCTTGAACTACAAGTCGAGCCTTGTTCCTGATGATGATGCCTTGGTCATCCTTCTTGCATTTCAAGACCCATTTGGTGCCAATGACCTTAGCACCTTTAGGTCTATCCACCAGAGTTCATACGCCTAACTTCTTGAACTGAAGAAGTTCTTCTTACATGGCACTCACCCATGCCTCATCATTCAGGGCTTCACTAACGTATTTCGGCTCAAACTGAGAAACAAAACAACGATAAGCACCGTCATGAAGGTATCCCTTTTCTATTACCGAGGCATAATCAGCTGAATATAGCTGATTTCTTGTCTGCACTCCTGATCTGACATCCCCAATGACATTGTCCAGGGGATGATAGACATTTAAGCGTGATCCTGGAGTGGTTGGAACAACTACTTCAGAGTCAAGATTATGAACGTTTGGTTTTGTATCTGAGGCAGTAGGAGTTTGAGGTTCCGAAGACGCAGATGCATAACTATTAGATGCTTGTGGACTTGCAGGAATTGGAACCTGTTCCTCCTGATTGTTCTGGTCATTCTCCACAGCTTCATCTTCTGAGGAGGAGTCATGTACTTCGAGTGCTCCCCCTGAGTGGTGAGACGAGTCACCTTGTGAGCCAGTTGATGTTGAATCGAGTGACTGTGAGTTCAAAACATCATACATCATCTTGGTTGCTAACTCTTCATCAGAAGTGGAGAGAGGTATGTTGAAGGACTTGAAAAATCCATCATAGCCGAAAAATAAGGCGGGTCCTTTTCCAGCAGGTGGGGTGGTGTATCTTTGAACGTCCACGTTACGCCACACTTAAACTAGACCCGTTACGTTGTTGTAAACTCTCTAGTTCGGTATGTTGTATCCTAGGAAGATACCTTCTTCAGCCTTCTCGCTGAATTTTCCCTCCTGAGTCTTCTTCAGTAGGGTGCACGGTGCGCCAAACGGTTCGAGATTCTCTAGATTATTTTACGTCGTTGTAGTAACTCGTAACATGTCTTTCCATGGCGTTTAACTACCAGAACTCGATTTAACATGTAACATGCATTTGCCACTGATTCTTGAACTGGTGCACAATTCCCTTTTCCTTGTAGTTAGCCTCCATCCACTGATTCTTGAACTCGGTTCCATTGTCTGAGCGTACCTGTCTTACCTTCAGCTTGTAGAGAGACTCTAGTGTAGTTACTAATTCCTTGAAAGACTCAAATGTTTCTGATTTGGATTTTAGAAACATTACCCAAGAAAATCTTGAGTAGTCATCAGTAACCACATAGCAGTACAAGTCGCCTGCAATGCTTCTTGTACTAACTGGACCAAATAGATCCATGTGAAGAAGTTCAAGAGGAAGCTCGATGGAATGAACTTTCTTTTCCTTATGAGACTTCTTCGTCTGTTTTCCTTTCTTGCAAGCCACACTCCGGAAGTTGGAAGTTTTTGACGTTAACTCATCTCACTAGATCATTATGGATCAAGTGATTCATCTTCCGTGGATTAATGTATCCCATTCTCCGATGCCAGGAGATGGAGTCCTTCTCAGTAGCCTTTGACAAGAAGCACTAAACTTGATTATCCGTTGTAGAGGCCTTTGAAAGATCCAAGACATAAAGGTCATTATATCTTGAGGCGGGCATTAAGACTTGGTCCTCCGGGGTCACATAGTCCTTTTTCAGGACATAGCACTTCTTGTTGTCGAATATAACTTTAAAGTCTTTGTCACATATTTGGGATACAGAAAGTAAGTTGTTTTGAAGTTGTTGAACATAGTTTACTTTATCAAACTTCACTTTCTGATTTCCTACTTCCCCTTGAGCTGTGATATACCCTCCTTTGTTACCCGCAAATGAAACATGGCCTTCTTTTATTTGTTTGACGTTTGATAAGAGTGCCCTGTTCCCAGTCATGTGCCTGGATGCTCGGCTATCGACAATCCACGGGTTGGTTTCAGCACTGTAGCGAACACCCTGCACATTCAATTGAAAACATTAGTTCAGGTTAGGAGCCCAAGCCTTTACTGGCTTGGGTTTCCCAGAAGCATCACACATCATAAATTCAACCCATTGACCTTTAGATGATGAGGGAAGCTCAGGTGTCTTATTGTCCTCATTATCAGACACTGAGGTTGACTTTTCTTTCCATAAGCCAGCTTTGTGTAAGGCCTGTTTGTGATAACCAGACGACTGGCTAATGGGTTGAACTTTAGGTTCACTAGCTCTTCTAGATGGAGTCAATGAGCTCCTCTTAGAAGACCTAGGTTTTGATTCCTGAAGTTCAACTTTTTTCCTAGGTGTCTGATAGTAAGGACACTTAGACGCAATGTGTCCACACTCTCCACAGTTGTAGCATGATCTGGTATCAACTTTATGATTTAACTGTCTTTTTCGAGATGTGTGTGACACCCAAGTGACATTGTTCTGTTTGGGTTTTGACTCTACTTCTTTTGATGTTTTATCTTGTTTAACAAATTTAATTGTTTTAACATTATTAACATCGTTTCCATTTTGTTTATCTGGACTTTGACATGAAACACGTGATTGGTTAACAGTAATGGTCTTTTTATGTTCAGATTTGACTTTGTTTGACCCAGACTTTACATTAACCTTTTCAAACTCTTTTTCCAGATTAACACAATGCATTTTACCTTTTGCCTTTGAAGTGGCCTCCTTTTGTTTAGTTCCAGATTCATTTGATGTACTTGTGGAATCTGGATCACTTACAAGAAGAGTGGACACCACATGATCCTTGATTGGATTGTTATTGATTGATTTACTTTTACTGTTCATCAAGGTCTCAGGTGGTGGTGGAACCACTTTATATCCCAAACCCTCTCCATTATTACGCTCTCTCACTAAGTGTTGGACAATATGAGATGAACTTGTCCAACTATGCAGTTTTTGCTTTAATGAATTAACTTCTACTTCTAAAACTTCTTTTTGTTTCTTAGTGTCTTCTAGGGAGTTAAGATAGTACCTAATGTCATTAGCTTGGGTAAAGGCTACTACTTCTGTTTCCCTAAGCTGTTTGTTCAATAGGTCTATCTTTTCTTTCAAACTGTGCTCATTTTGTTTTAAAACTCTGTTAGTATCAGTGCACAGTTGCAAGTCCTTTACTAAGCTATCATTATGATCTAATATCCTAGCAAATTTCAAATCTATGCTTTCCCTAAATTTATTACAATCAGAACAAGCATGATTATTGAAAAGTTGGTCAGTAATACTTACCTGAGAAGGTTCTGATGAATCAGCCATCAAAGCAGGTCTTGTGTTTCTGGTTCTGGTTATTCTGACGTTGTTGTAGTTGTCCCTTTTTCAAACATGTAGTTGACCTCAGTTGCAGTCTCTTCAATGTTTGACATCGTGAGTTCCACTGCAATATCTCCTTCACTAGCTGAATCATCATCTAAGTCCTCAACACTAGCAATGTTTGATTCTCCCGGAGAGACAAACCGGAAGCTCCAGTCTTGTCCCTCATCATCATGAGCAGTCAAGGCTTTAGGATCCTTGCTTGATGAAGTAGGACTGCTAGTTGGCTTATCGTGACGATTGAAGGACGAAACTGGATTCCCGTTTCCACTTTTCTTGGGCTTCACACACTCTCGTTTGAAGTTCCCCTTTTCTCCACAGTTGAAACAGGTAACCTTGGTCTTGTCTAAACCAAAGGTAGTATCCTTAGTTGCAACCAAGTTTTGTCTGGTCTTCTTGACAAACTTCTTAGCTCTCCGGACAGCACTTGCTAAGGCCCACATTATATCCATCATTTCCAGCTCTGTCTCATCTACCTGCTCGTAGTCCTCGTCTGCCAGATGGCAGTTCCCTCAACTAGTCCATCATAGGAGTGGACTACAACTGCTAAGAGATCCATGTGCTCTCTTGCTACTTCTACAGTCACATTACCAAGATTCTCGGTGTTCAGTCTCTTAGCATTTGCTTCAGATGCAATGCAATGGGTACCAGACAACCCTGACGTTAGACCCCTGAAGTAGAGGCTTGAGAAGGACCAGCTGAGCTTGACACAAAAGCTGTCTGAAGTGGTGCTGCAGACGTTTTGGCTTGTGGAGTCGCGTTGTACAGTGCCGGATTCTGAGTATAAGAAGACTTTTGAGCTCTGTATTTCATCCTTAATGTTTCCTCTCTCAGCTTCAGAATGAAATCATTTATATCCAACTTCGCTAGCATACCATTCTGTCTGAGATTAGAGACAAAAGAAGCCCACTTCTCTGGCAACCCATCTGCGAAGTTTGACACCTTGTCCTCCATGGTCGTTGTGACACCATTAGTGTGCAGCTCACTCATCAAGTGGTAGAACCTATCGATGACGTCATCCAAACTCTCATTACCCATCGACGAGAAGTTGTCGAACTCCTTCTTCAACTTTTTAGCTTTTATAGCTTTTAATGACGCATTCCCGTCATACCGTTTTTCTAACTCATTCCACAGCTTCTTTGCTTGCTTGTTCTCAGAAAATTGATGGAAGATGTCCTTAGGAATTGACTGGGTAAGCAGTGCATAAACTCTCTTTTCAGCATTGTACTTGACCTTTTGTCCATCAGTCATGCCACCTAGTGTAAGTTCGACTCCATCAGCACCTACTGGCATATTATACCCGTCTCAATTGCTTCCCACATATTGGGATCTACTCCATTTAAGTAGATCTTGAAACGTTGCTTCCAGTGTGGGAATTCATCTAACGTGATTAGCTTAGGGGGTTTGTTGTGATTCCCTACTTCTCTCTCTAGTAGCAGTAGATTCTGAATACGTGAGTCTCTCCCTGCTGTGAATGCTAAGTATTGATCCTCCATTGCAATTAACTTTAGTCTTTGGAACAAACTGTTTCACTTGTGCGAATGAAGGTGTGCGATTGGGCTATTCGTACGATTGAACGATGCGAATGGTTCAATCGTGCGGCTGAACTTATGCGAATGGTTCAGTCGGGCGAATGAACTGATGCGGTTGAACAATGCGAATAAACTGCTCAGTCGTACGAATGGAGGTACGAATGAGTTCAATCGTGCGTATGAGAGATGCAAATGTATCCAATCGTGCGATTGAGTCAATCGTGCGACTGAAGCTGCTGGATTTCGAAAATTCGTAGGTTTAAGGTGTTTTGGCCGTAAAAACACGAATTTTCACCCACCCTAATTGTCGTATGCCGGAAAAACTAAACTTTACGAGCAGGAGACGTCTAAGACACCGTTTGACACGAAAAGATTGCGTTTTTAGTGAAAAACCACAATTTTTGTATCAAAAACGATTGAATCACACGTAATCAAGAGCCAAGGCTCTGATACCACTTGTTAGGATCGTGTATTGCACGAAATACTAACTGATTAACATGTATACCGAATCAAATAGTGCGGAATCCTATTTGATTGGCGACCCAATCAGTGAGAACGCACGTAGAATCAATTATGGATTGAATCTAAACGTTAAGAACGATAGGGAATTGATCTAGTGCGATCTGTGAACTTGGAACAGGTTCTTAGAGGTCTCTGGACGACTAGGGTACGACTATAGTCGAAGTGATATGAATTGTTACGTTTTTCCACAAATTAGGTGGTATTTATAGGTTAGGGTTGCTCATTCGGGCGACTGAACCATTAGTATGGTTCAATCGTGCGATTCAGCCATGTAGTTGAACCATTCGCACGACTGAATGTTCAGTCGTGCGACTGAGCCAATCTCATGTTACAATCATACGACTGATCCAGTCTCCTGGTTCAGTCGTGCGACTGAGTCATTCGCATGAAGTTATTCATGCGTATGGTCCATTAGCATGGGCCATTCGCATGATAACTTCATAATACTTATTTGAATGTATTAATTGTCATTACATTATTTATATTTATTCAACAACCACAAACCTATATAATCAAGTCAATATGCGTTAAACAACTCATTAATAAAATATTAAACATTATAAACACAACCAAACATTTACATTTCATTAAGTACCCAACTATTACATAAGTGTAAGACACTAAAAACATATTACATTCAGTTCAGAAACTAGGAACACATGTACCTACACCCTACACCATGACAACTTCAGGTGAAGTATCAATGGGCTGGGTTAAAATAGTTGAGGTCTTGATGATGTAATCACTTACAGAAGTGAGAGCCTTTTCCACATTGATCTCCTTAACAGGTTTAGGGAGATCCAACTCAGTAGTGGGTGGATGATGTGGGCTATACATGGGAGAGACAGGAGTACTCATCTCTACTTGATTAGCAGAGGAGAAGAGAGCCTCATGGTACTCACTATATCCCATGCCTTCATTCAGGACCGTATATAGGTTGGGCAATACAATCAGTCTCATAATGAGGAGAATGTTAGAACACTTAAGAGATCAAATGGAGAACCGGGACTGAAGTTATGATGATACTAAGAACACGAGCACAATAAGAGACAGAAACTTAAGAACAACAAGACATTAGTTTTCAAGACTGTAGTATATTTCTTCTCAAGTTCCTTTTACAAGTGTTACAAAGCATACATTTAAGAAAAGGACTAAAGATATTTTATACTACATCCTACAGCCAGCCATACTTTGAAAGCCAGCTGGAAACACTAATGTACACAACAAGATCAATGTAAAATCAAAAAGAAGATTTTTCACTAGTGACTATGACATGCCATAGTTCACATCCTAATATATTACAAAAATGATAAAAGTACATAAAGTAGAAAGTTACAGACTCAAGACCTTAATGTACAGTTGCAAAAGCATGGACCTTTTCACCAACTTGTATAAGTTGGTGAGTCTTCAGAGTAGCAGCGGAAAGTGGTTCTACTTTATGCAAAAGTACATCAGAGAAAGCATGTGCTTCAAAGTCTTCGGAAAAATCAATCTTCACTTCATTCGCTTTGGAAGACTTTGTATTTGAAACTTCAAAAGACTTCATTTTTGGCTTCGGAAGAGATTGGTCTAGGCTTCGGAAGATTTCATACTTAGAATATTTTTTTGTGTAGAGTATGAAACTTCCGAAGCAACTTCTACTAAATGCCAAGTGCATGCATGCAAGAAGCACTTGGGTTGTTTTGGGTGCGTCAACCTTTTCTATAGATCTTACTAACTTCCCCGAGGCTGATGCTACCAAAACAGAGAAGTGATTCCGATACTGACAGCCCTAATCATGATCATGACCATTTCCTTTTTCATTAATTGGTTAGGATCACTCAGACTTTCAAAGTACCTTTTCATGTCAAAAAGGTCATGCAGAGGTACGTTAAGCATGTCTTGCCAGAAGTAGACATCTTGACCACCTTGATCTCTTGTGACATACCACCTGTCTAGATTTGCAGCAAAGGTCCAGGACAAGATGGGTCTTCTTCATGCAAGAGGCTCAACTTGAGTTGGAGTTTGTTAAGTTGTCTCTTCTTGCACTTCTTGAGGATGCTCTGACTTATCTTGAGGTTTGGAGATGGATGCTATTGACTTCTTCCAGGTTACATTTTTAGTAGGCATCCTTTTTCTCCTCTTTGAAGTCTTTAACTGAGAAGACTGGCCTTCAGCACCAAGTTGTTCTGCTTTGTCTTTCTCAGTTGGGTCCTCTTCCCTCACAGGTTCAGAAGGACAGGGAGTTGGACCTTGCTGTGGATCAGAAGATGAAGCTTGTTGTGGTCCAGGATGAGGTCCAGGTTGTGTTGTCTCAAATGGTTAAAACTTAACCTTAACTTCAGGAGGAGCTTGACTTAGTGGGGAGTGAAAGTCAACTAGCTCTCCTTTCTTGATCTTCTGCTTGATCAATCTAATGTGCTTATCCATGGTGGATAGAGACATTGGACCAAGACTCCTTCCAGAGAATCATATAGCTTCAAGAAGCTTATCATCCTCCGCCTATCAGCAAACTTTTTTTAACTCTTTATTATGATGGCTCTTGACTTTGCTGCTTCTTCCCTCATCTTCCTCTTAGCACCTTTTTGTTCTTTAAGAACTTGTAGCTCAAGCTGCTTGAGGTATTCAAATTCAACCTACTCATATGAAAAGGGAAGAAGTACAACCGCCTGGTAGAGTCCTGTGGAACTCAGGTAGTAGATCATAAATTGTCTATCAACTTCCTTGTCTACCTGAGGTTGTTCAGTTGCCACAGCCTCTTTCACATGACTTTCTTGAACTAGGGAAAGGGTAGGATCATGCTTGTGAAGCCTTTTCTGCCTTATTTCTCATAGTTCCTAGTCCCTAAATAGTTAATCCTGACTGCTCTCAACTCATCTTCTTAGTGTTTGGTCTAGAAGCAGCCCTAATCGCAGCTTCCATGAAGCTTGAGGACCTAGTAGAACTTTCTCCCCTTAGCTTCCACTTCCTCTCTCTCTCTCTCCTCCTCCTCCTCCTCCTCAATCTCCTCAGGAGTCAAAATCCTTTTTCCTTTGTCACCCACATACCTTTGTGACTCAGGGTGGAGAGAGCTTTTACCTTCATTTTTTGATGTAGCAGTCAGACTCTGGCTAGAGAGAGGCTGTGAGGCACCTTCACCAGCTAATGCATTACTGAGGTTATTGGATGTTGAAGAAGTAGTTGATGTGACATTGCTCATAGGTTCTATCATTGGGCCTTCAGTCAAGGTTTCCCCTATGAAGCTAATCTTAGGGTCCACCTCAACATCAAGTTGACCAATGAGATTGCCTGTTTGCATTTGTCTTCTTCTTTGTCTGAATACTTCAACAATCCTGTCTTGAATCCTTTCAGCCATTTTGTCAGCTTGCCAAAGTGGACTTAGGTTGGCAAGTGGCATGTTGACAAGATCAAAACCATTGTAGTAGTTCAATGTGTGAAAGTTGAAGATCTCTTGCTGGCCTTCAAGCCTACTAAGTATCAGGGCTCTTCTATCAGCATCATACCACCACCCTAGTATGTAATTTGAAGCTCCTTGGGGTGGGGATGACATTGCACTTGGAATACCCTCCTCAAACAAGTTTTGAATGAGTGAGTTCATATCAATGTGAACTTGAGGAGGTTGCTGAGTATGGACAATTGCAAGTGAGGGTGGTGAATCCTCTATGTCCATACCCTGTGAAGAACTCATAGGTTTCGTGATTGCTAAGACTTTCTCCCCCTTTTTGGTAGCATCACCCTCTTGCATAGGTGAGCTAGGAGTTAGGTCTATCACATCCATAGGTTCTTGTGTTCCTGGTTGAGCTCTTCTTAAAGGTCTCCCAGCTAGTTTTTCCTTGAGATCAGAAATCTCAAGTTGCTGATCATTGACCCTCTTTTGCAAGGTAATCACTTGAGATTCTAAGTGACTAACCTTAGAGACCAAATAGGTGCAGGTTTGAGTAAGCTTTTGCACCTTTAGTCTCATGTTCTCCTCATCTTCATCAGAAGAATCATGGGGGGATGAGAGAATAGGACCAAAGTCTTCTTCCTCATCACCAACATATTATTCTTGGCTGTTGGATTTTCCTTGCTCAATGACACGTCAGGTGAAGTGTCAATGGGTTCGGTTGCATATCCTTAAGGTCTTAATGATGTAATAACTTCCAGAAATGAGAGCCTATTCCATAAGGACCTAGTGAATGGGTTTAGGGAGATCCAACTAAGTGATAGGTGAATAATATGGGCTAGACAGGGGAGAAACAGGAGTACTCATCTCTCTTTGAGTAGGGTAGGAGAAGAGAGACTCATGATACTCACTGAAACCCATGTCTTCATCATCATAGAATTCTAGGTTGGGTATTGGTTGGTTAAGATCAAGAGGCTGGGGATGGTAACTTTCCCTTAAAGGTTGTTCACTAGAGTTTTGAGACTCTAAGTGAAGGCTTAAGGTTGTTGGGCTAATGAGCTTATCAGGCTGAGCACGAGAAACCACATGCACAACCATGAAAGGATGGTCCATACGCTTAGTCTCACAATGGGAGAGAACCTAGAACACTTAACAGATCAAATAGAGAACCGGGACTTTGTTTACGATGCTATGAACAAATAAGTAAACTACAGACAGAAACTTAAGACCAACAAGATAGTTTGGTTTTCAAGATTGCAGTATATTGCTTCTCAAGATCTATTACAAATGCTTACAAAGCATAAGAAATAAGTTACAAGGACTTGAGATACTTTATACTACATCCTACAGCCAGCCATACTTTGAAGGCCAGCTGGAAACATTAATCTAGACAACAAAATCAATGTAGAGTCAAAAAGGCAGATTGCCTTTTGACATGTGACAATGAGATGTCGTGACTCACAACCTAATATATTACAAAAAGGATAAAAGTACATAAAGTAGAACGTCACAGACACAAGACCTCAATGTACAGTTACCAAAAGCATGGACCTTTTCACCAACTTGTATAAGTTGGTGAGTCTTCATAGTTGCAGCGAAAAGTGGTCGAGCTTTATGGAAAAGTACATCAGATAAAGCATGTATGCATGACCGTTTAAGGGTGGTCACTTGAAATACAACAACACAATGAGGAGAGATCTTTAAAACACTTAACAGATCAAATAGGGAACTGGTAACTTATATGTATGATACTAAGAACACAAGTATAATATCAGACAGAACAAGATTGCAAACAACACTAGTGTATGGTTTTCAAGAATGTTTTATATTTCTCTCAAGTTCTTTTACAAGTATTACAAAGCATAGAAAGAAAGTTACAAGGACCTGAGATACTTTATACTACATCCTACAGTCGACCATACTTTGAAGGCCAGCTGGATACATAAGACTAGACAACAAATATCAAATTTAGAGTCAAAAGGCAGACTGTCTTTTGACTAGTGACTATGACATGTCATAGATCACATCCTAATATATAACAAAAAGGATAAAAGTACATAAAGTAGAAAGCATAGACTCAAAACCTCAATGTACAGTTACGAAAAGAATGGACCTTTTCACCAACTCATGTAAGTTGGTGACTGAATAGAGTTGCAGCGGAAAGGTGGTCCAACTTTATGGAAAGTACATCAGATAAAGCATGTATTCAAAAGTATTCGGAAGAAATCTGTCTTCTCCTCTTGCCTTAGGAAGACTTTGTCTTTGAAGCTTCGGAAGACTTCACTTTTGGCTTTGGAAGATGTTGGTCTTGGCTTTGGAAGATTTTACACTTAGAATATTTTCTAGTGCATGGTGTAAAACTTCTGAAGCATTTCTACACTTGTACTTCTGTCCATGCATGCAGGAAAGACTTTTGGGTGTATCAGCCTTATATGAAACCTTACAAACTCCCCTTAGGCTGATCCTACCAAAACATTTGAAGACCTATAGCTATTGACAGTCCTCATCATGATGATGACCATACCGTTCTTCATTAGATGGTCAGGATCACTCAGACTCTCATAGTATCTTCTCATCTCAAAGAGATCATGCAAAGGTAGGTTGAATAAATCTTGCTATGTCTGGACAACTTCACCACCTTGATCTCTGATCACATGCCATCTTTCAGGATTAGTTATGAAGGTCCAGAATAAGATGGGTCTTTCAGCTGCAAAAGGAGCCACATGAATTGGAGTTGATGGGGCTGCCTCTTCATGCACTTCCTCAGGGTGATCTGATTCATCCTGAGGCTTGGAGGTGGATGATTCTGACTACTTAATCTTCTTCTTCTTTGACTTTGGTTTAGATGCCATCCTCTTTCTCCTTTTTGAGGATTTTAACTGAGAAGACTGGCCTACAACACCTTGTTGATCAGTCTTGTCTTTCTCAGTTGGGTCTACCTCCCTCACATGTTGAAAGGGAGAGGGAGTTTGACTCTGGTGTGGATAAGAAGAGGAAGCTTGCTGAGACTCGGCAGGAGGTCCACGTTTTGTTGTCTCTGGTTGTTCAACCTTAACCTCCACTTCAGGTGGGGCTTGACTTGGTGGGGAGTGTGAGTCAATAAGCTCTCCTCTTTTGATCTTCTGCTTGATTACCCTGATGTGCTCATCCATAGTGGATAGAGACATTGGGCCAAGTCTCCTTCCGAAGAATCCATACAGCTTCAAGAAGCTCATTATCCTTTGTCTGTCAGCTGACTTCTTCATACACTTTTGGATGATGGCCCTTGCTTTTCAGCCTCTTCCCTCATCTTTCTCTTTGTTGCTTTTTGTTCTTTGAGTACTTGAAGTTCAAGCTGTTTGAGATACTCAAACTCAATGTACTCAAAGGAAAAAGGAAGAAGTGAAGATGCCTGGTAGAGACCTGTGGCACTCAGGTAGTTGATCATGTTTTGCCAATCTGTTTCCTTGTCTACCTGAGGTTTTTGTGGAGTTGCCACAGTCTATTGCACAGGGCTTTCTTGAACTGGGGAGAGAGTAGGAACATGCTTGTACAGTCTTTTCTGTCTCTTCTCTTCTTTGATTTGGAGGAGCAATCTAGCATCCTCTGCTTCCACGGTCTGCAGGTAATTAATCGTGACTTCCCTCAACTCATCATCTTGAGTGTTTGGTCTGGAGGCAGCTTTGATTGCAGCTTGCATGAAGCCTGAAGACCCAGTAAAACTATCTCCCTTTAGGTTCCTATTCCTCTCTCTCTTCTCTTCCTCAATCTCCTCAGGAGTTAAATTCATTTTCCCCTTTTCACCCACAGACCTTTGTGACACAGGGTGGAGAGAGCTTTGGCCTTCATTGTTGGTGTACCATCCAGGCTCTGGCCCGAGAGAGGCTGTGATACACCTTCACCAGCAGGTGTTTCATTAAGGGAATGAATTGCTAAAGTAGTTATAGGTGTGACAGGTCTCTCAGGCTCTGTCACCGGGCCTTCAGTCAAGGCTTTCCCTTTGAAGCTAATCTCGGGGTCTGCCTTAATATCCAGTTGACCAATGACATTACCTAATTGCCTTTGTCTCTTTCTTAGGCTGAACTCTTCATTAATTCTCTCTTGAATCCTTTGAGCCAGCCTGTCTAGATTGGCTTGGATTGACAAGTGGCATGTTGATCAGGTCAAGACCTTCATAGTAGTTCAATGTCTAAAAATTGAATTCTTTTCCTACCCTTGAACTCTTTAAAGAATGAGGGCTTTTCTGTCAGCATCATACCTCTACCCAAGTATACAGTTTGAAGTTCCTTGAGGTAGGAATGGCATAGCCCTTAGAATACCTTCCTCAAAGAGACTCTGAATGAGAGAGTCTAGAGAGTCCACATCAATGTGAACTTGAGGAAGTTGCTGAGTATGCATGATTGCAAGTAAGGATGGTGAGTCCTCAATGTCCATACTCCCTGAAGAACTCCTAGGTTTTGTGATTACAGTGACTTTCTCCCCCTTTTTGGTAGCATCACCCTCTTGCATAGGTGAGCTAGGAGTTAGGTCAATCACATCCACAGGTTCCTGTGTTCCTGGATGAGCTCTCCTTAAAGGGCTCTCAGCTAGTTGTTCCCTGAGATAAGATATCTCAAGTTGCTGATCATTGACCCTATTTTGCAGGGTAGTCACCTGAGATTCAAGGTGACTAACCTTAAAGACTAGATAGGTGCATGTTATTGACAGTTTTTGCACCTTTAGTCTCAAATTCCTCTCATCTTCATCCGAAGAATCATGAGGGGATGAGAGAATTGGACCAAAGTCGTCACTCTCACCACTAGCTTCATGTTCTTGGCTGCTGGATTTTCTCTGCTCACTAACATCCTCAGTTGAAGTGTCAATGAGTAGAGTTGCCATGGTTGAGGTCTTAATGATGTAATCACTTGCAGAAGTGAGAGCCTCTTCCATATGGATCTCCTGAATAGGTTCAGAGAGGTCAACCTCAGCAATGGGTGACTGATGTGGGCTAGACATAAGAGACTCAGGAACACTCATCTCTCTTTGAGTAGGGGAAGAGTAGAGAGACTTATGGTACTCACTGAAACCTATGTTTTCATCAATATAGAATCCTAGGTTGGGAATGGATTGCAGGCTCGAGATGGTAGTTGTCCCCTAAAGGTTGTTCACTTGAGTGTTGAGACTCAGAGTGAAGGCTTAAAGCTGAGGAGCTAATGAGCTCATGAGGCTGAGCATGAGGAACCTCAGCATTGATTCTTGAAGAGATGGGACTGGTTTGCTCCTCAGGAGAAATAGGAGCTTTAGTGTCCACTTCTTCCTGTATGGGTGAGTATATGGAGCCTGCACAAGCTCAATAGTTTGAGCAGGGTTTCGTTTGGATCTTCTTAGGTAGGTGAGAGTGATTTGAGGCCTTTTGGGTGGTTAAGAGGTAGTAGGTGTGGGTTAAACACTAGCTTGTGTTGCTAGGTTGTCACCTTGAGCAATGAGCTCTAACATTTTTAGGACAAGGACTTTTTCTACCCCAGAGAAGCCAACAGTTGGTTCTTCATGATTTTAAAGATGTCGGGCTTCATCTGTCCCAATCTAAGAATATTACCTGTTTCCCTCAACTATGAGCCCAGTTCACAGTTGAGAATGTATTGAACATATCTATGAAACATGTAATACTTTAAGGAGTTCAAGTTTGCAAGTAAATTTGTACATACAAACTGAGAGTACCTCAACTTGACCCCTTGAACCATTCCTTGCACTATGAAGGAGAGATCCTTAGGAATCTGATCCCACCCTCCATGCTTGTTGCACAAGCTATGGATGACCACATGTAGTAGGTACTTCCACTGGGATGAGACCTTCCTTTTCCTGAAGGTCTTTACAGATAAATCTCCCTCATAGCCCATTTGCTCAAAGGAATGATTGATTGCTTCCTTTGGAAAGGACAACTCACCTTCTTCATCATCCAACTGAAGATGAGTGTTGATGATGGCTGGAGTGATGAAGATTGTCCTCCACTGTACTGTGGTAGACAGTGCCTTCTCCCCATCCATGATGACCTCTTGATAGGTCTTCCAAAATTCAAACAGATGATCCTCATAGAGTGTAGGATCAATGGTTAGGGAGGTGAAGTAGTGTTACTCCAGGATAAACAAACTTGAATCAAATCATGAAGAATTAGATCAAAATATGATGAACACAATGAAAACCCCTTTGATCTCTCTTGATTGCTAATAATATTGTTTACAAATAATCCCTCAATCAATTGGTCATTCAACCATTAACCTAATTCTAATTACAATTAGGCTATTTATAGTCTAGTTTAAGTTTCCATATTTACACATAACCCCCTAGACTATATATTTAGACTAAAACATGACTAAAAACAAGATAAAATATATTTTGTTCACACAAAATATATTTATTACAATAAAACTCCTAGTCATCTAAATGTTCAACGTCTCGACTCGGTTCTTCGTCTTGAACGTGTCGGGTTTGACTTTTGTTGACTTTGACCGTGACGTTGACTTTTGTTGACTTTCATTATGTTGATAATATAGACTATCTTTTCCAGCTCCAACAATACTCCCCCTTAGTCTATCATTATCAACGTCTTCATACGAATTCAGCCCCGAGAAATCAACAGTAGAAAAAGCTTCAAATTAAAGCCTTTTTAATCTGATGAGAAAGATTTTTCATCTCATAAGCTCCCCCTATTTATATGCTCCCCCTATTTATATGCTCCCCCTTTTCGAGTGCAAGCTTTACAAAGATATTGGAACAGGTTTCTCAAATCTCTAATCTTGAGTGCTTCAGAAGATGTAGGAGGAGGATTCCTAGCTCGGTATCTTCTGCAAACTTGAGGAACCGGTTCTCTGATCACGTACACTGCTCAACTGATGATCGGCCATCACTTACAGCAAAAACCTGAAACACATTCTCAAACACAATCTCGACATTTCTAATTAGATCATTTCATTTTAACAAAATAAACCCGTGTTTATCTGTGTGTGAAAAACAAGCGAATCCGTGTTCGTTTGTACGCAATTTCTGTGAAATGCTTGAAAAATGATAAAATTGTATCAGTATAATATGGAAGACCTAAAAGAAATTTTGAACTAAAAATTTATTATATTTTTTTATTTTTATTATATACATTTATTATAACATTTTTTTTAATCTATATTTTTTTTATAACCGAGAATTGAATCGATCATGAGATCACATCCTCAAGATATACTTTAGCACAAAGATGAATTTAATCATCAACAAGCAATGAGATCACACTGATAACTGAATCTAATGACAGTCTTTGAATGATTTTTGAAATTGTCAAACAGATCAATAACGATTGCTGGTATGTTTGTCCACTTAAACTCATGCCCTATCTTTTTCAACAAGCAGAAGATGATTCGTTAAGGTTCAATTAAATGCTTTAGAATGCTAGGACCCCACAATCATTTGGCAAAAATCCTTACCCAACCTCAGGATTTCTTGAATTTTGTAACGATCTTTACAGAGCAAGGCTTGTACATTAGTGTGCAAGTGATTATCGACAGAATATTGCATTCTATGATGAATTCATCATTGAGATAATTTGACACTACTTAGACCAAAATGGTGAGAGCTCCAGGTCTATACTCACGTATAACAAAGGAGATGACCATTTAAACATGTGCCGATGAGAGCTCCAGGTCAGTACTATCGTACAGCAGAGGAGATCATCACTCCAGGTCAGTACTTCCGTACAGCAGAGGAGATTAGCACAAATACAAGACACATAAATACACCAGACATGACTCAAAGCTATGACATATATGATTTGTATCATGGTGGGTGAAAGATCAATTCTCAATCCAATTTTGGTCGGAACTCAGTTTTTGTGCAGGCCAAAATGATTGCGTAAATCCAGACATCCTTAAGCATGATGTTTTAATTTAAATCATTATGCTGCTGTCTACTTTATTCTTCAGGCTGAGTCTACCAAGCATATCATTAAAGAATCTGTTTGTTTTCTATTATTTGCAATTAAAAATAAGATGTAAATCAGATAACAGCATCAGTTACTATCATTTCTCATTTTAAAAACGCAAGTCATGCAAAAACAAGCATTGCAAGAAGATATACAATCATTTCTCAATCATCTCAAATCAAGTTCCCAGTTCTCTTTTCATTTTTATTTACATATACTCTCCCCCTAAATTTTTATTTTTGCAAACTTTTTTATTTTATATTTATATTTTTTTTATTTTTTATTTTTTTTAATTAATTTTTTTTAAACTGTACAAAAATAAAAATTTATCAAAGAAGGTCTTCCAAACTACACTGATATGAAGATAAGAAATGAATTCTCAAGAAATATGCAGTGATTGTGAAGTGAGAACGGTGATTGTGCATATAAATATCCAGATTGTGGATAAAATACCATGACCTTAACCTGTTTGTTCCGCCTCAAATTTGAATCAAGAACAATCTCTGTCAGTAAACCAGATTACTAACAGTCCTCCTGAATTGTTCCTGCACTCATTAACAAATTAGTTAGAAAGGGAAACCCAGGCCATCGTAGTCCTAGAAGTTCCTTTTTCATCCAGATAAGTAACAAACTTCTGCACACAACCGTTTAAACGATCGGGGATTGTTGTATTCTTCTTTTTAATTTGCCAAATTTGCTTCGGTTCAATTAACTTGGATTTGAATGAATTAAATTTGGAAATCATTTTCTGTTTAAGACCGGAAGGAAAAGAATTTGGTTTGAATCCTTTGGTCATTTTAATCTTTGGATCATGTGAAACCGGCTTCACATGAAAAGGTTTGGATGGAGGGTTTTTCATCCAACCATTCAAAGATGTGTGCTTTTTTCCTCTTGATCCAGAGAAGCAACCCGTGTTGCCTTTACCGTCTGGAACATTCTTTTTATACTTACATTCGGAGAAGCAATTTGTTTTGCCTTTACCATTCGTAGCAAGCCTTTGAGGACATTTCTTTACCACATGCCCTTCTTTTCCACACTCAAAACAAGCCTTGAAAAGCTTTTGATTCTTTGTAGTCTCGTGTTGTGGAGGTGGTGATAAGGATTGCTTGGAGCTTGTAGCAGATTCTTGCTTGTTCTGTAGTTTCTCGTGCTGAGCAGTGAATGAGATCTTTTCTGATTTACTGGGATGCTTTGCAATTGGAGAAGAGATCAGTATTGGTCTTGATTCAGCTTTTGGAAGCTTTTGTGACTTGACAATGTCAGGAGATATCTTGATCTGTGAGGAACCAACACGCTCCTCTGTGATTGATTCATCATCTGAGCTTATCCAGTCTCGTATACACAGATCATTCTCCAACGGATCTTGATTGACATCTCCTATCGTGTTGGCTTCGCTTGTAGGATTCTCATTGCCTGATGATTCAACAATTGTTCCTTCTTTGACAAACCTGACGGGAACAAACGAAGGAATGTTACCTGATTTGAATTTGTTGAAGAAAGTTGGAGAAGAAACTGATATTGGTGTTTGAGCATCAGAAGTGGAATCGTCATTAATCTTCTTATCAGACCCTTGCTTGAGGAATCCCAAACCTACAGGAGAATCCTGCACATCTCTAACCTCTTTAAGATTAACACTGCTTAGACCTGCATTTAAACGATTAGTTTCTGCAGCTTCAATCAAATCATTTGTTGAGTGAGGTCTGGGAATTGGTGAATAACATAAAGTAGAAGGAGGTGGAACTGAATTAAATACAGTTTCACCATCAGATTTATATCCAATCCCATGTTTTACCCGCACCCCTTGTTGTTTAGCAATAAGCTCATCCTTTTTCATGTGTGAAAGGGTCCACTTATCAAGCTTTGTTTGAAGCTGAGTTGTTTCAAATTGAGCTAAAACAGCCCTTTCTTTCAAAATATTAATTTCAACGTTACGCTCCAAAATGGTTCTTCTTAAAAGATCATTTTCAGCCAATGCTTCATTAAGTTTTCTTGAAAAAGCAATTTCATTTTTCTTTAATTCCTGATTGATTGTTTTTAATTCTTTTTCATTTTCCAATAACAATCTGTTTGCCTTATAAATCCCAAATAACCGGATTTTGCATGACGAAGAACACATATCCTGAACAGTCTCATAAGGAAGACCCATGATAGTTCTTTCTGCAGCTAAGCTCTTTTCACAATTGCAAACACATGTGATTTCTTGTTGTTCCTCTTCTTTGACCTTCAGCATCTTGTCAGCCTCAGACTCTTTCTCTCTTTTATCAACTTTTCCAGCCTTATCATCATCGGTTCTCATAGACTCTGGTTTACTGTCATTGTCGACTCTTAAAACTTCACGATTCTCTTCAACAGTTTCTCTGAATTTAGAGTTTAAATCCGAATCAGTTCTTAATAACTTCAAATTTTCAATCATCTCTGTTTTGTAATCAAGTATGCTTGTTACAGAAGAGACAAGATCAGTATTAAGCGCGTTAGTTTGATGTGGGAACACGGCTTGTTGAAATTCTTTTCTTTGAATATCCAGCTCGAGAGATTTTAGTCTGTTGATCATATCCATAAGTTTTGTGTCGACATAACCTCTTTCTTGCTTCAGCATTTTAACTTGATGATTCCATGCAGACGGAAGAGAGTCTAGAAGCTTTTGAATCTGTTCATGATTACTGAGATCAGGAACATGCTTCTTTAGATTATTTGCCACCTTTAAGAATCGATCAATCAAATCTGACAATTTTTCTTTCTTCATTGCTGCAAACGAATCAAACTGGCTTTGTGCCGTTGTGAGATTATCTGATTTAAAATCTTCTGAAGATGACATGATTGTACAAATTTTGAACAATTAAACGTCCCAAAAATATTTTTCCCAAAAAGTTTAGAATAATTCTCCTCGGGAAAAATATAATCTTTTTAAATGTCACGCTAGACAATCTTAGCAACTGGGGCCAAGCTTTTTAAATGTCACGCTAGACAATCTTCGCTGAACAAATGATAGTTTCGCCGAAATTATAGTTTCGCAGAACTAGTTTCGCAGAAAAATACAGTTTCGCTGAGCCGACAGTACTTTCGCTGGCAATTTCGGCAGCACTTTCGCTTGAACAGAGACAACAATTGCTTAGTTTCGCTGCTAACTTCGCAGAAAACAAGCTTGAACTTTCGTTCAGTAATAGATTCGGCAGCAATTTCGCTTGATGATTGGTCAAAAACACTAATGAACTTTCGTTCAAGGGAGTACTTTCGCTGAAACTCTAGAAAACAACTCTGATCCAAAATAACTCATAGTTTCGCTGAATGAATATGACAGTTTCGTTGCAAGAACAGTAGTATCGCTGATCGATCTCAAAACCCTTTTTCACCTCAAAATCAATCTGAAATCGCCCAAATCTCAATGGATTTGAAATCTGATGATTAACAGAGCTTTCCCAACCAATAACAAGCAAACTTCAATCAATTTCCATATCAATAACACTCAAATCTGATCCGAATTTGATGAAAAACTTGATATTGAACAAAAACAACCAAAACCTCAACTTTTCTCTCTAAAAATCTTCAAATCTTCAGTGAATTTGATCCAAAATGGCTCTGATACCAAATTGTTACTCCAGGATAAACAAACTTGAATCAAATCATGAAGAATTAGATCAAAATATGATGAACACAATGAAAACCCCTTTGATCTCTCTTGATTGCTAATAATATTGTTTACAAATAATCCCTCAATCAATTGGTCATTCAACCATTAACCTAATTCTAATTACAATTAGGCTATTTATAGTCTAGTTTAAGTTTCCATATTTACACATAACCCCCTAGACTATATATTTAGACTAAAACATGACTAAAAACAAGATAAAATATATTTTGTTCACACAAAATATATTTATTACAATAAAACTCCTAGTCATCTAAATGTTCAACGTCTCGACTCGGTTCTTCGTCTTGAACGTGTCGGGTTTGACTTTTATTGACTTTGACCGTGACGTTGACTTTTGTTGACTTTCATTATGTTGATAATATAGACTATTTTTTCCAGCTCCAACAAGTAGTTGGATAGAGCTAGAAAAGGGCAAACCTCTGAGAAACTATCATCTTTCTCAGAGTTCAACAAGTCAACCTGATTCTGCTGCATGTGAAGTTGCATGGAGAAATCAGGGTTGTTTCTGCGGTTTAGGTTGGCCATTTGAGAAAGCTTAAGGATGAAGGAAGTTTAGAACAAAGGCGGTCTGGGTGAATTCAGATTATGTGAATAGTTCAGATGAAGAAGATAGTGAAAGAGTGGGGAACCGTTGGGTATATATATGAAATGGATTTAAGACAAAGTTAATGAAAAAGGACAAACTTTGAAATCCGGATGTCGGTACCACCTCTGAATAAATAGTTTACTTTTGCCCAAAAAGTATTTTTTTTGGAAGTCAAAAAAGCTTCCAAAGGTATTTTAGCTTCGAAAGTAGTTGATAGAAAGCTTCCAAAGGCAAAATGACTTCGGAAGATATTCTAGAGAGTTTTGAGAATTTTGCTTTAGAAGAGATTTAATACTCAGAGATTTTATCCTAAGGAGAATAAAATTTTCCGAGAGTAAATTGCTTTCGTAAGAAAAGTTTTCTTTGAAAACATATAAGTGATTTAGTTAATTTTAAGCTTCGGAAGATATGTAGAAAATTTCTTCCGAAGGTAAATCTACTGAAGTAGTTATTTGTTTTCTAAGACATAAATTTCTTTCGAAGGTTATTTCAAATCCTCCGAAGGATAAAAAGATCAAAATTTTCAAAAATCTAAGGAATAACTTTCAAAAATGTTTTTCTTCCATAGTAAACAAGGGCTTATGAAGGAGATAATAGACAACTTAGGACACACAAATATTTTGGAAATAATATGATTAAGTTTTAAGAAAAGCTACTCAAAGTTAATCATCCCAATAGCTGATACAAGATATTTAAATCTCCGCTCATCAAAAGCTTTGGTGAACAGATCAGCATATTGTTCATTTGTGTTAACTTTGACTAGTTTGATTAATCCTTTTTCAAAGTTACCTCTTATTAAATGATACCTGATATTGATGTGTTTTGTCCTTCAGTGCTGCACAAGATTCTCAGTGATTGAGATAGCACTGTTGTCTATGTGGATGGGAGTCTCCTTGAACTTGAATCCATAGTCTTGCATCTGATTTTGCATCCAAAGCACTTGAGCACAACATCTTGCAGCAGCAATGTATTCAGCTTCAGCAGTTGATGTAGACACACAGGATTGTTTCTTGCATTGCCAAGAGACTATCCTTCCACCAAGAAATTGACATCCCCCTGATGTAGACTTTGCAGTCATGTTGCAGCCAGCATAGTCATTATCTGTATAGGCATACAGATTGAAGTCAGAATTTTTTGGATACCAAAGGCCAAGTGATGGAGCACCTTTGAGATATCTTAAAATCCTCTTGACCATGACTAGTGTGACATCTTGGGGTTGGCTTGATATCTTACACAAATATATGTGGCAAACATGATATCAGGCCTGCTAGTTATGAGGTACATAAGAGACCCAATCATAGCCTTGTTGAGATGTTTATCCACACACTCCCCCTCAAGATCAGGTCCAAGGGAGCGATTACTAGCTATGGGTGTCTTAGCAACCTTACAATCAGTCATGTTGAATCTTTGAGTATGTCTTGTACATACTTTGACTTACTTATGAAGATGCCATTGTCAAATTGCTTCACTTGAATTCCTAGAAAGAAATGGAGTTCCCCCATGGCACTCATTTCAAACCTATCTTTTATCAGCTTCTGAAAGTCTTTGCAGAGTATTGGATTAGTTGACACAAAGATAATGTCATCTATATATACTTGAACTAGAATTATGTAATTTCCTATTCCTTTGATGAAGAGAGTTCCATCTATAGTACCCCTTTTGTAGCCATGCTGACAGAGATACTTAGATAGCGTCTCATACCACTTCCTCTTCATCAATGACCTTATATAGAAAAGCACACTTGACATCAAGCTGGTAGACCTTGAAATTCTTGGATGCAGCAAAAGCTAGAAATATCCTGACAGCTTTTAGTCTTGCTACAGGAGCAAATACATCTTTGTAGTTAATTCCTTCTTCTTGAGTGTATCATTGAACAACTAGTCTTGCCTTATTCTTGATGACAAGTCCTGTATCATCCTTCTTATTTCTGAACACCCATTTGGTTCCTATAGTAGTTTTCCCTTGAGGAAGAGGAAATTGGT
Source organism: Flaveria ramosissima (assembly GCA_025215565.1). Lineage (NCBI taxonomy): Eukaryota > Viridiplantae > Streptophyta > Magnoliopsida > Asterales > Asteraceae > Flaveria > Flaveria ramosissima. The sequence continues at coordinate 19,079,904 of CM046033.1, read as the reverse complement.
TCCAAACCTTTTGCCTTTTGAATTGAAGCAGCTCCTCTTGCATAGCTTCAACCCAACTTTCATCCTTTAGAGCCTCATCAATTTTCTTTGGCTCTATCTGGGATAAGAAACAAGAGTGAAGACAAACATTTGCATCATGGGTTTGTCCTCTTGTTCTTACCCCTTAATCAACATCTCCAATGATGTTTGTAGTAGGATGAGACTTGTGGATCCTCAGTTAAGGGATCACAACATGTTTCTTAGACAGATCTAAATTAGAGAACTTTTGATCTGGCATTAAGGATTCACCCTCCACATCAGCACACTTAGCAAGATTGACTCGATTCAATGAGTGTGTGACATGATTGATGTTGTCTTCAATGGAGCGGTTGTCAGCATCAAGAAATTCTTGATCACTTTCACCACCACCATTTACTTTCGACATTTGAAGCTCCTTCCTCTGAGTGTTGTGCCTCTAAGCTGGAATTTGAAGGCACCCCAGAAGTATCAGTAGGATTTGTCAATGCTATGCTGGTAGAAACTTCATTTGTAGGGTTAGTTACAACTGGAGCTGAAGTTGTGTAGCTTGAAGGTTTTCTCAGCTCAAATATTGGGTCAGGATCACCTATAGGTAGTACATTTATGGATCTTGAAACATGCTCACAAAATTTGTTAAAACAGTTGGTAACTAAATCAATATCATATAGCCAATCAGGACCAGAACCTTTCACACTGGGAGTGTGTTTATTGAAAGTTACATTGGCTGACTCCTCAACTACTCTATTTATGAGATTGTATACTCTATAAGCCTTGGCTTGGGAAGGGTATCCAATAAAATGTCCATCATCTAATTTCTCAGCAAACTTGGCAATTTGATCTTTGGTATTCAAGATGGTGCAAGGACATCCAAATGACCTAAGAAAACCAATGAAAGGTTTCCACTTGTGCATCCTCTCAGCAACACTATTTTGCTGAGAAGTCCTGGGAGCACTATATTGTCTTGTAATACCTTTTTCATCACAAAATGAATCAAGGATTTGGTTCTAAAATTTAGTTCCTTGATAACATCTTATGGCTTTGACCATGCGATCACATTGAATCTCAATCTTTAAGATGAAATTCTATAGAATCTCAGGGGTCTCATCCTTAGTTCTAAGAAAGAAGACCCAAGTGAATCTTGTAAAGTCATCTGTGATCACCAAACAATAAAAGGTCCTTCCTAGACTCATTACACTGGTGGGGCCAATGAGAACTATATGTAATAAGTGTAGGGGAGTAGTGATGGAGTTTCTTTCCTTTGGCTTGTGAGATACCTTGTGTTGCTTCCCCTTCAGGCATGCAACCCAGTGGTAACCTTGAGCACTGAGCTCTAAAATATTTAGGACAAGGGCTGTTTCTACCCTAGAGAAGCCAACAATTGGCTTCCTCATAGTTTTGAAGATGTCGGGCTTCATCTGTCCTAATTAAAGAACATTACTTGTTCCCATCAACTGTGAGTCTAGTTCACAGTTGAGAATGTGCTGGACTTATCTAGGGAACATGTAGTATTCTAAGGAGTCTAAGTTTTCAAGTAAATTAGTATAAACAAATTATGAGTACCTGAACTTAATCCCCTGGACCATTCCATGATGATCTCTTGTCAGGTCTTTCAAATTCCAAAAGTTGATCCTCATAAAGTGGATGATCAATGGTGAGGGAGGTGAAGTAGTTTGAGAGGGTAAGAAAGAGCAAACCTATGAGAAACTTGGATCTTTCTTTGAGTTCAAAAGAGCAACTTGATTGTGTTGTCTGTGAAGTTGCATGGAACAATCAGCCTGGTTTCTACAATCAGGGTTGGCCATTGAGAAAGTCTAGTTGTGAAGGAAGATAAGAACAAAGGCGGTTTGTGCGTTAATTTAGGTAACAGAAATTTGCAGATGAAGAAGAAAGTGAAAGAGGGGAACCGTTGGCTATATATATGAAATGGATTTGAGACAAAGTTAATGCAAGAGAATAATCTTTGAAATACGGATGTCGATCCAACCTCTGAAAAAGTGCCCAAAAAGGTTGTTATATTGGAAGTAAAAAATCTTCTAAAGTTATTTTGTCTTGAGAAGTTTTTTTAAAAGCTTCCGAAGCCAATTTGACTTTGAAAGATATTCCTTACTTTTGTGAAAATTTGCTTTGGAAGAAAATTTACATAAGTATTTTTTCTTCTGAGGCATATTTTGTTTCCGAAGTTATTAAAACAAAAAAGTTTTAATCATAAGGGAAGAAATCTTCTGAGACTTAATTTCTTTTGAAAGAAATTTGTTTTTTAAATTCATATAAGTACTTAGAAGCATATTTTAGCTTCGAAAGAAGTGTCAACATTTTTTTCGAAGGTAAGTTTCTTATAAGTAGTTATCTGATTTAGAGACTTAAAGTTCTTCTGAAGACAATTTTAATGTCTTCCGAAAGAAAATATATTTTACGATTTTCAAAAATCTAAGGCGTATCATTTGAAAAAGATTTTATTTCAAAGTAAACTAGGCTTATGAAGGTGATAAGATAGACAAATTAGTACACACAGGTTTTAGAAATAGTATTGCTTAAAGTTTAAGAAAAGCTATTCAAGGTTAATCATCCTAATAGCTGATACAAGATATTTGAATATCTGTTCATCAAAGGCTTTGGTGAAAAGATCAACATATTGTTCATTTATGTTAACATTGACTAGTTTGATTAATCCTTTTTCAAAATTATCTCCAATCTAATGATACCTAATGTTGATGTGTTTTGTCCTTGAGTGCTGCACAGAATTCTCTTTAATAGATATAGCATTATTGTTGTCTATATGGATGGGAGTCTCTTTGACGTTTAATCCATAGACCAACACCTGATTCTGAATTCAAAGCACTTGAGCACACAACTAGCAGCAACAATGTATTTAGCTTCAGTAGTTGATGCAGACACATATGATTGTTTCTTGCATTTACATGAGACTATCCTTCCACCAAGGAATTGACATCCCCCTGATGTAGACTTTGCAGTCATATTACATCCTACATAGTCACTATCTGTATAGGCATACAGATTAAAGTTAGAATTCTTTGGATACCAAAGGCATAGTTCTGGAGCACCTTTGAGATATCTTAGAATCCTTTTGACAACAACCATGTATGAAATCTTGGGGCTGGCTTGATATCTTGCACTAATGCATGTGGCAAACATGATATCAGGTCTGCTAGCTGTGAGATACATAAGAGACCCAATCATAGCCCTATAAAGATGTTCATCCACACACTCCCCCCTTCAAGAGGTCCAAGGGAGTGGTTTCTGCTATGGGTGTCTTTGCAACCTTACACTCAATCATGTTAAATCTTGTAAGTATGTCTCGTACATACTTTGATTGACTTATGAAGATGCCAATGTCAACTTCTTTCCATTGAATTCCGAGAAAGAAATTGAGTTCCCCCATGGCACTTATTTCAAATCTATTCTTCATCAGTTTCTCAAAGTCTTTGCAGAGCTATGGATTAGTTGATCCAATGAAAATGTCATCTACATTCACTTGAACCAACATTAAATCATTCCTTGTACCTTTGATGAAGAGAGTTCCATCTATATTACCTCTCTTGTAGCCATGCTGACAGAGATACTGAGATAATGTCTCATACCACTTCCATGGAGCTTGGTGCAGCCCGTAAAGAGCTTTATCAAGCCTGCAGACATAATCAAGATGATCTAAGTTTGCGAAGCAAGGTGGTTGTTTGACATATAACTATTCATTAATCAACCCTATAAGAAAGCACACTTGACATCATGTTGGTAGACCTTGAAATCCTTGGATGCAGCAAAAGCCAGGAATATCCTAACAAGTTCAAGTCTTTCCACAAAAGCAAAGAAATATGTGTAGTCAATTCCCTCTTCTTGTGTGTATCCTTGAACAACTAGTCAGGCCTTGTTTTTAATGACAAGTCCTCTACCATCCTTCTTGTTTCTAAAAACCCACTTGGTTCCTTTGGTAGTCTTCCCATAAAGAAGAGGACATAGGTTCCAAATCTTTTGTCTTTGAATTGAAGCAGCTCCTCTTACATTGATTCAAATCAACTTCCATCCTTCAAAGCCACATCAAATTTCTTTGGCTCAATTTGGGAGAGGAAACAAGAGTAGGTACAAAAAATTTTATCATGGGTTTGTCCTCTTATTGTTACCCCTTGTCAACATCTCTAATGATGTATAGGTGGGATGTGACTTGTTGATTCTGAGTTGAGGGATCACAACAAGTTAATTAGAGAGATCTAAATTTGAGAAATTTAGATAATGTAATGGAGTATCACCCACCATATCAGAACACTTCAGGTGGGGCTTGAAGGTCCAGGATAAGATGGGTCTTTCAGCTGCAAAAGGAGCCACATGAATTGGAGTTGATGGGGCTGCCTCTTCATGCACTTCCTCAGGGTGATCTGATTCATCCTGAGGCTTGGAGGTGGATGATTCTGACTTCTTCTTCTTCTTATTTGACTTTGGTTTAGAAGCCATCCTCTTTCTCCTTTTTGAAGATTTTAACTGAGAAGACTGGCCTACAACACCTTATTGATCAGTCTTGTCTTTCTCAGTTGGGTCTACCTCCCTCACATGTTCAAAAGGAGAGGGAGTTTGACCCTAGTGTGGATCAGAAGAGGAAGCTTGCTGAGACTCGGCATGAGGTCTAGGTTTTGTTGTCTCTGGTTGTTCAACCTTAACCTCCACTTCAGATGGGGCTTGACTTGGTGGGGAGTGTAAGTCAATAAGCTCTCCTCTTTGATCTTCTGCTTGATTACCCTTATGTGCTCATCCATAATGGATAGAGAGATTGGGCCAAGTCTCCTTTCGGAGAATCCATACAGCTTCAAGAAGCTCATTATCCTTTGTCTGTCAGCTGACTTCTTCATACACTTTTGGATGATGGCTCTTGCTTTTCAGCCTCTTCCCTCATCTTTCTCTTTGTTGCTTTTTGTTCTTTGAGTACTTGAAGTTCAAGCTGTTTGAGATACTTAAACTCAATGTACTCAAAGGAAAAAGGAAGAAGTGCAGATGCCTGGTAGAGACCTGTGGCACTCAGGTAGTTGATCATGTTTTGCCAATCTGTTTCCTTGTCTACCTGAGGTTTGTGGAGTTGCCACAGTCTGTTGCACATGGCTTTCTTGAACTGGGGAGAGAGTAGGAACATGCTTGTCTAGTCTTTTCTGTCTCTTCTCTTCTTTGATTTGGAGGAGCAATCTTGCATCCTCTGCTTCCACGGTCTGCAGGTAATTAATCGTGACTTCCCTCAACTCATCAACTTGAGTGTTTGGTCGGGAGGCAGCTTTAATTGCAGCTTGCATGAAGCCTGAAGACCCAGTAGAACTATCTCCCTTTAGGTTCCTCTTCTTCTCTCTCTCCTCTTCCTCAATCTCCTCAGGAGTTAAATTCCTTTTCCCCTTTTCACCCACAGACCATTGTGACACAGGGTGGAGAGAGCTTTGGCCTTCATTGTTGGTGTACCATCCAGGCTCTAGCCCGAGAGAGGCTGTAATACACCTTCACCAGTAGGTGTTTCATTGAGGGAATGAATTGTTGAAGTAGTTATAGGTGTGATAGGTCTCTCAGGCTCTGTCACCGGACCTTCAGTCAAGGCTTTCCCTTTGAAGCTAATCTCGGGGTCTGCCTCAATATCCAAGTGACCAATGACATTACCTAATTGCCTTTGTCTCCTTCTTAGGCTGAACTATTCAGTAATTCTCTCTTGAATCCTTTGAGCTAGCCTGCCTAGATTGGCTTGGATTGACAAGTGGCATGTTGATCAGGTCAAGACCTTTATAGTAGTTCAATGTCTAAAAATTGAATGCTTCTTCCTACCCTTGAACTCTTTAAAGAATGAGGGCTTTTCTGTCAGCATCATACCTCTACTTAAGTATACAGTTTGAAGTTCCTTGAGGTAGGAATGGCATAGCCGTTGGAATACCTTCCTCAAAGAGACTCTGAATGAGAGAGTCTAGAGAGTCCACATCAATGTGAACTTGAGAAAGTTGCTGAGTAGATCATTGACCCTATTTTGCAGGGTAGTCACCTGAGATTCAAGGTGACTAACCTTAGAGACTAGATAGGTGCATGTTATTGACAGCTTTTGCACCTTTAGTCTCAAATTCCTCTCATCTTCATCAGAAGAATCATGAGGGGATGAGAGAATTGGACCAGTCGTCACTCTCACCACTAGCTTCATGTTCTTGGCTGCTGGATTTTCTCTGCTCACTGACATCTTCAGTTGAAGTGTCAATGAGTAGAGTTGCCATGGTTGAGGTCTTAATGATGTAATCACTTGCAGAAGTGAGAGCCTCTTCCATATGGATATCCTGAACAGGTTCAGAGAGGTCAACCTCAGCAATGGGTGACTGATGTGGGCTAGACATAAGAGACTCAGGAACACTCATCTCTCCTTGAGTAGGGGAAGAGTAGAGAGACTTATGGTACTCACTGAAACCTATGTTTTCATCAATATAGAATTCTAGGTTGGGAATGGATTGAAGGCTTAGGATGGTAGTTGTCCCCTAAAGGTTGTTCACTTGAGTGTTGAGACTCAGAGTGAAGGTTTAAGGCTGAGGAGCTAATGAGCTCATCAGGCTAAGCATGAGGAACCTCAGCACTGATTCTTGAAGAGATGGGACTGGTTTGCTCCTCAGGAGAAATAGGAGCTCTAGTGTCCACCTCTTCCTGTATGGGTGAGTATATGGGGCCTGCACAAGCTCAATAGTTTGAGCAGGGTTTCGTTTGGATTTTCTTTGGTAGGTGAGAGTGATTTGAGGCCTTTTGGGTGGTTGAAAGGTTGTAGGTGTGGGTGCAACACTAGCTTGTGTTGCTAGGTTGTCACCTTGAGCAATGAGCTCTAACGTTTTTAGGACAAGGGCTGTTTCAACCCCAGAGAAGCCAACAGTTGGCTTCTTCATGATTTTAAAGATGTCGGGCTTCATCTGTCCCAATCTACGAATATTACCTGTTTCCCTCAACTGTGAGCCCAGTTCACAGTTGAGAATGTGTTGAACATATCTATGAAACTTGTATATACAAACTGAGAGTACCTCAACTTGACCCCTTGAACCATTCCATGCACTATGAAGGAGAGATCCTCAGGAAACTGATCCCACCCTTCATGCTTGTTGGACAAGCTATGGATGACCACATGTAGTAGGTACTTCCATTGGGATGAGACCTTCCTTTTCCTGAAGGTCTTTACAGATAAATCTCCCTCATAGCCCATCTGCTCAAAGGAATGATTGACTGCTTCCTTTGGGAAGGACAACTCACCTTCTTCATCATCCAGCTGAAGATGAGTGTTGATGATGGCTGGAGTGATGAAATTTGTCCTCCACATTACTGTGGTAGACAGTGCCTTCTCCCCATCCATGATGACCTCTTGACAGGTCTTCCAAAATTCAAGCAGATGATCCTCATAGAGTGTAGGATCAATGGTTAGGGAGGTGAAGTAGTTGGATAGAGCCAGAAAACGGCAAACCTCTGAGAAACTATCATCTTTCTCAGAGTTCAACAAGCCAACCTGATTCTGCTGCCTGTGAAGTTGCATGGATAAATCGGGGTTGTTTTTGCGGTTTAGGTTGGCCATTTGAGAAAGCTTAAGGATGAAGGAAGTGTAGAACAAAGGCGGTCTGGGTGAATTCAGGTTATGTGAATAGTTCAGATGAAGAAGATAGTGAAAGAGTGGGGAACCGTTGGGTATATATATGAAATGGATTTAAGACAAAGTTAATGAAAAAGGACAAACTTTGAAATCCGGATGTCGGTCCCACCTTTGAATAAATAGTTTACTTTTGCCCAAAAAGTATTTTTTTTTGGAAGTCGAAAAGGCTTCCAAAGGTATTTTAGCTTCGGAAGTTGTTGATAGAAAGCTTCCGAAGGCAGAATGACTTCGGAAGATATTCTAGAGAGTTTTGAGAATTTTGCTTCAGAAGAGATTTAATACTCAGAGATTTTATCCTAAGGAGAATAAAATTTTCCGAGAGTAAATTGCTTTCGAAAGAAAAGTTTCTTTGAAAACATATAAGTAATTTAGTTAATTTTAAGCTTCGGAAGATATGTAGGAAATTTCTTCCGAAGCTAAATCTACTGAAGTAGTTATTTGTTTTCTAAGACATAAATTTCTTTCGAAAGTTATTTCAAATCCTCCGAAAAATAAAAGATCAAAATTTTCAAAAATCTAAGGAATAACTTTCAAAAATGTTTTTCTTCCATAGTAAACAAGAGCTTATGAATGGGATAATAGACAACTTAGGACACACAAATATTTTGGAAATAATATGATTAAGTTTTAAGAAAAACTACTCAAAGTTAATCATCCCAATAGCTGATACAAGATATTTAAATCTCCGCTCATCAAAAGCTTTGGTGAACAGATCAGCAAATTGTTCTTTTTTGTTTACTTTGACTAGTTTGATTAATCCTTTTTCAAAGTTACCTTTTATTAAATGATACCTGATATTGATATGTTTTGTCCTTCAGTGCTACACAGGATTCTCAGTGATTGAGATAGCATTGTTGTTGTCTATGTGGATGGGAGTCTCCTTGAACTTGAATCCATAGTCCAGCATCTGATTTTGCATCCAAAGCACTTGAGCACAGCAACTTGCAGTAGCAATGTATTCAGCTTCAGCAGTTGATGTAGACACACATGATTGTTTCTTGCATTTCCAAAAGACTATGCTTCCACCAAGAAATTGACATCCCCTTGATGTATACTTTTCACTCATGTTGCAGCCAGCATAGTCATTATCTGTATAGGCATACAGATTGAAGTCAGAATTTTTTGGATACTAAAGGCCAAGTGATGGAGCACCTTTGAGATATCTTAAAATCCTCTTGACCATGACTAGTGTGACATCTTGGGGTTGGCTTGATATCTTGCACAAATACATGTGGCAAACATGATATCAGGCCTGCTAGTTGTGAGGTACATAAGAGACCCAATCATAGCCTTGTTGAGATGTTTATCCACACACTCCCGCTCAAGATCAGGTCCAAGGGAGCGATTACTAGCTATGGGTGTCATAGCAACCTTACAATCAGTCATGTTGAATCTTTGAGTATGTCTTGTAAATACTTTGACTTACTTATGAAGATGCCATTGTCAAATTGCTTCACTTGAATTGCCAGAAAGAAATTGAGTTCCCCCATGACACTCATTTCAAACCTATCTTTCATCAGCTTCTCAAAGTCTTTGCAGAGTATTGGATTAGTTGACCCAAAGATAATGTCATCTACATATTCTTGAACTAGAATTATGTAATTTCCTGTTCCTTTGATAAAGAGAGTTCCATCTATAGTACCCCTTATGTAGCCATGCTGACAGAGATACTTAGATAGCGTCTCATACCACTTCCTTGGTGCTTGGTGCAGCCCATAAAGAGCCTGATCAAGCATGCAGACATAATTAGGATGATCAGGATCTGCAAACCCAAGTGATTGTCTCACATACACCTCTTCATCAATGACCTTATATAGAAAAGCACACTTGACATCAAGCTGGTAGACCTTGAAATTCTTGGATGCAGCAAAAGCTAGGAATATCCTGACAGCTTCCAGTCTTGCTACAGGAGCAAATACATCTTTGTAGTTAATTCCTTCTTCTAGAGTGTATCCTTGAACAACTAGTTTTGCCTTATTCTCTATGACAAGTCCTCTATCATCCTTCTTATTTCTGAACACTCATTTGGTTCCTATAGTAGTTTTCCCTTGAGGAAGAGGAAATAGGGTCCAAACCTTTTGCCTTTTGAATTGAAGCTGCTCCTCGTGCATAGCTTCAACCCAACTTTCATCCTTTAGAGCCTCATCAATTTTCTTTGGCTCTATCTGGGATAAGAAACAAGAGTGAAGACAAACATTTGCATCATGGATTTGTCCTCTTGTTCTTACCCCTGAATAAACATCTCCAATGATGTTTGTAGTAGGATGAGACTTGTGGATCCTCAGTTAAGGGATCACAACAAGTTTCTTGGACAGATCTATATTAGAGAACTTTTGATCTGGCATTAAGGATTCACCCTCCACATCAGCACACTTAGCAAGATTGACTTGATTCAATGAGTGTGTGACATGATTGATGTTGTCTTCAATGGAGCGGTTATAAGCATCAAGAAATTCTTGATCACTTTCACCACCACCATTTCCTTTCGACATTTAAAGCTCCTTCCTCTGAGTGTTGTGCCTCTAAGCTGGAATTTGAAGGCACCCCAGAAGTATCAGTAGGATTTGTCATTGCTATGCTGGTAGAAACTTCATTTGTAGGGTTAGTTACAACTGGAGCTGAAGTTGTGTAGCTTGAAGGTTTTCTCAGCTCAAATCTTGGGTCAGGATCACCTATAGGTTGTACATTTATGGATCCTAAAACATGCTCACAAAATTTGTTAAAACAGTTGGTAACTAAATCAAGATCATATAGCGAATCAGGACCAGAACCTTTCACACTGGGATTGTGTTCATTGAAAGTTACATTGGCTGACTCCTCAACTACTCTAATCATGAGATTGTATACTCTATAAGCCTTGGCTTGGGAAGGGTATCCAATAAAATGTCCATCATCTGATTTTTCAGCAAACTTGGAAATTTGATCTTTGGTATTCAAGATGGTGCAAGGAAATTTGGTTCTTAAATTCAGTTTCTTGATAACATCTTATGGTTTTGACCATGCGATCACATTGAATCTCAATCTTTAAGATGAAATTCTTTAGAATCTCAGGGGTCTCATCCTTAGTTCTAAGAAAGAAGACCCAAGTGAATATTGTAAAGTCATCTGTGATCACCAAACAATAAAAGGTCCTTCCTAGACTCATTACACTGGTGGGGCCAATGAGAACTATATGTAATAAGTGTAGGGGAGTAGTGATGGAGTTTCTTTCCTTTGGCTTGTGAGATACCTTGTGTTGCTTCCCCTTCAGGCATGCAACACAGTGGTCACCTTGAGCACTGAGCTCTAAACTTTTTAGGACAAGGGCTGTTTCTACCCTAGAGAAACCAACAATTGGCTTCCTCAAAGTTTGAAGATGTCGGGCTTCATCTGTCCAAATTTAAGAACATTACCTGTTCCCCTCAACTGTGAGCCTAGTTCACAGTTGAGAATGTGCTGGACTTATCTAGGGAACATGTAGTATTCTAATGAGTCTAAGTTTTCAAGTAAATTAGTATAAACAAATTATAAGTACCTGAACTTGATCCCCTGGACCATTCCATGAACTATGAAGGAGAGATCTTCATGAATCTAGTCCCATCCTCCATGCTTGTTTGACAAGCTATGTATAATCACATGGAGGAGGTACTTCTATTGAGAAGAGACCTTCCATTTCCTGAAGGTCTTTACAAAGAAATCCCCTTCATAACCCATCTGCTTAAAGGATTAGTTTACAATAACTTTAGGAAAGGACAATTCACCTTCTACATCATCCAGCTGAAGATGTGTGTTTATGATGGCTGGAGTAATGAAGATTTTCCTCCCTGTATTGTGGCAGATAATGCCTTATCCCCATCCATGATGATCTCTTGTCAGGTCTTTCAAATTCCAAAAGTTGATCCTCATAAAGTGGATGATCAATGGTGAGGGAGGTGAAGTAGTTTGAGAGGGTAAGAAAGCGGCAAACCTATGAGAAACTTGGATCTTTCTTAGAGTTCAAAAGAGCAACTTGATTGTGTTGTCTGTGAAGTTGCATGGAACAATCAGGCTGGTTTCTACGATCAGGGTTGGCCATTGAGAAAGCTTAGTTGTGAAGGAAGATAAGAACAAAGGCGGTTTGTGCGTTAATTTAGGTTAGAGAAGTTTGCAGATGAAGAAGAAAGTGAAAGAGGGGAACCGTTGGCTATATATATGAAATGGATTTGAGACAAAGTTAATGCAAAAGGATAATCTTTGAAATCCGGATGTCGATCCAACCTCTGAAAAAGTGCCCAAAAAGGTTGTTTTATTGGAAGTAAAAAATCTTCTGAAGTTATTTGTCTTGAGAAGTTTTTTTAAAAGCTTCCGAAGCCAATTTGACTTTGAAAGATATTCCTTACTTTTGTGAAAATTTGCTTTGGAAGAAAATTCACATAAGTATTTTCTCTTCTGAGGCATATTTGTTTCGGAAGATATTAAAACATAAAAGTTTTAATCATAAGGGAAGAAATCTTCTGAGACTTAATTTCTTTTGAAAGAAATTTGTTTTTTAAATTCATATAAGTACTTAGAAGCATATTTTAGCTTCGGAAGAAGTGTCAACATTTTTTTCGCAGGTAAGTTTCTTATAAGTAGTTATCTGATTTAGAGACTTAAAGTTCTTCTGAAGACAATTTTAATGTCTTCCGAAAGAAAATATATTTTAAGATTTTCAGAAATCTAAGGCGTATCATTTGAAAAAGATTTTATTTCAAAGTAAACTAGGGCTATGAAGGTGATAAGATAGACAAATTAGTACACACAGGTTTTAGAAATAGTATTGCTTAAAGTTTAAGAAAAGCTATTCAAGGTTAATCATCCTAATAGCTGATACAAGATATTTGAATATCTGTTCATCAAAGGCTTTGGTGAACAGATCAACATATTGTTCATTTATGTTAACATTGACTAGTTTGATTAATCCTTTTCCAAAATTATCTCCAATCTAATGATACCTAATGTTGATGTGTTTTGTCCTTGAGTGCTGCACAAAATTCTCTATAATAGATATAGCATTATTGTTGTCTATATGGATGGGAGTCTCTTTGAAGTTTAATCCATAGACCAACACCTGATTCTGAATTCAAAGCACTTGAGCACACAACTAGCAGCAGCAATGTATTTAGCTTCATTAGTTGATGCGTACACATATGATTGTTTCTTGCATTTCCATGAGACTATCCTTCCACCAAGGAATTGGCATCCCCCTGATGTAGACTTTGCAGTCATATTACATCCTACATTGTCACTATCTGTATAGGCATACAGATTAAAGTCAGAATTCTTTGGATACCAAAGGCATAGTTCTGGAGCACCTTTGAGATATCTTAGAATCCTTTTGACAGCAACCATGTATGAAATCTTGGGGCTGGCTTGATATCTTGCACTAATGCATGTGGAAAACATGATAACAGGCCTGCTAGCTGTGAGATACATAAGAGACCAAATCATAGCCCTATAAAGATGTTCATCCACACACACCCCCTTTAAAGAGGTCCAAGGGAGTGGTTTCTGGCTATGGGTGTCTTTGCAACCTTACACTCAATCATGTTAAATCTTGTAAGTATGTCTCTTACATACTTTGATTGACTTATGAAGATGCCACTGTCAACTTCTTTCCATTGAATTCCGAGAAAGAAACTGAGTTCCCCCATGGCACTGATTTCAAATCTATTCTTCATCAGCTTGAGCTTTGGTTAGTTGATCCAAAGAAAATGTCATCTACATTCACTTGAACCAACATTAAATCATTCCTTGTACATTTGATGAAGAGAGTTCCATCTATATTACCTCTCTTGTAGCCATGCTAACAGAGATACTGAGATAATGTCTCATACCCCTTCCATGGTGCTTGGTGCAGCCCGTAAAGAGCTTTATGAAGCTTGCAGACATAATCAAGATGATCTAAGTTTGCGAAGCAAGGTGGTTGTTTGACATACAACTCTTCATTAAACAACCCATATAAGAAAGCACACTTGACATCATGTTGGTAGACCTTGAAATCCCTGGATGCAGCAAAAGCCAGGAATATCCTAACAACTTCAAGTCTTTCCACAAAAGCAAAGACATATGTGTAGTCAATTCCCTCTTCTTGTGTGTATCCTTCAACAACTAGTTAGGCCTTGTTTTTAATGACAAGTCCTCTACCATCCTTCTTGTTTCTAAAAACCCACTTGGTTCCTTTGGTAGTCTTCCCTTAAAGAAGAGGACATAGGTTCCAAATCTTTTGTCTTTTGAATTGAAGCAGCTCCTCACATTGATTCAAACCAACTTCCATCCTTCAAAGCCACATCAACTTTCTTTGGCTCTATTTGGGAGAGGAAACAAGAGTAGCTACAAAAATTTTTATCATGGGTTTGTCCTCTTATTGTTACCCCTTGTCAACATCTCCAATGATGTATAGGTGGGATGTGACTTGTGGATTTTGAGTTGAGGGATCACAACAAGTTAAATAGAGAGATCTAAATTTGAGAAATTTAGATCAGGTAATGGAGTATCACCCACCATATCAGAACACTTATCAAGTGAAGCTTGATCCAATGAGTGTACGAGATCATTAATGTTGTCTTCCATGGAATGGTTGTTAGTATCAAGATACTCTTGATCTTTTTCACCACTACCACTTCCTACTACATTTGAAGCTCCTTCATTTGAGTTTTGTGCCTCAATGCTGGAATTTGTAGGCACCTCAGATGTATTAGCTGGATTTGTTATGGTTGTGTTGATAGGAACTTTATTGGCAGAGTTAGTTCCCAATGGAGCTGAAATAGTGTAATTGTTAGGTCTTCTCAGCTAAAATCTTGCGTCAGGATCTCCTGTTGATAAGATATCTGTAGATCTTGAAACATTCTCATAAAACTTGTTGAAACAGTTGGTAACTAAATCAAGATCAAATAACCAATCAGGACCAAAACCTTTCACCCTAGTGGAGTGTGCTCATGAAGGTCACATTGGCTCACTCCTCAATTACTCTAGTTCTGAGGTTGTATACTCTATAAGCCTTTGCTTGGGAAGAGTATCCAATAAAGTGTCCATCATCTGATTTCTTAACAAATTTGGCTACTTGATCTTTGGTATTCAAGATGGTGAAAGGACATCCAAATAACCCAAGGAAACCAATGAAATGTCTCCTTTTATGCCAAAGTTCAAAAGGAGTCTTACCATGAGTCTTAACTACTAAAACTCTGTTTTGCACATAGCAAGCAGTGTTCACTGCCTCTGCCAAGAAGGTGATGGGAAGTTTAGAGTCAGACAACATTAGGTTTCACAACTTCATCTACTGTCCTGTTTCTCCTCTCAGCAACGCCATTTTGTTGAGGAGTCCTGGGAGCACTGTATTTTCTTGTAATACCCTTTTCATCAAAAAATATATCATGTATTTGGTTCTTAAATTCAATTCCTTGATCACATCTAATGGTCTTGACCTTGTGATCACATTGATTCTCAATTTTTAGATTGAAGTTCGTCAAGATCTTAGGAGTCTCATCCTTAGTTTTAAGGAAAAAGACCCAAGTGAATCTTGTGAAGTCATCTGTGATCACCAAATAATATGATGTCCTGCGTAGACTCATTACACTGTTGGGGCCAAAGCGATCTTAGTAGTGACTCATTACACTTTGGCTTGCGAGATAGCTTGTGCTGCTTCCCTTTCAGGCACACAACACAATGGTCATCACTTGTGACCCTACCCCTTCTAGTAATGTAACCTCTAGCATCTCTTACAAAACAATTGTCCCTCTATCAATTTTCTCAAAAAATTGAAGCAAAGAGCCATTGTCTGTCATGTGCTTGGAACAGCCACTATCATTGATCCATACATTTCTCTTCGTATTTAGTCATTGCTACACAAAAAGAGATAGTTAGTTACATGTTGAAACCCAAGCCTTGTGATCTTGGGCTTGTCAAAATGAGTTGAAGACAATGCAATAGTAATTAATACTATGTTCAAGCTTTGAGGATCATTAGTTGTTGTTGATGAAGAACTTTTAGTCGCATGGTCTTTCTTCATCTTACACATCATCTTGGGAAGAATAGACTTGACCTTCAACACTTTGGAGTTTTGACAACTTTGAATGTTTTGGAGACTGGACCTTCAAAAGATTTTTCTTTCACTGCAGCAGACTTCAATACTTCAGAAGCATTCCTTTATTCTGATACCAAATTTTCTTTCAAAGGCAAGTTTTCACTAGTCTTCTTCTTTATTTTGAATCTTCTGAAAGTAAAAGACCTCCCTTCCGACTGTGGCTTCTTCCTGATCTTCTCAGAAGTTCTGTTCTTGATTATGTGGACAGTACTCCTAGGATTGTAAAGGCAATCCTTAGCAAGATGAGATGTACTACCACACATGATACAGTCTGACTGGGTATGAGAATGAAATTCTTTATTGATGTGAATCAACAAGGATCAAATATGATGATTGAGTTAGTGGTTATGTAGTGGAATTACACAATCACAGATCATTGGATGTTGAATGTTCTTGTAAATGCTTTGTATTAATGATGGTAAACAAGTTATAATGAATGCGAGGGTTTTAGCAAGAAACAATAACTTGACACCTCTAAAACATATGACAATTGAAGATTCTAATATTCTCGTTATCCTAAAAGTAGGGTATTCTATTCTATTTATAGGCTGACATAATGTTGGAGCTGGAAAAAATAGTCTATATTATCAACATAATGAAAGTCAACAAAAGTCAACGTCATGGTCAAAGTCAACAAAAGTCAAACCCGACACGCTCGAGATGAGGAACCGAGACAAGACGTTGAAGTTTTAAATGACTAGGAGTTTTATTGTAATAAATATATTTTGTGTGAACAAAATATATTTTATCTTGTTTTTAGTTATTTTTATGCTTAATATGTAATTTTGTATTAATTAGCCTAAGTCTAGGGGGTTAAGTGCAATTAGTGAATCTTAGCCTAGACTATAAATAGGTTAATTGTCATTAGGTTTTGGTTAATGGTTGCATGACCAATTGATTGGGGGATTATTTGTAAACACATATTATGCAATCTTATTGAAGATCAAAGGGGTTTTATTGTGATTATCATTATTTTGGTCTAATTCTTCATGATTTGATTCAAGTTTGATGTTCCTGGATTTACAATTTGGTATCAGAGCCATTTTGGATGAAATTCACTGAAGATTTGAAGATTATTAGAGAGAGAAGTTGAGGTTTTGGTTGTTTTTGTTCAAAATCATGTTTTCATCAATTTTGGATCAATTTGAGTGTTATTGATATGGAAATTGATTGAAGTTTGCTTGTTATTGGTTGGGAAAGCTCTATTAATCATCAGGTTTCAAATCCATTGAGATTTCGGCGATTTCAGAGTGATTTCGTGTTGAAAAAGCTTTTCAGCTTCGTCCAGCGAAACTACGAGTTCTTCCAGCGAAATTGCCTGTTCTTTCAGCGAATCTACAAGTGTTTTACACTTTGTAGTTAATTTCAGCACTTCAGCGAAAGTAGTGATCTTGAACGAAAGTTCAACAGTGCTTGTGTGCATATTACAAGCGAAATTGCTGCCGAAAGTATCATTGAACGAAAGTTCAAGCTTGTTTTGTGCGAAATTATCGGCAAAACAAAGCAGTCTAAAGCATTTGGCTAGTGAAACTGCTGCCGGAATTTCCAGCGAAACTACTGTCGACTCAGCGAAACTAGATATTTCTGCGAAACTAGCTCTGCGAAACTACAATTTCAGCGAAATTATCATTTTGTTCAGCGAAACTAGAATGTCAAAGATGACTTTTTCCCCCTATTTGGGATTAATTGACTTCATCCTGATAAAGAAATTTTCATCGATTTTGCAAGATTTATAAAACTACAATTTCAACGAAATTATCATTTTGTTCAGCTTGACCCCAGTTGCGAAGATTGTCTAGTGTGGCATTTAAAAAAATAATATTATTCCCGGGGGAGAATTTTTCTAAATTTTCTTGGGAAAAATATTTTTGGGGCGTTTAATTGTTTAAACAAAATAAAAATAAAATGGCTTTTGCAGAACTGATTAAATCCTTCGATCTGATGATCTCACAATTGCACAATGTCACTTTGATAATTTTGCAGCTTTAAAGAATGAAACGATGTCTGATTTTGTTGATCGTTTTCTGTTGGTGGCAAGTAATCAGAAGAAGTTTGATGCCCAATTGGGAAATCATGAACAAGTTCTAAGATTGCTTGATTCCCTCCCATCAGAATGGAGCTCACAAGGCAAGTCGATTAAAAGAGATAGAGGTTTTCGGGATTACAAATTAATGGAGGTGATCAACAAACTGAAAGAAATGGAGTTGGATATCAAACGTCGTGAGTACTATGAAGCAACATATCTAACTCCAAAGATCACTTCAAACTCCAAAGAGAAACCAGAAGAGAGATCAGATTTTGGCACTAATTCCGACGGTTTACCAAAACCGGGAACTGAAGAGGTAGAAGAGGAGCTTAAGCAGACATCAATGGGTAAAGGTGGAGCTGAGTTGAATGCTAAAGTTTGTGATGCTGAGAAGGAAGAGGAATGGAAGCGAAATACCAGAGTTTGCAACTGTGAGAAGGCTCTTACTGCTGAAAGAGTCATCTTGGATCTTCCATACGAGACAGTTCAGGATATGTGTTCTTCTGCTTGTAAAATTCGTTTATTTGGTGTGTATAAAGCTAATAGGTTACTTTTAGATAACCAAAAGGAGTTAACCACCATAAACGCAGAACTTAAAAAGAATGAAGCCAAATATTTCATAAAATTAAATGAAGCTTTAAAAGAAAATGATCATTTATAAAGAACTCTTCTTGAAAGAAATGTTGAAATTAATCTTTTAAATGAAAGAGTTACTTTGGCTGAATTTGAAACAAGAAAGCTTAAAACAAAGCTTGATAGATGGACCATATCCGGAATGAAACATGAAGAGCTACTGTGTAAACAGAGGGGAGCTAGGATTAAAACGGGAGTGGGTTGTGGTGAAAATCCATACGTCTATCCTCCTCCTACCACCCATTGTTACTCTCCTATGCCTCAACCTCATCCATCTAATGATTTGATTGAAGCTGCAAAAACTAATAGTTTAAATGCAGGTTTAAGCAACGTTAATCTTAATGAGGTTAGAGATGTGCAGGATTGTCCTGTAGGTTTGGGATTTCTCAGGCAGGGGTCTGATAAGAAGATTAATGACGATTCTACCTCTGATGCTCCAAAATCAATATCAGTTGCTTCTCCAACCTTCTTCAACAAATTCAAAACAGGTAATATTCCTTCGTTTGTTCCCGTCAGGTTTGTCAAAGAAGGAACCGTTGTTGAATCATCACGCAATGAGAATCCTACAAGCGAAGCCAACACGATAGGAGATGTCAATCAAGATCCGTTGGAGAATGATCTGTGTATACGAGACTGGACAAGCTCAGATGATGAATCAATCACAGAGGTGCGTGTTGGTTCCTCACAGATCAAGATGTCTCCTAACATTGTCAAGTCACAAAAGCTTCCAAAAGCTGAATCAAGACCAATACGGATCTCTTATCCAATTGCAAAGCAATCCAGTCAATCAGTGAAGATCTCATTCCCTATTCAGCAAAATAAATGCCAAAACAAGCAAGAATCTGCTACAAGCTCAAAGCAATCCTCATCCCCACCTGCATCACACGGTTCAGTGAAGCATCAAAAGCCATTCAAGGCTTGTTTTGAGTGTGGAAAAGAAGGGCATGTGGTAAAGAAATGTCCTCAAAGGCTTGCTACGAATGGTAAAGGCAAAACAAATTTCTTCTCTGAATGTAAGTATAAAAAGAATGTTACAGATGGTAAAGGCAACACGGGTTGGTTCTCTGGATCAAGAGGTAAAAAGCACACATCTTTGAATGGTTGGATGAAAAACCCTCCATCCAAACCTTTTCATGTGAAGCCGGTTTCACATGATTCAAAGATGAAAATGACCAAAGGTTTAAAACCAAATTCTTTTCCTTCCGGTCTTAAACAGAAAATGATTTCCAAATTTAATTCATTCAAATCCAAGTTAATTGAACCAAAACAAATTTGGCAAATTAAAAAGAAGGATACAACAATCCCCGATTGTTTAAATGGTTGTGTGCAGAAGCTTGTTACTTATCTTGATGAAAAAGGAACTTCCAGGACTACGATGGCCTGGGTTTCCCTTTCTAACTAATTTGTTAATGAGTGCAGGAACAATTCAGGAGGACTGTTAGTAATCCGGTTTACTGACAGGGATTGTTCCTAATTCAAATTTGAGGCGGAACAAACAGGTTAAGGTCATGGTATTTTATCCACAATCTGGATATTTATATGCACAATCACCGTTCTCACTTCACAATCACTGCATATTTCTTGAGAATTCATTTCTTATCATCATATCAGTGTAGTTTGGAAGACCTTCTTTGATAAATTTTTATTTTTGTACAGTTTAAAAAAAAATTTAAAAAAAAATAATAAAAAATAATTAAAAAAAATAATTAAAAATAATAATAAAAAATGAAAATAAAAAAAAATAAATACAAAATAATAAAAAATTGTAAAAATAAAAATTTAGGGGGAGAGTATAAGTAAATAAAAATAAAAAGAGAACTGAGAACTTGATTTGAGATGATTGAGAAATGATTGTATATATTCTTGCAATGCTTGTTTTTGCATGACTTGCGCTTTTAAAATGAGAAATGATAGTAACTGATGCTGTTATCTGATTGACATCTTATTTTAATTGAAAATAATAGGAAAACAAACAGATTCTTTAATGATATGCTTGGTAGACTCAGCCTGAAGAATAAAGTAGACAGCAGTATGATGATTTAAATTAAAATATATGCTTAAGAATATATGGATTTACGCAATCATTTTGGCCTGCACAAAAACTGAGTCCTGACAAAAATTGGATTGAGAATTGATCTTTCTCCCACCATGTTACAAATCATATGAGCCATATCTTTGAGCCGTGATTGGTGTATTTATGTGTTTTGTGTTTGTGCTAATCTCCTCTGCTGTACGGAAGTACTGACCTGGAGTGATGATCTCCTCTGCTGTACGATAGTACTGACCTGGAGCACTCATCGGCACATGATTAAATGGTCATCTCCTTTGTTATACGTGAGTATAGACCTGGAGCTCTCACCATTTTGGTCTAAGTAGTGTCAAATTATCTAAATGATGAATTCATCACAGAATGCAATATTCTGTCGATAATCACTTGCACACTAATGTACAAGCCTTGCTCTGTAAAGATCGTTACAAAATTCAAGAAATCCCGAGGTTGGGTGAGGGTTTTTACCAAATTATTGTGGGGTCCTAGCATTCTAAAGCATTTAATCGAACCTTAATGAATCATCTTCTGCTTGTTGAAAAAGATAGGGCATGAGTTTAAGTGGACAAACATACCAGCAATCGTTATTGATCTGTTTGACAATTTTAAAAGTCATTCAAAGATTGTTATTAGATTCAGTTTTCAGTGTGATCTCATTGCTTGTCGATGATTAAATTCATCTTTGTGCTAAAGTATATCTTGAGGATGTGATCTCATGATCGATTCAGTTCTCGGTTATAAAACAAATATAGATAAAAAAAATGTTATAATAAATGTATATAATAAAAATAAAAAATATAATAAATTTTTAGTTCAAAATTTCTTTTAGGTCTTCCATATTATGCTGTTACAATTTTATCATTTTCATGCATTTCACGGAAATTGTGCACAAACGAACACGGGTTCGCTTGTTTTTCACACACAAATAAACACGAGTTTATTTTGTTAAAATGAAATGATCTAATTAGAAATGTCGAGATTGTGTTTGAGAATGTGTTTCAGATTTTTGCTGTAAGTGATGGTCGATCATCAGTTGAGCAGTGTACCTGATCAGAGAACCTGTTCCTCAAGTTTGCAGAAGATACCGAGCTAGGAATCCTCCTCCTACATCTTCTGAAGCACTCGAGATTAGAGATTTGGGAAAGTTGTTCCAATATCCTCACAAAGGATGCACTCAAAAAGGGGGAGCATATAAATAGGGGGAGCTTATGAGATGAATAACCTTTCTCATCAAATTCAAAAAGCTTTAATTTGAAGATCTTTCTACTGTTTACTTCTCGGGGCTGAATTCGTATGAAGACGTTGATAATGATAGACTAAGGGGGAGTATTGTTGGAGCTGGAAAAGATAGTCTATATTATCAACATAATGAAAGTCAACAAAAGTCAACGTCATGGTCAAAGTCAACAAAAGTCAAACCCGACACGCTCGAGATGAGGAACCGAGACAAGACGTTGAAGTTTTAAATGACTAGGAGTTTTATTGTAATAAATATATTTTGTGTGAACAAAATATATTTTATCTTGTTTTTAGTTATTTTTATGCTTAATATGTAATTTTGTATTAATTAGCCTAAGTCTAGGGGGTTAAGTGCAATTAGTGAATCTTAGTCTAGACTATAAATAGGTTAATTGTCATTAGGTTTTGGTTAATGGTTGCATGACCAATTGATTGGGGGATTATTTGTAAACACATATTATGCAATCTTATTGAAGATCAAAGGGGTTTTATTGTGATTATCATTATTTTGGTCTAATTCTTCATGATTTGATTCAAGTTTGATGTTCCTGGATTTACACATAAGGCCCGTACAAAATGACTAAACTACCCTGAAACTATACATCAGAATTCTAGTCTAAGTACAAAAATCTAATAAGCATATCTTCTGTTCATCCGCATTGACTAATGGGGATGTCTTCTTCTTCATCAACATTTCTTTCTTGTATTCAACACTAATGTTTCTTCATCAGCATTGACAAATACGGGAGAACAAACACTTAAAACATTTGTTTTATGTGTATCCATATTAGTTAATGTGGATGAACAAACACTTGACAGCATTTGTTTATACTATCAACATTTGTGTATGCAGATGAACAAACAATTATCAACATTTGTTCTTGGGTCATCCGCATATACAAATGCGGATAGCCAACACTTATCTTCTATCAGTAGGATCTTCACCCGCATATCTTATTGGATTTATGGGAGTTTACCAGCAGAACAACCATCAACCACCTCTTGAATTGTCACATATGATCCTTTCAGGGCCCAACAATACTCCCCCTAAGGATTATACAACCTAAATAGTTCAAGAGTTTGAAGCTGGATGTGGTTGTGAAGATTCTGTTTGGTCATCTGCTGGAGCTTGGACTGATGATGGAGTTGTAGTTGGGTCTTACAGTGTCGGATCCAAGATGGCTTTGATCATATTAGAAAAGTCCCTTGCCTCAGCCATCTTGTTTCTACTTAGAACATGTATTATCATTTGGCTCATTGTGTATACAGCTTCCACATGCATTTGCTTCAGGGATATAGGCTCCCATACATATATTGTTGACAACCCATCCCTGTGAATCAGCAAAGATCTTTCAGCATCAACCTCTAGCTTTACAATGTTCTCCAACTAGAGAGGAGTCATTTTCTTCTTTCTTGGTTCTCTTTTGGAGTTTATCCTATCGTATGCCATCTTCAGAATCTTGTTACAGTTTAGGAAGAAGTACATGTCTGCCTCTCCAAGCTTGTTGTTAATATCCCTAAAATGTCTTGTGTAGATGTAGTGGATATAGGATTCATCTAGTAATCTAGCCTCATATCCACTAAACAATTGGATTTTAGCTCCTACTTTTCCTCCTCGCTTTCTTTCAATACCCAACTCATATGTTTTCTCATCATAAAACAATTGGAGATTGGTTTAGTCATGTGAGTTCCAGCTACCATCTTTCTTTTTAAGGATTCTATTAGCTTTACATTCAGTTCTAGAAATACCAACTCCTTAACCCCTTTTATTTTCTTATTCTTTTCTAAAGGATTATGAAATAATTTGTCTTTCCATATACATATAGCATTAAGAGATTTGAAGTTGTCAGTTTTCTTGAACATCTTCAATATCTCTTCAAATTCATATCCTATATACATAGCTTTATGATTGATCAGCTCCGGATATGCTAGTTCCTTCAGGCCATTAATCTGCAGGGAGTTCACTAGAGTAATGTACTCTGTGAAGAATTGAACCAACCCTGAGATCCTTTCTACCATGAACATGTTCCAGTCATTGTCGTACTTCTAGGTAATGATTTTTACATCTACTTTGCCATGTGGAGTAGACATACCCTGAATTATTTTTGATATGGTTAGCCCTTCTTGGAGCTTCAGTTGTGAGGGCTCAATAAACCACTTAGGATTCTTGTGAAGTACGAGTGCCAATACATCACGATCTTTTGGAGTGAGCTGGATGTCCTGAGCTCATACCCTTGTCCTGGGCTTTCTGCCTATAATCTCCTCTTCTAACTTCTTCAATCTTTATTTCTTCTCATTGATTAGTCTGAGGATTGCAGCCTAGAGTGAATTTGTCTTCATGTTTCCAAGTCTTCTTCTTGTGTATCCTTGCTCAGAAAGGTAATCCTTCATTTCCTTGTCAATCATACTATAGGGATCCAGTACTGTAAACGTGGAGCATCAGATCTATGAGATTTAATTGGTGTAAATGAAACATGTGACTTGACTGTTTTCTTCTCATACTCGTCACAAATGTAGGATCAAGAAATTTGTTAAGCTTTGTCTCTTCTTCCTCCATGGCTTCATATGTCATTCCAAACACTTCATTTGCATCATAACCATGATTGATTAAGAACATTGCTTGGATCATCAAATCATCGGTTTGTGCCTTTTCAACCATCTCTTCCAATGAAAAATCAGTCTTCACTAGGCTGTCTTTTACCACTGGTTCATCAACCAGGTAACCTCCTTCAATCTCCCCTTCTTCCAAGTCTACAAATTCCACATTTTTCTTCAGCTGTTTGTCAGCCATTTCATGTTCTTCAAAAATTCAGCTATTGCAGCTAGGCTTCTTGGAATATCTTTATGTTTCTTTTTAACTGGCTCATCTTCCTCTATAGGCCTTTTCCCTTTGGCCTTCTCAGATAGGTATTTTCTCTTCCTGGAATAAGTATGAACATGGGATCCAGATGTAGAGGAAATAGATGATTCAACTTCTTTCTTTTCTTTTTCTTGTTCACCAGGTTCTTCCTTCTCTTTTATCTCTTCATATAGTTTTCTAGTGAGTTCTTTCTGCTCATCACTCAAGGAGACAACAAGTACAATTTGAAGACTTAACACTTTCTCCAATGGCACTTGAGAATGAGGAATCACCACTATATTCTTAGTAGGAGGTCTTGGGTCTCTCACAAACTGCTAAAACACATAATCAATAATAAATACTTCAGTTGAGAAACTGTCAAGTTCTTTAATCATGTCTCTCAAATCAGATTGCTTATCATCAGTTTCTTGAGATGCTTGATCAGAGTACACAACTATAGCTAATCTTTGATCTTCTTCTCTGTAAGTTTTTATGTAAGGCTGATGCACCTAAAACATCTAAAGTCTTTCCTACATGTATGCACTGAAGTATAAAGTAGAAATGCTTCGGAAGTTTTACACCATGCACTAGAAATATTCTAAGTGTAAAATCTTCCGAAGCCAAGACCAACATCTTCCGAAGCCAAAAGTGAAGTCTTCTGAAGCTTCAAAGACGAAGTCTTCTAAAGCCAAGAGGTGAAGACAAATTTCTTCCGAATACTTTTGAAGACATGCTTTATCTGATGTACTTTATCATAAAGTTGGATCACTTTCCCCTGCAACTCTGTTCAGTCATCAACTTACATAAGTTGGTGAAAAGATCCATGCTTTTGGTAACTATACATTGAGGCCTTGAGTCCTTTTGATTTCTACTTTATGTACTTTTATTCTTTTTGTAATATATTAGGATGTGAGCTATGGCATGTCATAGCGACTAGTCAAAAGGCAAATCCGCCTTGTGACTCTATATTTGATTTTGTTGTTGTTTAGTTTAAATGTATCCAGCTAGCCTTCTAAGTATGGCCGGCTGTAGGATGTAGTATAAAGTATATCAGGTCCTTGTATCTTTTCTTATGCTTTGTAGCACTTGTAAAGAACTTGAGAGCAATATACAA
The DNA here is from genome assembly GCA_025215565.1 of Flaveria ramosissima. Taxonomy (NCBI): domain Eukaryota; kingdom Viridiplantae; phylum Streptophyta; class Magnoliopsida; order Asterales; family Asteraceae; genus Flaveria; species Flaveria ramosissima. The sequence continues at coordinate 19,054,272 of CM046033.1, read as the reverse complement.
CATTCTTGAAAACAATATACTTGGGTTGTTTGTTCTTGTTCTGTCTCATATTTGCTTGTGTTCATAGTATCAAACTAAACTTATTTTTAGTTCCCTATTTGATCTGTTAGGTGTTCTAAACTCTCTCCTCATTGTATGTTATGTTGTAAAACCATCCCTCAAACGGTCCTGCAATTGGTATATGAGCATTCTAGGCTCTTTATTGTAAAATCTCACCATCTTAAGATCCCTCACACACACAAAATACTTAACATCTCAAATGGCAGCTCTTACTAAAGCTGATATGGAAACTGGAACCATAACAAAGTCCCCACTGATCACTCTTGAAGACTTTGACACTTGGTGCCAACGAATGGAAGGGTTCATCAAGTCAGAAGACTCCAGGTTGTGGGAATCTATTGTCTCAGGGCCTCACATACCAAGCATCGCTTCAGCTGCTGCTGGAGGTGGTATGATTCCAAAGGCTGTGGCTGACTATTTTAAATAAGACATGAAGAGAATAGATGTAGATCAGAAAGCCATGACAGCCCTTCAAACTGCTCTTCCCAACTCCATATATAGAGGCTTTAAGAAGTGCAAAATAGCTAAACAACTATGTGATGCACTGAAGCTAATGTATGAGGGGTCAACTGAAGACAAGGAGAACAAGAACAATCTCCTGAAGCAACAATTTGAAAACTTCACCTTCAAAGTAGGTGAAACCATGACTCAGCAATACTTCAGGTATGTTGAGATTATAGACACTCTAATGGATATTGGAGTGAATCTTGAGAACAAGGACATTGTAAGGAAGTTCATGTCCTCTCTTCCGAGACAATGGACATATTATTGTGTTGTTATCAAGAGAACTAAGAACCTTAAGACTTACTTTTACAGAGTTATATGGTATTTTAGTGGATACCAGATGAAGATGAATATGCAAAGTCCATCTTGTAACTCTATCAATCAACTGAGTTCAGCCGTCCATGTGGTTGAAAGAGATAGTAGAGAACCATAGCATCATCTTATCTGCTATCCTGACAACTCACAAAAGGGTCCTTTCATCACCTTCCTAAAGACACCAAGAGAAAGCTACACTCAAGGAAGCCCATTCCAAAAGACAAGTTGTTCACAAGCCTATATGTCTTCTGATGAAAGCACTGGCAACGTTCTCTTCACCCTTGAAGACGTGGACTGTATCCATCCAGATGATATGCAATACATGGAGATAGTTCAGCAAATGGCTCTTCTCACTCATGGAGCCAAGAAATTTTACAAGAGGACATGGAGGAAGTTTCCAAGCAATACAGCCAGTAGAAAGTTTGGGCTGGATAAAATCAAAGTTAAGTGTTGCAAGTGTAACCAGATGGGTCACTTTGCAAGGGAGTGCAAGGCACCAAGAACAAATGATGGCCAATCACAAGCCAAGCCAAACTACACTGAGAGAGCCACCCAGAATGTGAAGCCAAAGCAGCAAGCTGCAGTGCCTGTTGAAGAAGGAGGCTTTGACTGGAGCTTTCAGGTGGAAGATGCATCTCCAAACTAAGCACTAATGGCTGACCATGATGAAGCAAAGGTATTGTAACATCTCTGTACACCTGAATGTATTGCTAAAGTAATTAGATACAGGTCCTATAACTTAGATATGAGATCTGATCTTTAGTCTTTAAATATTTTTAAAATTTAATTTCAAAAGAGCTGAAAATGATTATAAATTAAAGATAGAGGACTTAGAGAAACCCATTTCAACTCTTAAACATGAACACACCAACAACAGCACTCAGATCTCTCAAAACTAAGTTGACTGAATGCTAGGCTGAGCTTGTCATCAGCAAAGCCAGGGTAGAAAAATGTGCTCTTGAAGAAGAGACCTTCAAGTACATGATATCCTCATCCTTGCATGCAAAAGTTTGTTATCAAAAAAAGCAGGGACTGGGATCTAGTGAGATAGCTCCTCCACACACAATCCTGTCTGTAAGATTTCCTAGGTGTGAAACTTGTGAAGATGAGCTTCCTCTCATAGACCCCATATATGAAGAGGATGAAGAGAAGATAGTTAAGGATGCCTATGAGAAGAGTGAAAAAGAGCATTCTAAGAAGGGTCACTATCCTTCTGAGGAGAGTAAAAGGGTTGGGATGACCAAGTCAAAAAGAAAGAACTTGATAAGAAAAGGCAAGAGGAAGTCCAAGAAGGCTCAAGAGATCAAGACCAACTTTAACTCTATGCAGAAACAAGTCTTTATCTTTACAGGATTCAAGGTGGTTAAGGCTGAAGACACAAACCTGAACTCTAGTACAAAAGTTCTGGTTCATGTTCAAATCATCCCAACAACATGAAGAATGTTGACCAGTTGTGTACCACTGCTACACAACCTGAACCATCCAACTCCAAAGATAGCTTTCACCCTAAAAGAATTGCCACATCATCTGCAAAGATGAAGAAGTAGAAAGAAAGTGATCAAGTTCAGCCTTGTTCTTAAAAGAAGACTCTCAGGAAGAAGAAGAAGATGAACTATGTTATGTGTGGCATACTTCTCATTATGCTAAGGATTGTCTTTACAATCCAAAAAGTATTGTTCACATAACCAAGAAGGAGACTTCTGAGAGTTTGAAGAAGAAGAAAGATTCGAAAGGAAAATCTTTTCCTTTCGAAAGCTCTAAAATGAAGGAGAAGACAAGTGTAAATTTGCCTTCGGAAGAAAATTTGGTCTCGGAAGAAAGAAATACTTCCGAAGCACTGAAGCTTGCTGTACTGTTAGCAAGATCTTCTGAATGTTCAGTCATCAAAACTTCTGAAGTCATCAAAACTTCCAAAGTGATGAAGGTCAAGTCTGAGTCTCCAAAGGTGGTATGGAAGAAAAAGAAAGACCAAGTGACTGAAAGTTCTTCATCAACATCAGCATATGATTCTCAAAACATGACAATAGGATCAATTACTATTGCATTGTCTTCAACTTCTTTTGATGAGCCTAAGACCAAAAAGGCTTGAATTTTAAGTAACCATCTCTTTTGTGCAGGAACAACTCAAGACAAACAGGAATATATGGATCATTGATAGTGGTTGTTCTAGGCACATGACATGCCATGGGTCACTACTCCAAAATTTTGAGAAAATTGATGGAGGACCAATTGCTTTGGGAGGAGATGCTGGAGCTTACATAACTGGAAGGGGCAGGGTCACAAATTGTAAGCTCAGCATTGAGAAGGTAAACTTTGTCAAGGAGCTTGGGTACAATCTTTTGAGTGTATCCTAATTTTTTGATCAGAGTCATAACATGCTCTTTATAGAGCATGAGTGCATTTTTCTCAAGCCTAGGGTGGTCATTCCTCATGAGCATATCCTACTCAGAGCCCTCGGGAATGGGAACATATACAAGATGGATTTGCAAGAAACATCTCCCTCAAGAGAAGTTTCAAGCTTTCTATCTAAAGAAAATAGTGATGAGTCTTTCCTCTGGCATAAAAGAATGTGCCATGTAAACTTTAAAAACATGAATAAATTAATTAATAATGATTTGGTAACTTGAATGCCAAAGAAAGAGTTTAGAAGTGATGACCACTGTGTTGCATGCCTAAAAAGGAAGCAACACAAGGTATCTCACAACCCAAAAGAAAGAAACTCCATCACTACACCCCTACACTTATTACATATGGATCTCTTGGCCCCACCAGTGTAATGAGTCTAGGAAGGACCTCTTATTGTTTGGTGATCACATATGATTTTACAAGATTCACTTGGGTCTTCTTTCTTAGAACTAAGGATGAGACACCTGAGATTCTAAAGAATTTCATCTTAAAAATTAAGAATCAATGTGATCACAAGGTCAAAACCATAAGATGTGATCAAGGAACTGAATTCAAGAACAAAATCGTTCATACATTTTATGATGAAAAGGGTATTACAAGACAATATAGTGCTACCAAGACTCCCCAGCAAAATAGTGTTACTAAGGGGAGAAACATGACACTTAATGTAGCTGCAAGAACTATGTTGTTTGACTCCAAACTGCCCATCACCTTCTGGGCAAAGGCAGTGAACACTGCCTGCTATGTGCAAAACAGAGTTTTAGTATTCAAGACACATGGTAAGACTCCTTATGAACTTTGGCACAAGAGGAAACCTTTCATTGGGTTTCTCAGGTCATTTGGATGTCCTTGCACCATCATGAATACCAATGGTCAAGTTTCCAAGTTTAATGAGAAATCAGATGATGGACATTTTATTGGATACTCTTCTCAAGCTAGGCTTATAGAGTATACAATCTTAGAACTAGACTAGTTGAGGAGTCAGTCATTGTGACCTTCAATGAGCACACTCCTGGTGTGAAAGGTTCTGGTCCTGATTGGCTATTTGATCTTGATTTAGTTACCAACTATCTTAACAAATCTTGTGAGCATGTTTCAGGATCTACAAATATACTACCTACAGGTGATCCTAATCAAAAATTTTAGTTTAGAAGACCTTCAAGCTATACTACTTCAGCTCTAGTTGTAACAAACCCTGCAAATGGAGTCCCTATCAGCACAAAAATGACAAACTCAGCTGATACTTCTGAGATGCCCTCAAATTCCAGCATAGAGGCATAAAACTCAGATGAAGGAGCTTCAAATGTAGGAGGGAATGGTGGTGATGATAGTGATCAAGAGTTTCTTGATGCTGATACCCACTCCATTAAAGACAATATCAATGATATCACACACTCATTGGATCAAGTTACACTTAATAAGTGTGCCGATGTGGTGGGAGAAACTTCAATGCATGATTTAAATTTCTCTAGTTTAAGATCTCTCCAAGCAACCTGCTGTGAACCCTCAACTAAGGATCCACAAGTCTCACCCCACCACAAACATCATTGGAAATATTGACACTAGGGTAAGAACAAGAGGACAAACCCATGATGCAAATGTTTGTCTTCACTCTTATTTTCTATCCCAGATAGAGCCAAAGAAAGTTAATGAGGCTTGAAAGGATGGAAGTTGGGTTGAAGCTATGTAAGTGGAGCTGCTTCAATTCAAAAGGCAAAAGGTTTGAAACCTATGTCCTCTTCCTCAAGAGTAGACTACCATAGGAACCAAATGGGTGTTTAGGAATAAGAAGGATGCTAGAGGACTTGTCATTAAAAACATAGCTATACTAGTTGTTCAAGGATACACACAATAAGAAGGAATTGACTACACAAATGTCTTTGCTCCTGTTGCAAGACTTGAAGCTGTTAGAATATTCTTAGCTTTTGCTACATCCAAGAATTTCATGGTCTAGCAACTTGATGTCAAGTGTGCTTTTCTTTACGGGGTAATTGATGAAGAGGTGTATGTCAAACAACCATCCTGATCATCCTGATTATGTCTGCAAGCTTGATAAAACTCTTTATGGGTTGCACCAAGCTCCTAGGAAGTGGTATGAGACTCTATCTCTGTATCTCAGTCAACATGGATACAAAAGAGGTACTATAGATGGAACTCTCTTCATCAAAGGAACAAGGAATGACTTAATGCTAGTACAAGTATATGTAGATGATATTATTTTTGGGTCAATTAATTCAAAGTTCTACAAAGACTTTGAGAGGCTGAAGAAGAATAGATTTGAAATGAGTGCAATGGGAGAAGTCAATTTCTTTCTAGGAATTTAAGTAAAGCAGGTTGACAGTGGCATCTTTATAAGTCAGTCAAACTATGTGCAAGACATACTTAAAAGATTCAACATGACTGACTGTAAGGTTGCTAAGACACCCATAGCAAGAAACCACTCCATTGGACCTGATCTTGTGGGGGAGTGAGTGGATGAACACCTTTACAGAGCTATGATTGGGTCTCTTATGTACCTCATAGCTAGCACGCCTGATATTATGTTTGCCTCATGTATTTGTGCAAGATATCAAGCCAACCCCAATATGTCACACCTGGTCACTATCAAGAAGTTTTCTGACTTCAATCTGTATGCATACATAGATAGTGACTATGGTGGCTGCAATATGACTGCAAAGTCTACATTAGGGGGATGTCAGTTCTTTGGTGGAAGTATAGTCTCATGGCAATGCAAGAAACAATCCTGTGTATCTGCATCAACTGCTGAAGCTGAATACATTGTTGCTGCAAGCTGCTATGCTCAAGCGCTTTGGATTCAGAATCAGATGTTGGACTATGGATTCAACTTCAAAAAGACTCCCATCCACATAGACAACAACAGTGCTATCTCAATTACAGAAAATCCTGTGCAGCATACAATGACAAAACTCATCAATATCAGGTATCATTTGATTAGAGATAACTTTGAAAATAGATTAATCAAGCTAGTAAAAGTTAACGCAAATGAACAATATGCTGATCTATTCAACAAAGCCTTTGATGAGCAGAGATTTAAGTATCTTATATCAGCTATTTGGATGATTAACTTTGAGTAGCTTTTCTTAAAACTAACTTATTTTATTTCTAAAACATGTGGGTCCTAAGTTGTCTATTTTATCACTTTCATAAGCCCTTGTTTCATCTGGAAGAAAAAATCTTTTAAAATGATATTCCTTAGAATTTTGAAAATTTTGACTCTTTTTTTCTTCGGAGGATATGCATTTACCTTCGGAAGAAATTTATGTCTTCAAAACAAACAACTACTTAAGTGAATTTACCTTCAGAAGAAATTATCAAAATATCTTCCGAAGCTTACAACTACTCTTGAATACTTGTATGTTATAAAGAACAAATTCCTTCCGAAAGCAATTAAGTCTCGGAAGCTTTATTCTTTTTAGAGTAAAATTTCTAAGTCTTAATCTCTTCCCAAGCAAAATTCTCTAAACTCATTGAAATATCTTCCGAAGCCATTTTAGCTTCAGAAGCTTTTTATCAAAACTTCCGAAGTAAAATTACCTTCCGAAGATTTTAGACTTCCAAGAAAACTACTTTTTGGGTAAAAGAAAACTACTTTTTCAAAGGTGGGACTGACATCCGGATTTCAAAGTTTATACTCTTTCATTAACTTTGTCTGAGATCCATTTAATATATATAACCAATGGTTCCCCCCTCTTTCACTCTCTTCTTCATCTGCACCATTCCCAAAGAAGCATAAACTACTCCTTTCAGCAGATGGGCTATGAATGAGATTTCTCTGTAAAGACCTTCAGGAAAGGGAAGGTCTCATCCTAGTAGAAGTACCTACTACATGTGGTCATCCACAGCTTGTCTAAAAAGCATGGGGGCTAGGACCAGATTCCAGAGGATCTCTCCTTCATTGTGCATGGAATGGTTCAAGGGGGTCAAGTTCAGTTACTCTCAATTTGTCAATATAAATTTACTTGCAAACTTAGATTCCTTAGAGTATTATATGTTTCCTAGATATATATTCAATACATTCTTAACTGTGAACTGGGCTCAAAGTTGAGGAAAACATGTAATATTCTTAAATTGGGACAGATGAAGCTTGGTATTTCTAAAATAATAAAGAAGCCAACTGTTGGCTTCTCTGTGGTAGAAACAACACTTGTCCCCAAAATGTTGGAGCTCATTCCTCAAGGTGACAACCTCGCAACACAAGCTAGTAGTGAACCCACACCTTCTACTTCTCAACCACCTTCATATTCTAAAATTATCCTAAACTACCAAAGATAATCCAAACGAGCCTTTGTATTAGTTATTTAGCTTGTGCAGGCCCCCATATCATCATCCATACATAAGGAAGTGGACACTAGCTCCCACTTCTTCTGAGGAGCAAACCACTCCCATCCCATGTAGAATCAGTGCTGAGGTTCCTCATGCTCAGCCTGATCAGCTCATTAGCCCATCAACCTTAAGCCTTCACTCTGAGTCTCAACTCAAGTGAACAACCTTCAAGGGAAAGTTACCATCCCAGCCTCTAGATGTCAACCAACCTATCCCTAACCTTGAATTTTATGATGATGAAGACATAGGATTCGGTGAGTACAATGAGTCTCTCTACTCATCTCCCTCTCAAAGTGAGATGTGCTCCTGCCTCTCCCCTGTCTAGCCCACATCATTCAACCATTACTTAGGTGGATTTCTTTGAACCTGTTCAAAAGGTCCATATGGAAGAGGCTTTATGCCAGTGATTACATCATTAATGGCAACTCAGCCCATTGACACTTCTCTTGAGGCTGTCAGTGAGCATGGAAAATCCAGTAGCCAAGAACATGATTGGTGATGAGAGTGAAGACTTTGGATTAATTCTCTCATCCCGCAATGATTCTTTTGATGAAGATGAGAGGAATTTGTGACTAAAGGTGCAAAAACTGTCACAAACCTGCTCCGATCTAGTCTCTAAGGTTAGTCATCTGGAATCTCAGGTGACTACCTTATAAAATAGGGTAGCAACTTGAGATATATTATCTCAAGGAAAACTAGCTAGTATACCTTTAAGGAGAGCTTATCCAGGAACACAAGAACATGTGGATATGATTGACTTAGCTCCTAGCTCACCTATGCAAAAGGGGGAGAAAGTCATAGTAATCACAGAACCTGGGAGTTCTTCACAGAATATGGACACTAAGGACTCACCATCCCCACTTGCAATTTTCCATACTCAATAACTTCCTCATGTTTACATTGATGTGGACTCACTAAACTCACTCATTCAGAGTCTGTTTAAGGAAAGTATTCCAAGGGCTGTGTCATCTCCACCCCAAGGAACTTAATACTACATTATTGGGCGGAGGTATGATGTTAATAGAAGAGCCCTCATACTTCAAGAGTTCAAGAGCAGCAAGAAGTTTTCAACTTTCAGACCTTGAACTACTATGAAGGTCTTGACCTAGTCAACATGCCACTTGCTAATCCAAGCCAATCTAGGCAAGCTGATAGGCTGGCTTAATGGATTCAAGACATGATTATTGAAGAGTTCAGTCAAAGAAGAAGACAAAGGCAATCAGGTAATGACATTAGTTGAGGCAAACCCTTATATTAGCTTCAATGGGAAAACCTTGACTGAAGGCCCAGTGATAGAGCCTAAGAGCATTGTCACAACCACAACTAGTTCAACAATCTATTCCCTCAGTGAAACATCTGCTGGTGAAGGTGTATCACAACCTCTCTCTGGCCGGAGCATGGAAGCTACTCCAAGAATGAAGGCCAATGCTCTCTCCACCCTGAGTCACAAAGGTCTGTTGGTGACAAAGGGAAAAGGATATTGACTCCTGAGAAGATTGAGGAGGAGAGAGAGAGAGAGAGAGAGAGAGAGAGAGAGAGAGAGAAAGAGAGAGAGGAAGAGGAAATTATGGGGAGAAAGTTCCATTGTTGGGTCTTCAGGCTTCATGGAAGCTACAATCAGGGTTGCCCCAATACCAAATACTCAAAACTGATGAGTTAAGGGCAGTCAGGATTACTTACTTACAGACCAGAAACTATGATATTGATGAAATCAGTTCTCTCCCCTTAGAGGAATTAAATGAACTGGCAGACATTGAAATGTCAAGAGAGAGGAAGGAAGCAGAGGATGCAAGGTTGCTCCTCCAAATCAAAGAAGAAAGGAGACAAAAAAGATTGTACAAACATGCTCCTACTCTCTCTAGTTCAAGAAAGTCCTGTGTAAGAGACTGTGGAAACACAAGAACCTCAGGTAGATAAAAAAAACTCATAGGAAAAACATGATCAACTACCTAAGTGCCACAAGTCTCTACCAGGAAGCTGCACTTCTTCCCTTGTCCTTTGAGTATATTGAGTTTGAGTACCTCAAACAACTTGAACTTTAAGTACTCAAAGAACAAAAGGCTATATAGAGGAAGATGAGGAAAGAAGTAGCCAAGTCAAGAGCCATCATCCAGAAAAGTCAAAAGAAGTCTGCTGATAGGAGAGGATGATGAGCTTCTTGAAGCTGTATGGATTCTCCAAAAGGAGACTTGGCCTAATGTCTCTATCCACCATGGATGAGCACATAAGGGTGATCAAGTAGAAGATTAAAAGAGGAGAGCTCATTTACTTACGCTCCCTACCAAGTCAAGCTCCTCAAGAAGTGGAGGTTATGGTTGAACCATTTGAGACAACATAACCTGGACCTCCTGGTGTACCTTAGCAAGCTTCATCTTCTGATCGACAGCAGGGTCAAACTCCCTATCCTTCTAAACCAGTTAGGGAGGAAGACCCAACTGAGAAAGACAAGATTGAACAATAAGGTGTTGCAAGCCAGTCTTCTCAGTTGAAGAGTTCAAAGATGAGGAAAAAAATAGCCTCTAAACCGAAGTCAAAGAAGAAGAAGACAGAGTCATCCACCTCCAAACCTCAAGATGAGTCAGAACATCCTGAGGAAGTGCAATAAGAGGATGCTCAAACAACTCCAATTCAAGGAACTCCTTTTGCATCAGAAAGATCCATCTTGTCCTGGACATACACTACTAATCCAGAAAGATGGCATGCAATCAGAGGTCAAGGTATTGAAGATGTCTATACATGGCAGGATATGTTCAATCTACCTCTGCATGATCTCTTTGCGATGAGAAGACACTATAAGAGTCTGAGTGATGCTGACCATCTAATGAAGAAGGGTATGGTCATTATCATTATGAGGACTATCAACATATAAAGTCTTTAAATGTTTTGGTAGCTTCAGCCTAGGGGAGTTTGTAAGGTTTTATGTAAGACTGATGCACCTAAAACATCAAATGTCTTTCCTGTATGCATGCACTGAAGTACAGAGTAGAAATACTTTGGAAGCTTTACACCATGCGCTAGAAATATTCTAAGTATAAAATCTTCCAAAGCAAGACCAACATCTTTCGAAGCCAAAAGTGAAGTCTTCCGAAGCTTCAAACACAAAGTCTTCAGAAGTCAAGAAGTGAAGACAGATTTCTTTCGAAGACTTTTGAACACATGCTTTATCTGATGTACTTTACCATAAAGCTGGACCACTTTCTGCTGCCACTCTGTTCAGTCACCAATTACATAAGTTAGTGAAAAGATCCATGCTTTTGGTAACTGTACATTAAGGTCTTGAGTCCTTTTGCTTTCTACTTTATGTACTTTTATCCTTTTTGTAATATATTAGGGTGTAAGTTATGGAATGTCATATTCACTAGTCAAAAGGCTAATCTGCCTTTTGACTTTACGTAATTTTGTTGTTGTCTAGTTCAAATGTATCCAGCTGGCCTTCTAAGTATGGCCAGCTATAGGATGTAGTATAAAGTATCTCAGGTCCTTGTATATTTTCTTACGCTTTGTAACACTTGTAAATAACTTGAGAGAAATATACGAAATTCTTGAAAACCATGTACTTGTGTTCTTTGTTCTTGTTCTGTCTCATATTTGCTTGTGTTCTTAGTATCAAACTAAACTTGTTCTCACTTTCCTATTTGATATGTTAAGTGTTCTAAACATTCTCCTCATTGTGTGTTGTGTTGTAAGTGACCATCCCTCAAATGGTCCTGCATTCTATAATCTCGTTGGGTCCTGTCTCTTCTACTAACCCAATTGTCTTTGATTTCTTTACAGGTGCAGAGTTACTGTCATTGTTGTCACTCGCACCTAAAGTACTATCATCTTCTTTAACATTGTCATCACTCTTCTCCTTCTTAGAATCACCATCTTTATCTTCTTGTTCTTTGGGTATTTTTTATTTGATCATGATCAATATTTCCAACTCTGAGACTCTTTTTGTCAAAACCTCAATTTGTTTTCGCCGGTCGATTATGATATCTGTTTGAACTTCCAGCAGGTTCTCTTGCTCTTCCATGGAAATTGTCTGTGGAGTAGCAGTATCCACATGCCCACTAATCTCATCTTTTGCTTGTTGGAGAGCAACTTTGAGTCTGTCTATCTCATTGTCTTTTTCTTTCTTTTCAATCTTATATTTTTCTCTAAGCTCTTTGAGTTCTTTTTCTTTTTCATCCAAACTCCAGAAGTTTGTCTTTGATAATACCAAATCTTCTAGCAAGTAGTTAGTCCATCCTAGCCACTTTCACTAACAACTCTGAAATCATCTCATTTCTCTCATCAAGCCGGTTCACTTCTGATTTAACATAACTTTCCAAAGGACCTGTCTCAGAGTGAACTTGTCTCATAGACATCCTAATGGTGTGATCCTCCTCATCTGAAGATGACTTGGATTCATCTGAAGAGATGGTAGATTCACCAAAGTCAACAGGTTCAGCAGCAGCAGGAGATGAATGACTAGGTGAAATATGCTGATAATGAACTGGAGATACATGAGGAGAATGAGTGGGAGATGGTACAAATGGTGATGCAATGTTAGCTTCATGAACAGGAGGCCCAGTGTGTAGAACACCACCTACGTTAACCTGTGGTTACACTGCCTTTGTCCTTCTTGAGCTTCTTCGGCATGCTCATCAGCATGTTGTTGATCAGAAGCATCTTGTTGTTCTTCTTCTTCATCAGCATGCTCATCAACAAGAACTACTACTTCTTCTTGATCATCAATTGCTTCGTTTGGGTTAATCTGCTACAACATCTATAGAAGCAAGGGAAAGAAAGTCCCACTATAGAAGTTCTTGGGATCTCTTTTCTTAATGTACTTATAGGACTTGGCATTGTTGTGTGGGATATCCATCACTAGGCATTCAGGCACTAACTCAGGAAAGGCTTCATTAATGAAGCACTACAAGAATCTGGGGTACATAAGAAACATGTGCCTTCTTCCCTCTTGAATGTTTCATACCATGCCATTAAACACATAAGCTAACATATTAAATGGACTATTTGTACATAAAGCAGAAATAGCAGATGAAGAGGTGATAGAAATGTCATTCCTGCCTGTCTTCCTCTTAAATAAATAATGTTGGAATATATGTATCAGGAATCTCCATTGTAGATCTACCAACCCTTTAACTCTCTATTTATCTTTAAATCCTCCTTCATATCCAATGTTTGGAAAGAAAGTCATGATGTCATCATCTTCAAGTTCCAAAGGAGTGTCAGCATCATCACCAAACTATAGACACTATCTCACAATTTGTTCAGTGATATATAGGGTATGATCATTTGAGATTCTTCTTGAGATAGTCTTTACTCCATTAATCTCAGCCACTACAAGTGTACTCCAGAAAGACCTTATAAAGTTCTCATGGATAACAGGTCTGACTATGATGGCATGAGCAACTATAGTGGTTGATATAAATCTAATCATGTCTCTTAAACCCTCAGCCTCGGGTACATCAAGGTCAAGATAACCACTAACATTGTGGAGCTTGCTCCACGTGAGATTAGCCGTTGACTCTTACATTAGAAGCATACGAGTTAGTATTTGACTCATAATCATCAAATTACATAGTTGAAGTCAAGTTGATTGATTATATTTTGACTTTGTTTGGTCAAAATTGAAAAATCATAGGTACTGTTATATAGAAATTTGACCTAACTTCATTTTGTAATGAATGACCAATTTTGTTGTGTTAATCTTTGATTTTGATGACGTTATCTGTTTTGAATGTATTTAAACACTGAAACATAAGTTTTGACTTCGACATTTTCATTCCAGTGTTCCCCTGTTCATGCGATAAAGCTAGGGTTTTGAAAATCATTTGTTTCTTTGTTATTTTCACTACCATTGAATTCATCACACTTGGATATGTCTATCAATCCTTAGTTAGAGGTTAATTTTTATTGTTCTTTCTAGACCTAGGGTTCTAAGTTCATCATGAGTCCAACGATTTAGGTCATGAGGTCCATAGATTATCAACTTATTCGATACTACAGTTGTTGAGAATCAAAATAAGGAGAAATGATGTAGAATGAACACTAGAATAAGTTGGAAGGAGATGATGTTGAAGATGGATGAAGAATCAGTGAGAAAAATGCTTGTCACACTTTAAAGTCTCTCAAATTTGAAAAGTATTAAATGACCCTTTGTAATCTGTTTAAATAGTCAAATTAATTGCTTTTACAAACTTTACAAGTTTCTAAACAAATGTAGAGAATCACATTGTAGCAAATGCGAATGAGTAATAGTGGTCAACATTTGTGTAGTGTAACAAATGTGGAAGTGTAAAACTTGCCGGCATTTGTGTACTATACCAAATGCGAGTGACAAAAACTTGGCAACATTGTGTTGTACCAAATGCAAAAGAACAAAGTCTATCAGCATTTGTTGACTGTAGCAAATGCATATGTTTTAACTTGTAAAACATTTGTACTGTAACAAATGCGAAAGAACAAAATTTGTAAGCATTTGTGTACTGTACCAATTGCGATAGAACATTTTACTTGTCATCATTTACTTTTACAAATGCGAATGAAATGTTAAGTTGTTCGCAATTATTGACCTTCAAACCATCATGAAAGAAGAGTGAAGCACACTTATTATTTATTTTTGATACAAATACACAACAAAGTTTGTCATCACTGAAATTTAAGAAATGTGGTTGAGCAAACTTATCAGCATATCTAAATGCGGTAGAACAAAAAGTTAACCACATAAACAACTGCAAAGGAACAAATTTGTTCGCATAAGTTTTCAATACTTCAAAACTTGTTGTACGCATTTGTATTGAAATAAATGCGGAAGAACTAAGTTGTTCGCATTAATTTCACTTGAGTTTTGCTTGAACCATAATTATCACTCGCATTGGTTATATGCATGGGTTACCTTCACCCGTATTAACAAATACTCTTACCCGCATTAAGTTTTTAACATGTCAAAAATTAATGTTTCTACAGTTGATGATTTTGGCTGTTTGAGCTGATTTTCTGACTTTTATGAAGATGTGTCTTTTGATTTTGCTATTATCAAGATGATTCTGTTGATTTGATTTTTATGAAGTTTTGACTGTTGCTTGGCTTGTTAATTCTTACTTGGATTGAATTGAACACCAGATATGATACAAGTTTCCCAGTCTTGACTGATCTTGGACATTTGTTCTTCCAGATATCTGCATACACTGAGGTATTATGGTATAACTTCCGCACCAACACAGTCAATTGTTCTGATTATATATATATATATAATATATATATATATATATATTATATATATATATATAATATATATATTATATATATATACACCTCTATAATCTATCTAATACATATATATATTATATCACATATATATATCTATAATATTATCTATATCTATCTCTCTCTATCATACCTATCTATCTCTCTCTCTCTCTTTCTCTCCCTCCTCTATCTATATGGTATCTATCTCCATCTCTCTCTCTGATGTCTCTCTCTCATCTATCCCTCTCTCTAGATCTCTGTCTCTATCTCTCTCTACCTCTCTCTCTCTCTCTCTCTCTCTCTTAATATCTATTATCTCTCTACCTCTGTCTCTCATATCTCTGTCCTCTCTCTCTCTATCTACCCTCTGTATTTCTCTCTCTTCTCTCTCTACTGTCTATCTCTCTACTCTCTTCATTCTATATATCTCTATTCTCTCTCTCAGATATCTATCTCTCTCTCTCTCTCTCTCTCTCCTACTCTCTCTCTCTCCTACTCTCTCCTCTCTCTTCTCTCTCATTCTCATCTGTCTCTATCTCTCATCTGTCTCTGTATCTCTCTCTCTCTGTTCTCTCTCTCTCTCTCCTCATTCCTCTCTCTATCCTCTATCTCATATATCATATCCACTTAAGAAAAGAAACAAATGTACATAATGATCAAAATTTTATTACTCCCCTTAAAGTTTATATCCATGTGAGATAAAAACTTTTAAAGATTTAACATTTGAAAATAAAATATTTTTGTAATTTTTGATTTCTTATCTGTACATGAAGAGGTGATATACCTTTCTTGGGATCATATCAATCTTACCTTTCACAAGTGCAACGATTTGTTAGTAAAATAGACATAATGATGAACATAGTGATTGAAGGTATGTTTTTCCTGTTAAACTCAAACTTGGTTAATATTTTAATGCATGTGATCTTTATCATGTTTTTCAATGAATTGAGTATTCAACATTTACCTCACACTCAAAAATATGGTAAGGTCAACCACCCGCATGCAATGCATGGTATAACTTTATCACAACTTACTTGACCAGGTCATTTAAATTATGAAATCTCATTTTGATTGATCCTTATTGAGATTCTTTTTGCTTTGATCCTTTTATTTATTTGATTCACACTGTGATTCTTTTAACTTCACTTTAGAAGGTGATCCCTGTTGGGATTCTTTTTGTTCATTCACATGGAATGTATTTCTTTTATTGCTTCATCCAAGTTGGATGTGTTCCACATTGGGAATCTTTTTGGATCATGACGTCAACACTATGTACTTGTTTCCCCATATCTTTGCTAAGTAAAATAGAGGAGAAACTGATGTGAGTGAATCAGATTCATAAGGCATCATTACCTGGTGTGACTAGGTTAATACATACACACATATTTGGATAAACTAATACCTAGACACACTCTGAGATGAATGGTTCAAAGTTTAATAAGAGCTTTAGTTTATCACAGCATGTGTCTTCTTTTCCAAGTTGAGCCTACCCGCACATCAGATAAGTCATGTTAGTCTTTGAGTTTTAACTTAAGCACAGTAAATGATAAAACGACTATAATTATATCATTTGCCATAAAGTATAAATCAAATACTTTAACAAAATGACTTTTTTGTATTTTTTGCAATGTATGGATGTTTTTTTTTTAAATTTTGATTTTTACTCAAGGTTAATCATGCCAATTTATTGGACTAAGAATTCAAACCGACTAGAGTCAAATTTCTTAGTGAATAAATCAGCTAATTGGTTGTCAGTATGAACCTGAATCAATTTGATTAATCCCTTTTGAGTACAATCTCTCAAAAATGATATATAATTTCAATATGTTTTGTTTTTGAGTGTTGAACAGGATTGTTTGTTATAAACATTGTTGTTGTGTTGTCAATTTGTATTGGTTGTGTGCAAGAAGTTAAAACCATAATCAAGCATCTGGTTTTGAATCCAGAATACTTAAGAGCAACAAGCAGATGCTGCTATGTACTCAGCTTTTGATGTTGAAACAAACATGTTTGTCTGCTTCTTGCACTGCTAGGAGACCAGTCTGGGACCAAGATATTGGCAACCGCCAGAAGTTGACTTCTTATTGAAGTTGCATCCTCTGTAGTCACTGTCAATGTAGGCATAGACGTCGAAATCGCCTTCCTTTGTATACCATAATCCAAGTGCAGGCTTGTCGTTGAGATATCTGCATTTCCTCTTCACATCATTCACATGTGATTCCTTAGGATCTGCTTGATATCTAGCACAGACACAAACACCAAACATTATGTCAGGTCTTCTAGTTGTTAGATACATAAGTGAGCCTATTATTGTTGGATTCTTTATGCCCAAGACACATAGAACATTGATGTGGTTAGTACGTTATGATCCAAGTCGGGTCATACCCAATAACAAGCTTAGCAAACACCAAATATTATTCAATTGATGATATGATCATACAATTAAATAAATACAACCAATTTAGAAATGGGTTTTTAAATAAGTTGCATATGTGCATAGAGACAACTTATAACTTATATGGATATTTTGTTCATGGGTATTATTTGTTTATGTGTTTTGTTTAATTTGGTTAAATAACATCAAATAATAGGAGTGTGTGTATAAGTTATATAATTAAAGGGGAAATTACATAACTTATTAAAAACTTTTGTTTAAAAAAGATTAAAGTTTTTGGGGGGAAAACCCTAAAAAAAATAAGGGTTCGGCCGCCCCTTTGGGCAGCCCTCTCCTTTTGTTTTCTTTTGGTTCTCTTGAGTTTTGTATCTCCTAGAATACACACACTCTCCATTCAGATCTCTCTCACTCTCTCATATGCAAAAAGGTCACAAGAACATCACTCTTTTTATGGAAGAAAGATATCACGGCCGGAACAAAGCTCTAGCAGCTTTGTTGATTGTTCACAGCTGGAACAAGGTTCCAACAGCTTTCTTGATCCGATTTGGTGCTCAAATCCTAGCAAGAATGGTGTATGCTTGATGCTTGTGGGTATGGAAGCTTTAGGACACCTCTTCTTGGTGTTTTGGCTGTTCAAGAACATCATTCTCTTCATCTATATCTCGTTTTTCAGCAGCCTTTGGAAGGTAGTATGTATTGCTTATTTGGGTTGTTATTTATTGGTGATAACTAGTTCAAACACATATATAAGATCCTTGTGTTCTTGGGTTTGTTGTTGTCATAAAATAGAACCATATTTTCAGATGACAAATGGTATTTATTTGATGTTAATCCGCTGCGTTTTCAAGTTTAAATGGTTAAACTAGTTTGATTTGGTCCAACAAACCCAACATTGGCATCTAGAGCCGGATATGTGGATGACTAGTTTCATGTGTTCTTGTAAAATTGGTTTTATGAGGCTTTAACAACCATATTGGGGCTGTTTTGTGGTGATGATAATAATCCCCAACCTTTCAAGGTTATATCCAACTTGCTAGTGATTAAACCTTGAATGTAAGATATCAAGTAGTTGATTATGTTTTTCTTTGGACAAAAGACCCTAAATTCATGGTTTATGTTGGCTGAAAATTTAGGGTCATATGGGGGTTTATTTGGTTCTTGTATGTTGTATATGATGTTTCATATTGGTGCATAACCTAGCCTTGACCTTGTGTTGATTTGGTTTTGAATGGATGTTTGTTTTGGTTGATTTCATTCTTATGGGTTGTAATAATTATTCTTTTATGCTTGTGTTTGGATGTAATCTATTTATTCATTCATTTGTGATGTAATAGACAGATTAAGTATGTTTTCTTTTATTAGAAAAATTGTATTAGGATTATTTTTTAAGAAGATGCACAAGATGGAAGCACTAAAGGAAACACAAGAGAAGGACTTGAAGCATTTTGATGCAAGTTCAAGTGGGGGTCTTTGGAGATCTCGTCTTTGTGTTGTGTTCAACCCTTAGGAAAGACCAAATGATAACCCTTGTGATGGGGCAAACAAGTGTTGTCAACATAGTGGCTATGGTTATGCCACATGTGGTTGTTTGATATATGCTTGTTTGATTATTCATTTTATGTTGATTGTTTGATATATGGATATGCTTTACAATCTAAATAAATTATCATAACAAGCTGAATTTTTTGTTTCCAAATCATTAAGTGACTAATAAAGGTTATTAAAAGGATTAATGATTTCAAAAAAAAGAAGTTTTATTAAAATAGAACCATAGGTACCATGTATTTGAAAGCCATGCGAATACAAGGTACATAGAGTTTTCATAACTAGATTAATGAAATTTAAATCCCTTTGGTAACAAGTCTAACACCATCCTTTAACACGACACTCGAATCACTTGGGAACTATTTGTGAGATAAAGGTCACCTAACCAATTGTAGGGAATTGTATCTTTGAGGTGAGTCAACGAAAAGTACTGTGGGATAAAGGTCACCTAACCGCTTGTATGTGAAAACTCACACGTTTGTGTAAGTAGGACGACTTGAATTGGAAACCATGTGATTAGGGTCACCGAAGCATGGCGTACAATGGTGTTGATGGATTAAACATGCTGACTAAACATATGATGTTAACCCGATCCATAAGACTAGAAGTTGCAATAGGTTGCAATTGTCAACTGTTGACTACCTTGTTAATTTAAATAATGTGATAAAGGTCACCTAACCATCATTTAAATGTAACGTTGGATTCTAGATTTTAATTATTAATTGTCTATGAGACGTGTAAAGGGTATTAATAGTTAAAATGCAATTTTTTCAAAATACTAAAATTAACTTTGTAATTTTGTAGTAATGGCCGCAAACAACAATGCTACTACCCCCCCCGCCGTCCCTACCCTATCATCGAGAACCATCTTAAAAGGGATCGTCTTAACCATAATAACCTTATGGACTCAATTTTGAAACTTGAGAACCGTTCTCAAGAATGAGTAAAGACCTATGTCCTTGACGATCCCATACCTCACCAACCAACACTGTTGATGTTAAGGCCTTTTGACGATTGGCTTAGGCACACTAAGATTCTGTGCAAGTATCCTACCTCATTGGGAATATGATTCCCGAACTCCAAAAGGGTTTGGAGCATCATGGGGCATATGACATGATAATCTAGTTGAAGGAAATGTTCCTTCAACAAACTTTAGTAGATTGCTTCGAAACGGTTCGAGCACTTTATGCATGTCACATGGAAGAAACCCAATCGATATCATCTTATATATTCTTAAGATGAAAAGCCACATTCATAGCCTCGAGATGCTTAACTGTCCTGTCTCAAAGTAGTTGGCCAAGGATTTGATCCTTGATTGCCTAACTAAAAGGTTTGAGACATTCATAATAAATTGTAATATGAACGGGTGGGACAAGAGCATTGGTGAACTTCACGCAATGCTCAAAGCAACCGAGGCAGGGATGGTAGAGAGTTCTACATATTCTCTCGATCAATGAGGGAGGCTATAACAAATGGCCCATCCCGATCCTAAGCAATTATTGACAAAGGAAAGGAATACATCAAAGCAAAGGTTAAAGAGAAACCCTCGAAAACCTAAGCTTATGAAGCCTAAGGTAACGGAGAACGATCCATGCTTTGAGTATGGAGAGATAGGATAATGAAAAGGAACTGTCCCTCCTATCTCAAGGAGTTGAAAGACAAGAGGGATGTTGAGCAAACCTCAAATACAACTTCCATGATTCACACATTGTATTAATGTCATTTCTTCAAACACATGGGTATTGGATACCGGATGTGAGACTCATACTTGCAATTGTTGCAAGGGGTTCAAAAGAAATATGCGCTCAAGGAGGGAACTCTATTTTGAGATTTTCAAATGGTTTGGAAGTTGTTCTCAAAACCTTTTGTATGCACCTAGTTTGACTAGGAACATAATTAATGTTTCCTATTAAACAATATGATCATGATTTAAAGTTTGTAAATAATGGTATTAAGTTTTATGGATGATGTATTTCATTTTAAGGATATGCCTTTTTAATGATATCCATGAATTGGTTTCGTGATAATTCGTCTTATAATAACTCATTTACACCTTAACACCAAGAAACTTAAAATAGGTTTAAGTTATTATTATCTTTGACATTGTCATCTTGGTCATATAAACAAGATTGGATTCAAACACCTTCAAAAGAATGGTCTTTTGGAAACAAATAAAATGTTTCATTTGATAAGTGTGAACCAAAGACTTATTAGGATGATACATTTGGATGTATGTGGTCCTTTTAAGACAATGACAAAGATTGGTGAAAGATACTTCATTACTTTTACCGACGATTACAGTCGCTATTATTGTGTGCACTTGATGACATATAAGTTTGAAGCTTTTAAAATGTTCAAAATCTTTAATAATGAAGTAGAAAATCAACTCTTCAGAACTATCTAGGTTCTTCATTCTGATAAAGGAGAAACTGAACCCTATTTGGATATGGTTCAATTTATTATGGATATAGCTAACCACCTTTATCATTTTGGGTTTTCGCATTGCTCTCTGAGGCTCATATTATGAATATGACCCGACAAAGAAAGTGTATATTAGTTGAGAATCCATAGAGACTGTATGGGATACTGTTTCTTTGACTCACGGAGCAAAAGTACTTATTGCTCGAAAGGCTAAGCTCTTGGAAACCGAGTTCTTTATGGAAGGAATGACGTATAGAACTGTGGAACTTGATAAGTATCAAAATTCACAAGCCGATACACTTTTGGTTGACACTAGCTACCAACAAGAGGTTGTTGATGATGATCAAGAGGTTGATAAATACACACAAAACGTTCACAAAATCTGGTAGAGTTAGTAATCCATCTAAGTGATATGAATATTCCAAGAATGGATGCTATGTGGTTGACCCCTGTAGGCTAACCATATACCAAGATGCTATGTCCAATTTGGATTGGGACAAATGCTAGAAGCCATGAACGTAAGGATGCAATCCATGTATAACAACCAAGTTTGGGAATTGGTTTGACCCTCCACTTAACTCCAAACGGTTGGATACAAGTGGGTTTTCAAGATGAAAACAGATATACATGGAGACTTGAATACTTATAAGTCAAGACTTATAGCATAAGGTTTCCATCAAACTCAATTGGTTGATTATGATGAAACTCTTACGCCCGGTGGCAATGCTAAAGTCGATTAGGATATTATGTGCCATAACTGCATATTGTGAATATGAGTTTTGGCAAGGAAATGGATCAAAAGTCAAAACCGCTTTTCTTAATGAACATCTCGAAGAGACTATCCATATAGTTCAGCATGATGGTTTTGTCGATCCATGACATCCTAATAAGTATATAAGTTGAAGTGATCAATCTGTGGATTGAAACAAGCATCGAGAAGGTTTTGTATATATGATAGCTAGTCGGAGCATAATTGTATTCTTAGTGTTGTATGTTGATGACACACTACTATTGGAAATGATATTCCAACCATGGAAGGTGTTAAAACCTACCTTGGAATATGTTTTTCCATATAAGATCTCGTTTAAGCCGCCTATATTTTAGAATAAAGATCTATAGGGATAGATCGACGCGGTTGATAGGTTTAAATCAAAGTGCATATATTAAGAAAGTCTTGAAAAGGTTCAAGATGGAAAAACTCTAAGAAAGGTATGGTACCTATTCAAAGAGGGACAATATAGAGTACATCTCAATGTCCAAGCTCAAAGGATGAGCAATATCAAATAAAGAACATCCCATATGCGTCAGCTATAGGATCCATCATGTATGCGATGATATGCACTAGACTAGACGAGTCATGCGCGTTAATCATGATGATGACTATTAAAAGTATATTGAATACATGATGGACTAGAATCATGATTATCTGGCACATGATTACCCATCTCCATCAGATCCGTATGGCTATTAATCATGTATGCTATGATATGCACTAGACTGGAAGATGTATCCATCATGATATGCACTAGAATCCAGATAATAGCCATTGGATGACTATTAAAAGTATATTGAAATACCTTAGAAGGACTAAGGAAATGTTTCTAATATACGGATCTGATGGAGATGAACTTGTTGTAAAGGGTTACACGGTTGCAAGTTCCAAACCGTTCGAGATGATTCTCAATCGGGGTATGTCTTCATTATGAATGGAGTAACATTGTCCACTACAAAATCCGAATACATAGCCGCTTCATTAGCAGCTCAGGAAGCTGCATGGATAAAGAAATTTATCGCCTACCTAGGGTGGTCTCTACCATTCAAGACCCCTAGAAATCCTTTTGTGATCACGAGAGTACGATTACATGAATCAAGGTACCTTGTCCTTTTCAAAAGGCTAGGCACATTGAGCGGAAATTCAACTACATAAGTGATGAAGTTGAAAAGGGAAAAATATGTATTCGTAAAGTTCACACCGATCAATACATTGCGGATCCACTCAAGAAGCTCCTTCTGAGGGCAAAGTATGAGGGTCATACTTGTGCCTTAGGACTTCGATATTCTAGTGATTGGAATTGATCTGTTTAGCATATAAAATATGAAACAATTGTAATATTTAACTCCTTTTATATATTTGAGTTATGTTCCTTTTTAGCATGTTTACATCCATGAATATGTTTATTATTCTAAATGTATGTAGTCGGTCATGTTTGTGGGAACAAATATTAACGTAAGACTATTATGAACATGGATTGGTGGATATTCATTAGGAATGAATATAGAGAAATTGGTTGCTGCCAAGGTTCATAGATATTTGTGGGATACAAATATTGAACTGACCCGCGTCTCAAATTTTACTACATAGAATCTCTTTGATTGATCATAAGTAATTTTGAGTAAAGGCGAATATCATTTAGTATCCTCAGACCTAAGATGCATATTGGTTTTTAATATTTACCAAATGTTATACCTTGAGTTAGTTCTTCACTGATCTGAAATAATGGACTGTACATAAGGCTATGTTCAGGTGTGACACAAGGTGATTGTGAGAAACGTATGCAGTCAAGATGGGATTTGTTCCTCTTCTTATTCATTGAGAGCAAGATGTCTAAGGCCTGATTAAGTTACATCACAAGGAATGATCATTCTGTGTCTTTGATTTAACAGGACATCTGTAACAAAAGGATGATGATCGATATTCACCTAAATCATTTCAAGTTTGGAACTTGAAGGGGATGATTTATTGAATGGCTTTAAAGTCATGCGTATTAAGGGTAGTAAACCGTTGTTAGGCGGTATTTACTGCTTGCATCAATCTTCTATGTATCTTGTGCAAGTGGGAGATTGTTGGATTCTTTATGCCCAAGACACATAGAACCTTGATGTGGTTAGTACATTATGATCCAAGTCGGGTCATACCCAATAACAAGCTTAGCAAACACCAAATATTATTCAATTGATGATATGATCATACAATTAAATAAATACACCAACTTAGAAAATGGGTTTTCTAAATAAGTTGCATATGAGATTGAACAACTTATATGGATATTTTGTTCATGGATATTATTTGTTATGTTGTTGTTTAATTTGGTTAAATAACATCAAATAATAGGAGTGTGTGTATAAGTTATATAATTAAAGGGTAATTACATAACTTATTAAAAACTTTTGTTTAAAAAAGATTAAAGTTTTTGGGGGGAAAACCCTAAAAAAAAAATTAAGGGTTCAGCCGCCCCTTTGGGCAGCCCTCTCCTTTTGTTTTCTTTTGGTTCTCTTGAGTTTTGTATCTCCTAGAATACACACACTCTCCATTCAGATCTCTCTCACTCTCTCATATGCAAAAGGGTCACAAGAACATCACTCATTCTTTGGAAGAAAGATATCACGGCTGGAACAAAGCTCTAGCAGCTTTGTTGATTGTTCACGGCTGGAACAAGGTTCCAGCAGCTTTCTTGATCCGATTTGGTGCTCAAATCCTAGCAAGAATGGTGTATGCTTGATGCTTGTGGGTATGGGAGCTTGAGGACACCTCTTCTTGGTGTTTTGGCTGTTTAAGAACATCATTCTCTTCATCTATACCTCGTTTTTCAGCAGCCTTTGGAAGGTAGTATGTATTGCTTATTTGGCTTGTTATTTATTGGTGATAACTAGTTCAAACACATATATAAGATCCTTGTGTTCTTGGGTTTGTTGTTGTCATAAAATAGAACCATATTTTCAGATTACAAATGATATTTATTTGATGTTAATCTGCTGCGTTTTCAAGTTTAAATGGTTCAACTAGTTTGATTTGGTCCAACAAACCCAACAATTATAGCTCGATAGAGAGTCTGATCCACTGATTTGGCTTCTCGATCATGGCCTATCTTCAATTTTGTATCCACAGGAGTTCTAATTGACTAACAATATGCAAAATGGAATTTTTTCAACATTATTTCTATGTATTCTTATTGATTGATGAATATTTCATCTGCTGTTTGTTGTACTTGCAATCCTAAGAAGAATGTGAGTTCTCCCATTGCACTCATTTGGAATTTAGAATGCAGAAGCTCTTCAAAGTCCTTGCAGAGTTGCTTGTTTGTTGAGCCAAAGATGATACCATCCGCATAAATCTGAACCATCAATATTTCTTTTCCTTTTCTTTTTTTAAAGAGAGCCTAATCAATCTTTCCTCTCTCATACCCGTGTTCAAAAAGGAATGATGATAGAGTCTCATACCATTTTCGTGGGGCTTGATGTAGACCATACAAAGCTTTGTCAAGCTTGTATACCCTGTGAGGGAAATCAGGGTCTTTAAAGCCTGGTAGTTGACTCACGTAGACTTCTTCTTCTTTTTTTCCATAAAGAAACGCACACTTCACATCCATTTGATATACACTTTTCATGGATGTAGTTGATGCAATGAAAAGTCTTATGGTTTCTAATCTGGCAATAGGAGCAAACACTTCATCATAGTCTATTCCTTCTTCCTGAGTATAGCCCTATGCCAGCAATCTTGTTCCTATATAGCCATCTGGTGCCGATAGGGTATTGTCCTTCAGGAAGGTCCACCAGTTGCCATACTTTTTGTTTCTTGAACTGGAGCAATTTTTCCTACAATCCAACTGTTGTCTTGAAGTGCCTCTTTTATATTCTTGGGTACAGTTTGACATAGAAAGCAAGAAAACAAACCGATGTTTGCAATACTTGATTTGCTTCTTGTCACCCGCTAATCTAATTCACCAATGATGCTTGGCACCAGATGATTCTTATGTATCCTGGTGGTTGGAATTGAGTCACCTTCAATTGATACATCAAGCTTGGATACATTCAGATCATCTTGGTGAGAGGCAACTCCATGTTATGATGTAGGGGAGTGGTGAAAGTAATCAAAGTCTTCACCAGTCTCTGCTTCAGTATCAGCAACACTCTGTAGACTTTCATCATTTTGGTTTCTCACAGTTTCAACTGGCACTATGGCTGGTTCTTGATTTCTCACTTGATTTGACGCGTTCTTCTGAAGGAGATGGAAATATACAGGGACCAGCTTTAGTTGAAACACTCTCATTTTATGGTTCTTGTCTGACAGGATCACCTTGTAATGGAACATCTTCATCAAGTTGATCAGCAGAAGTAGGAGGAATCATAGGAAAATCATCTCTTCTTTCTACTGATGCATATAAACCAGCTGAATGTAGGTTAGCAGTTGACAAGTGAAACTGATCAAATGACCTTGTAAAAGAGTAAATATCAAAAAAACCAGTCGGGACCATTTATGGACTTTGGGAAGGAATGCTCATTTAATTGAACATTGGTTGATTCATCAATAATGTTTAATCTAGGATTAAACACTCTAAAAGCCTCTGAGACAGAGGAATAACCTACATAGAATCCCTCATCAGACTTAGGAGCAAACTTTCCCAAATGGTCTCGGGTGTTGAATATTGAGACATGACTACCGAATGATTTGAAGAATCCAATGAATGGTTTTATATGAAAATGAAGTTCATACGGTGTTTTGTTGCTTCCTTTGACTATCAAAGTTCTATTTTGCACAAAGCACGATGTATTGAATGCTTCGGTCTAAAAGGTAATTAGCAGTTTAGCATCGGCTAGCATTGTTCTAGCTGCACTGAATTGACGAGCAATGCCTTTGGTTATGCAAAATGAACTTAGATATTCATTTTTAAATTCAGTCCTATTATCAATTTAATTGATTTGACTTTAAGATCAGGCTGATTTTCAATTTTTCTGATGAAATCTGTTATTAATTAGGATGCTTTATTTTTATGAAGTAAAAAGAAGACCCATGTGAATCTGGAAATGTCATCAACGATAACCAAACAATATTGTTTCTTTCCAATGCTCATAACATGAGTTGGTCCATAAAGATCCATATGAAGTAGCTTCAAATGAGAATTGTTTGTGTTCACAAGCTTTGGTTTGTGGGAAGATTTGTGTTGTTTCCCTTTGAGACAAGCAAACAGTGATCAATGAAATGAAATTCTTTTTATGGTAAACTAATTACACGGTTTCCTTTGACCAATCTATTCATGTTTTTGAAATTGGTATGTCCCAAACGCCTATGTCAAAGCTATGACTCATCAAATGATGCTTTTGATAAAAGACATGTTTCTTCTTCAGGTATTGAAGAACTAAGGTTTAAGACATAGGTGTTATTCTTCCTCGAAGTCTTCAAGACAACCCATTCTTTAGGAATTTTAAATCATGGTTTCAGAATGTAGCAATGAGTGTTTGTGAAGTGAGTGGAATATTTTTTGTCACAGATCTAAAACACGCTGAGAAGATTGAAGTTTAGTTGCTCGCAATAGTTCACTTTATCAAAGCTCAAAATCCCATTTATCATAGATCCTTCACTCGTAATTCTGCCACCTTCTGAATCTCCACCAAATGGCACAGTAGTTCCATGAATATGCTTGAAATCATGAACGAGGGAACCGTCTCCTGTCATGTGTTTGGAGCATCCACTTTCCACATACCAAAAGTTATTGAACCTATATGCATGACCCTACAAGCACAAAAGAACTAATTAGAATATGGAACCCAAGCCATAGTGGTCTTGGGTTTCCCGTTCATATCCATGATAGTAACTTCTTGATATATTCCTCTAAGTTATGGCTTAGAGGATGAAGTTTGTTGATACATATGTACCTAGATCCTGATATGAATGTAATATGTCTTGTTTGTCTTACGCTTATGTAATGGTTGGGATATTAGTGAAATGAGAATGTTTGTTTGTGATTTATAATGTTTAATATTTCATTAATGAGTTGATATTGAATTGGTTATATAGGTTTGTGATTGTTTGAATTGATACACATAATGTTATATTAATGAATACATTCAAACTTAGCAATATGAAGTTCTCATGCGAATGGCCCATGCGAATGGACCATACGCATGAACAACTTCAGGCGAATGACTCAGTCGCACGACTGAACCAGGAGACTGGATCAGTCGTATGATTGTAACATGAGATTGGCTCAGTCGCACGACTGAACACTCAGTCGTGCGGATGGATCAACCGCATGGCTCAATCGCACGACTGAACCATACTAATGGTTCAGTCGCCCGAATGAGCAACCCTAACCTATAAATACCACCTAATTCGTGGAAAAACGTAAGCATTCATTCCAATTCGACTCCAGACGTACCCTAGCCGTCCAGAAGCCTCCAAGTTCATACTCCAAGTTCATAGAACGTTGTAGATCGATTCCTAATCGATTCTTAACGTTAGATTCAATACCTTATTGTTTCTACGTGCGTTCTCACTGATTGGATCGCCAATCAAATAGGATTCCGCACTATTTGGTTTGGTTTAACACGTTAATCAGTTGGTGTTTCGTTCAAATACCAGATCCTAACAAGTGGTATCAGAGCTTTGGCTCTTGATTACGTGTGATTCAATCAATTTTGATACAAAGGTTGTGTTTTTTCACTAAAAACGCAATCTTTTTGTGTCAAAAGTTGTCTTGGACGTCCCCTGCTCATCAAGTTTTGGTTTCTACGGCATAGGCGATTAGGGTTGGTGAAAATTCGGTTTTTACGGCCAAAACACGTTTAAACCTAGAAATTTTCGAAAAACAAATGCAGCTTCAGTTCAGTCGCATCTTTCATTCGTACGACTAACCTACCGGTTGCATTGTTCATACGCATCAGTTTCATTCGCACGACTGGACCAATCGCTTAGTTCAGCCGCACGATTGAACCAGTCGCATAGTTCATTCGCACGGGTAGCCCATTCGCATCACTCCATTCGCATCAGTTAACAGATTGTTTAGGAGACTTAAAGTTAATCGAGATGGAGGATCAGTGTTCAGCGTTTACAGCCGGGAAGGACTCACGGATTCAGAACTTACTGCTACTGGAGAGTGAGGTGGGGAATCATAATAAACCCCCGAAGCTTTAACGTTAGATGAGTTTCCCCACTGGAAACAACGTTTTGAGATCTACCTCAATGGAGTGGATCCAAATATGTGGGAAGCTATTGAGACGGGGTACAGTATGCCGGTGGGAGCTGATGGGGTGAAACTTACTTTGGGAGGAATGACTGATGCACAGAAAGTTAAATATAATGCTGAAAAGAGGTATATGCATTGCTAACACAGTCTATCCCTAAGGATATTTTTCACCATGTACTCGAGAATAAGCAAGCCAAGAAGTTATGGGATGAGCTGGAGAAAAGATATGACGGGAATGCTTCGTTGAAGGCCATTAAAGCTAAGGAGTTGAAGAAAGAATTTGACAACTTCTCATCGATGGGAATGAGAGTTTAGACGATGTCATTGATAGATTCTACCATTTGATGAGCGAGCTGCACACACATGGTGTCAAACTACCATGGAAGATAAAGTGTCAAATTTTGCAGACGGGTTGCCAGAAAGTTGGGCTTCTTTTGTTTCAAATCTGAGACAGAATGGATTGCTAGCAAGGTTGGACATCAATGATTTCATTCTAAAGCTGCGAGAAGAAGCACTTAGGATGAAGTACCGAGCTCAGAAGTCTTCATACACTCAGAATCCAGCTTTGTACAATGCCACTCCTCAAGTTAAGACGTCTGGAGCACCTCTTCAGACTGCCTTTGTGTCAAGCTCATCTGGTCCTTCACAAGCCTCTCCTTCAGGATCAGAAACGTCAGGGTCTTCTAGTACCCAATACATTGGATCTGAAGCAAATGCTACTAGACTGAAGACCGAGAATCTCGGAAACGTGACAGTAGAAGTAGCTCGAGAGCACATGGATCTCTTGGCAGCAGTGGTCCATTCCTATGATGGACTTGTTGCTGGGAAAATTGGAAACTGCCATCTGGCAGATGAGGACTACGAGCAGGTAGATGAGACTGAACTGGAGAGGATGGATATTATGTGGGCCTTAGCAAGTGCTGTCCGGAGGGCGAAGAAGTTTGTGAAAAAGACCGGACAAAACTTGGTTGCTACTAAGGACACTACATTTGGCTTTGACAAGAGCAAGGTGACCTGCTTCAACTGTGGAGAAAAGGGGCACTTCAAAAGAGAGTGTGTGAAGCCAAAGAAGACTGGGAACGGGAATCCATTCTCGTCCTTCACTCGTCAAGACAAGCAAGCTAGCAGTTCTACTTCATCAAGCAAGGATCCAAAAGCCTTGACTGCCCATGATGATGAAGGACAGGACTGGAGCTTTCGGTTTGTCTCTCCAGGGAATCTAATATTGCGAGCGTGGAAGACTTAGATGATGATTCCGCGAGTGAAGGAGATATTGCAGTTGAGCTAGCGATGTCAAACAGTGAAGAGACTGCAACTGAGGTCAGCTACAAGCCTGAAGAAGGGACGTCTACAACAAAGACAGAATCACCAGAACCAGAGACATCAGATGCTGCGTTGATGGCTGATTCATCAGAACCTCCTCAGGTAAGTACCACTGACCAACTGTTCCAAAATCATGCTTGTTCTGATTGTAATAAATTTAGAGAAAGCATAGATCAGAAATTTGCTAGGTTATTAGATCATAATGATAGCTTAGTAAAGGATTTGCAACTGTGCACTGAGGCAAATAGAGTTTTAAAACAAAATGAGCATAGTTACAAAGAAAAGATAGACCTTTTGAATAAACAGCTTAGGGAAACTGAAGTAGTAGCCTTTAACCAAGCTAATGACATTAGGTACTATCTTAACTCCCTAGAAGACACTAAGAAACAAAAGCAGTTTTAGAAGTAGAAGTCAACTCTTAAAGCAAAAACTGCACAGTTGGACAAGTTCATCTCATATTGTCCAACACTTAGTGAGAGAGCGTAACAATGGGGAGGGTTGGGTTATAAAGTGGTTCCACCACCACCTGAGACCTTGATGAACACTAAGAGTAGACCAATAAATAACAATCCCATCAAGGATCATGTGGTGTCTACTCCTCTTTTAGTGATCCAGATTCCTCATGTTCTTCAATTGAATCTGGAACAAAACAAAAGGAGGCCACTTCAAAGGCAAAGGGTAAAATGCCTTGTGTTAATCTGGAAAAAGAATTTGAAAAGGTTAATATAAAGTCAGGGTCAAACAAAGTCAAATCTGAACCTAAAAAGACTGTTAATGTTAACCTTTCACAAGTCTCATGTCAAAGTCCAGTTAACCAAAAAGGAAAAGATGTTAAAAATGTTAAAACAATTAAGTTTGTTAAACAAGAGAAAACATCAAAAGAAGCAGAGTCAAAACCCAAACATAAGATGTCACTAGGGTGTCACACACATCTCCACATAGAAAGTTTAATCATAAAGTTGATAGCAGGTCATGCTACAACTGTGGAGAGTGTGGACACATTGCTTCTTTTTGTCCTTACTATCAGACACCTAGGAAGAAAATTGAACTTCAGGATTCAAAACCTAGGTCTTCTAAGAGGAGTTCTTTAACTCCACCTAGAAGAACTAGTGAACCCAAAGTTCAACCCATTAGCCAGTCGTCTGTTTATCACAAACAGGCCTTACACAAATCTGGCTTATGGAAAGAAAAGTCATCCTCTGTGTCTGATAATGATGACAAGAAGGCACCTGAGCTACCCTCACCTTCTAAGGGTCAATGGGTTGAATTCATGATGTGTGATGCCTCTGGGAAACCCAAGCCAGTAAAGGCTTGGGTTCCTAACCTAAACTAATGTTTTAAATTGTATGTGCAGGGTGTTCGCTACAGTGCTGAAACCAACACGTGGATTGTAGATAGCGGAGCATCCAGGCACATGACAGGAAACAGGGCTCTTTTATCAAACGTCAAACAAATAAAAGGAGGGCATGTTTCGTTTGCTGGTAACAAAGGAGGTTATATCACAGCTCAGGGAGAGGTTGGAAATCAGAAAGTTAAGTTTGATAAAGTGAACTACGTTCAACAACTTCAAAACAACTTACTTTCTGTTTCCCAAATATGTGACAAAGGATTTAAAGTCATATTCGACAACAAGAAGTGTTACGTCCTAAAGAAAGACTATGTGATTCCGGAGGACCAAGTTTTGATGACAGCTTCAAGATATAAAGACCTTTATGTTTTGGATCTCTCAACGGCTTCTACAACGGATCATGAAGTTCAGTGCTTCCTATCAAAAGCTACTGAGAAGGACTCCATTTCCTGGCATAGGAGAATGGGACACATTAATCAACGGAAGATGAATCACTTGATCCAGAAGGATCTCGTGAGAGGAGTTAACGTCAAAATTTCCAACTTCCGGATTTCTGTGTAGCATGCAAGAAAGGCAAACAGACGAAGAAGTCTCATAAGGAAAAGAAAGTTCATTCTATCGAGCTTCCTCTTGAACTTCTTCACATGGATCTGTTTGGTCCAGTCAGTACAAAGAGCATTGCAGGTGACTTGTACTGTTATGTGGTTACTGATGACTACTCAAGATTCTCTTGGGTAATGTTTCTGAAGTCCAAATCAGAAACATTTGAGTCATTCAAGGAATTAGTAACCACACTGGAATCTCTCTACAAGCTGAAGGTGAGACAGGTACGCTCAGACAACGGGACTGAATTCAAGAATCAGTGGATGGAGGCTTACTGCAAGGAAAAGGGAATTGTGCACCAGTTCACTTCTGCCTACACGCCTCAGATGAATGGTGTTGCTGAGAGAAAGAATAGAAGCTTGATAGAGACACAGCACGGACAATGCTAGCAGACTCGAAACTGCCTATCCAATTCTGGAATGAGGCAGTGGCAAATGCATGTTATACATTAAATCGAGTTCTGGTAGTCAAGCGCCATGGCAAGACATGTTACGAGTTACTACAAACGACGTAAACCTAATCTGGAGTATCTCGAACCATTTGGCGCGCCGTGCACACTTCTGAAGAAGACTCAAGAAGGAAAATTCAGCGAGAAGGCTGATGAAGGGATCTTCCTAGGATACAACATACCGAACAAGAGAGTTTACAACTCAACGGGTTTAGTAGAAGTGTGGTGTAATGTTGATGTTCAGAGATATACCACACCACCTACTGGAAAAGGACCCGCTTACTTTTTCGACTATGATGGAATCTTCAAGTTCTTCAACATACCTATCTCCCCTTCTGATGACGAGTTAGCTACACGGATGATGTATGATATCCTGAATACACCATCTCTTGATTCACAGGGAGAATCATCTCACCACTCAGGGGGAGCAGTCGAAGGCAGTGACTCCTCCTCAGAAGATGAAGCTGAAGAAGATGACCAGAACAATCAGGAGGGACAGGTTCCAATTCCTGCAAGTCCACAAGCATCTAACAGTGATGCTCTTCGACTTCGGAACCTCAAACTCCGTCTACCTCAGATGCAGAACCAAATGTTCATAATCTTGGCTTTGAGGTAGCTGTTCCTACCACTCCAGGATCACGTCTAAATGTCTATCATCCCCTAGACAATGTCATTGGGGATGTCAGATCAGGAGTGCAGACCAGAAATCAGCTGTACTCAGCTGATTATGCCTCGTTATGGAAAAAGGATACATTCACGATGGTGCTTATCGGTGTTTTGTCTCGCAGTTTGAGCCAAAATACGTCAGTGAAGCACTGAATGATGAGGCATGGGTGAGTGCCATGCAAGAAGAACTTCTTCAGTTCAAGAAGTTAGGTGTATGGACTCTGGTAGATAGACCTAAAGGTGCTAAGGTCATTGGCACCAAATGGGTCTTGAAATGCAAGAAGGATGACCAAGGCGTCATTATCAGGAACAAGGCTCGACTGGTAGTTCAGGGATTTCGACAAGTCGAGGGGATTGATTACAATGAAGTGTTTGCACCCGTGGCAAGGATGGAAGCCATCCGCATTTTCCTTGCCTATGCATCGTATATGAAGATCAAAGTCTATCAATTAGATGTGAAGAGTGGATTCCTTCATGGGGAAATCGAGAGACAGTTTATGTCAGTCAACCCGAGGGATTTGAAGATCCTTATCATCGGGACAGAGTTTACAAACTCGACAAGGCCTTATACGGGCTTCATCAAGCTCCAAGGGCCTGGTATGAGAAACTCTCGACTCATCTTGTGAAACACGGCTTTCGCAGGGGAGTCATTGACTGCACACTGTTTATCAAAGAAAAAGATGGAGACTTACTGCTAGTACAGATCTATGTCGATGACATAATCTTCGGTTCAAAGAACGAAGAATTATGCAAAGAATTTGAAGCAGTAATGAAGGCGGAGTTTGAGATGAGTGCCATGGGGGAGATGAAATTCTTTCTCGGGTTACAGGTGGATCAGACACCCAAAGGGATTTTTCTACATCAGACCAAGTATGTGGGAGACATTCTCAGTCGGTTTGACATGGAGAATGCTTCTGCAGCTGGGACTCCACTTGCTACAAACCATGATATAGCACCTGATGAAAATGGAGATCTGGTAGATGCACAATGTACCGAGGAATGATTGGATCTCTCATGTACCTCACTGCCTCAAGACCTGATATCATGTATGCTACATGTCTATGTTCTAGATATCAGGCTAAGCCAAAGGTTAACCATCTGATCGGGTCAAAAGGATATTTCGTTATCTGAAGGGCACACCCACACTTGGGTTGTGGTATCCTCATGATGATGACTTTGAGCTCACGGCGTATAGTGACTCGGATTACGGGGGCTGCAAGATGAATTACAAGTCTACATCAGCAGGGTGTCAATTCTTTGGGAGGAGATTAGTGACCTGGCAGTGTAAGAAGCAGACCTCGGTTGCATTGTCAACCTGTGAAGCCGAATACGTTGCTGCTGCAAGTTGCTGTTCACAAATCATTTGGATTCAACAGCAAATGCGGGACTACGGTTTAAATTTCTTCTTCTCCTACTCCTATTTTGTTGATAACTCTGCTGCAATTGCAGTAACTAAAAATCCAGTACAACATCCTAAGACCAAACACATCGGTATTAAATATCATTTTATACGGGACTGTTTTGAAAAGAATTAATCGATGTGGTAAAGATTAATACTGATTTTCAACGCGCTGACCTCTATACAAAAGCTTTTGACAAACCACGTTTTCTATATCTGTTAGAGGTCAACGGCGTTAAAAAGAAAAGTGATGTTATTCCTGATGATGATCATGTGTAGTCCGATGCAGTGTATTAGTTTAATTTTTTTCCTTTTTATTTTCTTTATTTATTCTATTTCTGTTTAAATTAAATTCATGTTATTTAGCTGTCTATTAAAATCCTAAAATAATTAAATCCGTTATGATTTTAGAATTTTAGGGGGAGAATAGGTCAGCCAGTAACATAAAAAAAAAACGAGGGAGAAGGAGAGGCTAGCTGATAGAAGGTAGATCGTATCTGTGATACCGATTCAAATACTTTGGAAAATGATAGTACACAGGAACAAATCAAGAGGGACTTTAAAATTTAATTTAGAAAAGATGCAAAATTCAAAGTATAAGTCTGTGTAGTCTGAGCAATATAAAAGGAAAGATGATAGAAAAACTGGTAACTACTAAGGTAACACAACGAAAGTAGACCTAGAGGTTGCTAGCCACAGATGACAGATATGTCGGTAGATTCAACACAAGATGATTAGACCTGACTGGTGATCTCAAGATCAAACTAAGTTGTTCAACTGACTGTGGGCTCCCATCTTATCACTGGTTAACACAATCAACATATTCCAATAAGGGGTAATGAGCATGTAAACGCCACAAATGTGTGCGGATGACCATAAATAGAGCAAAGCACGAAAAAAATGAAAAGCAAATGCTATCAAGCTAATAACTTATGTTGTTGGTGCATTATGTGCAAAAGAAAATTAAAGATGCTCTAACAAGAAGATAGGTTGTGTGCCTCTCTGCTGTGCGATGGCACTGACCTGAGGATAAGCATAACCTAGATATTCTAGAATTCATTGTTGTTTGCCGCCTCTCTGCTGTGCGATGGCACTGACCTGAGGATTGGCTTCTCTTTGAAAGCTCTAAGAATAGTCTCTTCTTGTCAAAATACCCGTAGACCGCTCAAAAGCTCCTGAGGAATGTTGATTACCATATAAGTGTGGGATCCACAAATGTTGGTTGAAATAATTAAACCTTAAACTATCACCAATCTGTGTCAAAAGTCTGTGTATGGATTTAAGAGGACAAATATACTGACAATCATCGTGGCTACAATTCTTGAAAGTCCAAATCAATGTGGGAATCTAATAGTACCAGTATGATTTCCTAAATTTGCTAACGACTCTGGATGAAAACCAAGAAGTGAGCATCAAAAGGTTTTGATAACAAGTCCCAAATGATTTGACTTGCCTGTATGATTCCAAAATTGAATTGGTCCAGGTATGGTCAAACTAAATAGAAGCTGCCTATTCCGGAACCGAATCCAGTAGATTTCTATCTTAGGATTTACCTCTCACAAAAAGTCAAAAACAAGTTTAATTTTTGTACTTCAGTTTAATTTTCTATTTATTTAGTCATTCAGTTTGTTTGTTTGTCGGACTACATCATGGAATTCAGTAAGGGATTAATCACTAAAGGGTCATGTCTGAGATGACCACATGTGTTTTCAAAAGATAAATGGGTCACGTCTGAGGTGACAAATTGTTTAAAGGATCACGTCTGAGGTGATCAAAAGTTTTCAAGTTAAAATGATCATGTCTGAGATGATCAAATGCTATAATGTTGATTCTACAGTTAAAAAGGGTTTAAATGTAAAATGTAAGAAATGCAGAAAATTTCATAAGTATGACCCATTCGCACGAATGGACCATGAGTATGGACCATCATGCGAATGGGAGCCCATTCGTACGAATGGACCATGAGTATGGACCATTCAACCGAATGGCCCATACGAATGACCCATTCGTGGGTTAGCTTGAGAAGCGAACGAATGAGTAAGTCGCACGACTGAACTCCAGTCGGACGACTGAAGGGGGCGACTGAACCAATCGCACGACTGAGGCCCATTCGCACGAATGAAATGTGCGTATGAGCCATAGTACGATTGAATTTAGGTGTTTATTATAAATAGAGGGAGAGTCGGTCGCAGAGACTCACCACTCCAAATTTGCCCTAATTCGCACGACTACGTTACTCTGCCCAAATTTCGTTTGATCACTATAAACCCTGATTCCGTGTATTGACCATTTGCATTGACTCTACAGGTAATTTGCGTGCAGAACAAACTCCATCGTTATTCAAATTTGCCTAATCTGGACAATCAGACATATTAGAAAAAACCGCAACGTGTGTAGCAAAAACCTACTAACGACGTAAACAAATGAAATTAAAGGTGTTAGGTGTTAAACTAAGGGATTGCGAGTCATGAACCAGAACACGAAGTCTAAACATCAAATTGGTGAAAAATTGAATTTGAATTGAACAGTCAAAACATGCGAATTGACAGTTGATGAACTTCATTGCACTACTGAGGGTGTGCGAATAGCTAAACCGCACGACTGAACCATGCGTATGTTTAGTCGCACGACTGGTGTAAACGCATGAGTTTACATACGCATGAGTCTAGTCGCACACTCAGTCGTACGTATGGGGTCATTCGCACGACTGGATCTCAGTCGCACTGCTCATTCGCACGACTTGATCTCAGTCGCACAACCTCATTCGCATGACAGAAAAGAATGTTTTCAAGTCCAAGTGATTCAAGACATTTTAGCCAACGGATACTAATGTTTACTTTCTTTGTGTAACAGATGGCGAGTCGCTGGACCATGAGTACGAAGCACAACATTTGTGCTCATCTGGATCTGACATCCAGAAATGCTTCAGACTTTTCTGGCATTATCACCTTTCTAAGGAGATCGAGGATTGCACATGCTATATCTGCTCCATGTACTCCGTATCGTTCTATACAGCAGGCCTTCTGGGAAGGTGCAGTAGTTGACCGATCTTCTGAGCCTCACTGTATCAGGAGTACTATCTTTGGAGAGGCGATTGAGATCACAGAGGAGGATCTCAGGATTGTGCTGCAGTTGGGGGACGATGCTGACTGTCCTACTAGACTACACCCCCTTACTGTCAGAGGATGTTTTCTTCGAGCTAAGTACTCTGGGGACATCAATGCAGGGGTGCTCAACAAGAGCAACCTTTGTCCCCAGTTCAAGTACCTTGCTCACGTACTGCTGAAGTGCATAGCATCCAGGAAGGAGGATTTGATGAGTTATCAGATCAGATCCAGAACGCGTATGTAGCGTTGGTGTTGAACCATCCGTTCAGCTTCTCCAGGATGATCTTCACCTTCTTGGTGGAGAACATTAATGGGAAAGGGAAGGAGGGCTTCTGCATGTACCCCCGATTCATGCAGATGATTATAGACCAGAAGCTCCCTTCCCTGCCGAAGGAGAAGGAAGATGCAGTAGTGCTTGAGGTGATGGATGATACCACCTTAGGCCGGATGAAGGTGTACAGGGGGAAGCAGGTGAAACCACCTGTCAGGAGACTGTTTGGGCATCTGGCCCGTGAGGACTATATGGTGCCAGCTCGGAGGAAGTGGCGCCATGATGATAGTGATTCAGATGTTGAGCAGATTGCTCTACCCTCCGATGACTTTGATGATGATGATAGCGGGGATGTTGGAGATACCATGCCCACTCGACTGAGGGGCACAACTACTGATAGCACACCTCCAGTATCTGCCCCCACTGGAGATATAGCAGAGTCGGCTGGGTTCCACCAGGATTTTATACCTGGTGAGGAAGAAGAAGAGTCAGATGAGGAGCCACTGACTAGGACTGTGGGAAGCAAAGTCGTTCCCACAGAACATGGGCTCCGGGCGGTTGGTGAACACCCCAGTGGATCGGGAGAGACTGCTGCTGACCCGACCTATGCTCTATAGCCGTCGAGCCGTGTTCTAGGGGGAGCATCCTCCTCGACAGGATCGAGGAAGAAAAGGATGGCTCAGCCCCACGACATGAAGAAGAAGAAGCGCAGACTCACCTACATCACCACCACAGCCACCACCTCAGCCACCACCACTACCACCTCTACACCCACAGCCACTACCACAGCTACCACTACCACTACCACACTCCCTATTACTGTCACCAAACCACCCACCACTACATATATCCCATCTACCACCATATCATTCACACCTACATCACCACCACTATCATCTAGACCTAACCCAATCTACACCACTGCCACCACCACCACCACTAGCCACCAAGTCGGGCCATCATCACATCCCACCCATCTATATGGATCACCTCTACCTCCCATTGGGGTAGAGGAACAGCTATCAGCGCTGAACCGTATGGTGATGCGTCTGTT
Source organism: Flaveria ramosissima (assembly GCA_025215565.1). NCBI lineage: Eukaryota > Viridiplantae > Streptophyta > Magnoliopsida > Asterales > Asteraceae > Flaveria > Flaveria ramosissima. Next base: position 19,014,866 of record CM046033.1, on the reverse strand, counting down.
AGCAGCCGATGACGAGAAGACTGCACAGATCCGTCAGCTGGCAGATCTCACAGCTGCACAGTCCCAGCAGATCTCTCAGCAGGTTCAGCTGATCGAGCAGCAGGCACAACAAATGGCTGCTTAGAGCCAAGAGATTACCCAACTCCAAGAGCATAGATTCATATCAGCAAAGAAGATTAAGGAGTTGGAGGATGCTAAAAGGACTATCATGCTTAAGCTAAAGGAACTAAAGATGAGCCTCTGAAGATAAAGGAAGGAGATGGTGATGATGATGATGAGGATGAGGATGAGGATGAAGATGAAGAGAGTGATGATGATGAAGGGAATGAGAAAGAAAAGACAGAGGACAGGCAGGAGGATGATGATGATGAAGGAGGAGATGCAGCTGCATCTGCCTCAGCTCAGGGTCAAGAAAGACGATAAAAGAGAAATCAAGACCAACGAGCTTCTCCTTCTACCTCACCGAGTGATGATCCAGCTATTCAAGATAAAAATAATGATTAGATGTTTATGTATTTGATAGCTTTTGTACTTGAATCATGTATAAAACTTATGTATTTGATGTTTATATTAAGATTAATGTATTTCTGTCTTGATTATTAACTAATGTTTGATGTGTTACATGTTTAAATCAAGCAGATCCAAACTTTCAAAGGAACAAATTTGATGTTGCTCCCCTACAGCAGGTCAAGACTCAACTGGCTATGATTCTTGATCTGCAAGGGATCGTCAGGAGATCTGTTAGTTATACCCCTGAAGAAGGGGAAATAATTCATGATCTTTCAAATGAGCAACTGGCTGAGATGTACAAGCTGAACCCAGATGAGATCATTCAGGATGCTCCAACTTGTTAGTCTACCAGTGACAAAGAGCTGAACGACATTGATGAGATAGAGATAGAAGACGTCACAGCAGAGCATTATTCTGAGTATGCTGACAACGAGGGAAATGTGGTCCCCAATCTGGGTGAATCCCTAGTCAGTGATACATTTGAGGTACTGGATCAGATGGAGCAGGAGCCTGAGAAGACTGGAGGAAAAGCTCAAGCCTCAAACGACGATGTTGATATCAGAAAGGCAGAATGGGCTGCATGTTTCGAGGAAATCCGAGCCCAACGCGCCGCTCCTAAACAGAATGTCTACACCAAACTCTACAGAGTGAAGAAACATCATAAGGTGTCAGGCAGGATCACTGCGTGGGCACATTTTGAGGATATTAATGTTTATGCTATAAAGAGGGAGAAGAGCATAGAGTACTTTAGATTCCTACATGATCTAAAGACTCTACCTGGTTTTGAGCTCAACCAGCTGGCTAAGTTGAATCTACTATATGCTGACCCGAGGAAAATGTGAGGCTGGTTTGAGGCTGCCCTGAAGAAAGAGTACCACACCAGGTGGGTCAACTTCAAACCTCAACAACCTACGAGGTATATCAGACGTTCTGAAGTTGATCCCATCACTGGTAAGCCCAAGATAGTGCTGAAGTGGAGTCCTCCAAGAACAATGTCAAGAATCCCTCTCAGGGAGATGCCACAGGACTTCACTCCACACTTTAAGTGGTGGTACTATGATTGGAGAACCGGGGAGGCGGTCATAGTTATAAATAAAGAGGGACAAATGGACACCATCAGGGTGTTTGACCCGATTTGGCTCACTAACTTGTCTGCTAATGATGTCTACACATTATACAAGTGGCCACTATTCTATGACACGCAAGATATCGTACAAGCCCTCCAATTCCAAAATGTCATAAGACTCTGCTTTGCGTTTGAGATTCACGCAGGAGTCACAAGAGAGGAAAAGTACAAGAAGTATGAAGAGGTGATGCAGAAGGTAAGACATTAGATAGATCTAGGTACAAAGGTGAGTTTATTGATACATATGTACCTAGATCCTGATATGAATGTAATATGTCTTGTTTGCCTTACGCTTATGTAATGGTTGGGATATTAATGAAATGAGAATGTTTGTTTGTGATTTATAATGTTATATATTTCATTAATGAGTTGATATTGAATTGGTTATATAGGTTTGTGATTGTTTGAATTGATACACATAATGTTATATTAATGAATACATTCAAATTTAGCACTATGAAGTTCTCATGCGAATGGCCCATGCAAATGGACCATACGCATGAACAACTTTAGGCGAATGACTCAGTCGCACGACTGAACCAGGAGACTGGATCAGTCGTATGATTGTAACATGAGATTGGCTTAGTCGCACGACTGAACACTCAGTCATGCGGATGGATCAACCGCATGGCTCAATCTCACGACTGAACCATACTAATGGTTCAGTCACCCGAATGAGCAACCCTAACCTATAAATACCACCTAATTCGTGGAAAAACGCAAGCATTCATTCCAATTCGACTCCAGACGTACCCTAGCCATCCAACAGCCTCCAAGTTCATACTCCAAGTTCAAAGAACGCTGTAGATCGATTCCTAATCGATTCTTAACGTTAGATTCAATACCTTATTGTTTCTACGTGCGTTCTCACTGATTGGATCGCCAATCAAATAGGATTCCATACTATTTGGTTTGGTTAACACGTTAATCAGTTGGTATTTCGTTCAAATACCAGATCCTAACAAAGTTTTGATGGGATTCTGTTGGGTTCTTCTTGTTTTCATCCATCAATTTCAACCAAATATTCGGAAAAGTAGTCAAATCTTTGGTCCCTATTTCTATAGAGAAATTGGACACGTTTTTTTTTCCAGAAATTATTTTTGGTTTATCTCTTGGATAAAAGTCGTTTGATTGCTTCATATTTTGGTTATGATTTCTTTTGACACTCTTTAACTTCTTTTTATCATGGAAGTCATCATAAGATGTTGAAACCCTTGATTGTTTGATGTAAGATGGACTTCTAATTTTGGGTTTCACAGTTGTAGTTGGTGAGATTGGGTTGTTTTGAGGAATTCTCAAGCCCTTTTGTTTTAAGAAACAATCAGATGTGTTGTGATTCGTCATATAACATGCAGAACAGTATTTGTTAAAATAGAAATTTTTGGTAGAATGATTGTTCACGTCATAGATTGAGTAGTATGTATTGAAATAACTCTCATCCATGTTGTGATTTAACATGTCACATATGTCATAACACATTTGTTTGTCTTTTGATGCTGATCTTGAAGTTGAGGCCTCAGTTGAATTACCAGGTTTTAACTTTGCCTCAGTTTTTGTTTTCAGTGAGGAAGCAACTTCAGTCTTTTTGGATACAGAAGATTGTTTCACAATTCTACTTTGCTTAATCTTTTAAGGCTGACTTTGTTTCCTTCTGCTCTTACATAACTTTTTTTCAAGTTGATTGACATGCTCATGATTAAAAATATCAAAACCAACTCCTTGTTTTTGAGTTGATGGTGATGGAGATTTGGTTTTAACAATTGATTTTGAATCCAGGGATATTTCCCTTTTCTTTTCTATGAAACTTTATCTATTTTCATGGAATTCTTTGGAGATTTGATCTCATTATCAGATATGCTTTCTTCAGAGGATTCACAGAATATTCAAATTTCTTCTCCACCTTGAGGACTTTGGGAATGAACTTCACAAATGGCACAATGGCCTTGACCGGGCTCCTTGGCTTCTTGACATTTACAGTTTTGTCTGAGCACTCTTTTATTTTAATTACATAACGTTATTTGATTTTATCCTTATTTGTTTCAATATAAACACTTGGTTTATTTCGCGGGTTAGTTATCTATGAAACTATTAATTTAGTTTCAATAATTTTAGGTTCATTTGGCTCAGAAAGAGTGAGTGACTCAGGCGTAACAGTGTAATTATCATTATAAGGAGGAGGACATGAATTTTATCCTATTCCAGCCATGTCCTTCGGATCCTTTTGTGATTCGAGCAACTCTTGCAGCTTTGCTGAAGATAGTTGAAACTTTTCAAGTTTCACTTTAGTGGCTTATTGCCCAACTTTAGATTGAGTTAACAATTCAGTTAACTTTTCATTTTCGGCTGCAAGAGTGTATTTTCCCCATGTATTTTTTCAATGTCTAAAAGCAAAGATTTAATTTTAATTTCAAAGCTCTTCATTTTTTGTTTTAACATTTCAGATTTTACTTTTTCTTCTTTGATTTTAGCAGCCAACTTGCGATTGCGCTCTCTATATCCCTGCAATTCATTTATGCATTTTTCACTACAAAGATTTGATTTTACCTCAGATGGCGTAGGAGTGGGACCATCATTTATGTGAGACATACGAGCATGATTTTGGAATTGAGACCTTATTTCCTCAGCATACAAGCTCAAATAACATACTCCATCTTGTCTGATGCAAGTGTATTTGAAGTAGCTTGGCTTCTTCCATGAGCTTTGTAAGGATTCCTTAAGTCTGATGCAACCCAATAAATCCAATGTGTCTCTGCAACATGCACTAAGTACTGAAGTAAAGAATGCTTCGGAAGTTTTACACAATACATTAGAAAATACTCTAAGTGTAAAATCTTCCGAAGCCAAGACCAATATCTTTCGAAGCCAAACATGAAGTCTTCCGAAGCCTCAGAGACAAAGTCTTCCGAAGCTTTAACCTATGAAGACAGATTTCTTCCGAAGACTTTTAGTACACATGCTTTATCTGATGTACTGTTCCATAAAGCACCTTTCCGCTGCATCTCTGTAAAGTCACCAACTTACATGAGTTGGTGAAAAGGTCCATGCTTTTGGTAACTGTACATTGAGGTCTTGAGTCTGTAACTTTCTACTTTATGTACTTTATACTTTTTGTAATGTATAAGGATGTGAGCTATGGCATGTCATAGTCACAAGGTCAAAAGGCAGATATGCCTTTTGATCCTACAATTGATTTGTTAGTGTCTAGTCAATTGTATCCAGCTGGCTTTCAAAGTATAGCCGGCTGTAGGTTGTAGTATAAGTATTCCAAGTTCTTGTATCTTTCTTTATGCTTTGTAACACTTGTAAAAGAACTTGAGAAAGCAATATACTGCCTCCTTGAAACCCAACTCTCTTGTTCTGTCTCTTTACTTTACTTGTGTTCTTTGTATCACCTTGGTTAATCCAGTTCACTATTTGATCAAAGTTTAGTTGTTCTCTTCATTGTGTTGTTGTGTTGTAATTTGTTCAAGCCCTTAAACGATCCTGCAATTGGTATCAGAGCTTTCCAGGCTCTTGATATAAGATCTCACCATCTTAAGATCCCTCACACACACAAAAACTAAACTCTCCAAATGGCATCCATCTCAAAGACTGATATGGAGACTGGAACCATGAACAAATCCCCACTGATCACTCTTGATGATTTTGACACCTGGTGTATGAGAATGGAAGGTTTCATCAGGTCTCTTGATTCAAGAATGTGGGAATCTGTTGAGAATGGACCTTTCATACCCAGCACTCCTTCTGCTACTGGTGCTGGTATGATTCCAAAAGATGTGGCCAACTACTCTGATGAAGATAGAAAAAGAGTAGAGATTGATAGGAAGGCCATGACTGCTCTTCAGACTGCTCTCCCAAACTCTGTATACAGAGGCTTTAAGAAGTGCAAAACAGCTAAACAGCTGTGGGATGCACTGAAGCTGATGTATGAAGGCTCCTCTGAAGCCAAGGAGAACAAGAAGGATCTCCTGAAGCAGCAGTTTGAAAACTTCACCTTTAAAGCAGGTGAAACCATGACTCAACAATACTTCAGGTATGTTGAGATAGTGGATACCCTAGTGGATGGAGGAGTTCCTCTTGAGAACAGGGACATTGTAAGGAAGTTCATGTCCTCACTTCCTAGGCAATGGACACACTATTGTGTGGTGATCAAGAGGACTGAGAACCTCAAAACTCTTACTCTGACAGAGTTATATGGGATTCTCAGTGGATACCAGATGGAGATGAACATGCAAGGTTCATCTGGCAACTCCAACAATCAAATGGGTTCAGCCCTTCATGTGGTTGAAAGGGATAGCATAGAACCCCAACATCATCTCTATGCTACCCTGACAACTCACAAAAGGGTCCTTTCATCACCTTCCCAGAGACACCAAGGGAGAACTTTACTCAAGGAAGCCCATTCCAAGAGACAAGTTCTTCTCAAGCCTTTGTGTCTACTGATGAAAGCTGTGGGAACTCTCTCTTCACTCTTGAAGACCTGGACTGTATCCATCCAGATGACCTGGAGTACATGGAGATAGTTCAGCAGATGGCTCTCCTCACTCACAGAGCCAAGAAGTTCTACAAGAGAACAGGAAGGAGGTTTCCAAGCAATGCAACCAGTGGAAAGTTTGGGCTGGACAAAAGCAAAGTCAAGTGTTACAACTGTAACCTGATGGGTCACTTTGCTAGGGAGTGTAAGGCACCTAAAACAAATGGGGGCCAAACACAAACCAGACCAAACTACACTGACAAAGCCCCTCAGAATGAGAAGCCAAAGCAACATGCTGTTGTTGCTGTTGAAGAGGGAGGCTTTGACTGGAGCTTTCAGGTGGAAGATGCTTCTCCAAACCAAGCACTGATGGCAGACCATGATGAAGCCAAGGTATTGGAACATCTCTGTACTCCTGAATGCATTGCTAAAGTAAATAGATACAGGTCCTACAACTTAGAGATGAGATCTGATCTGGAGTCATTAAACATATTAAAATCTGATTTTAGAAAGTCTGAAAATGATTACAAGTTAAAGATAGAGGACTTGGAGAAAACCATTTCAGTACTAAAACATGAACATACAGATTTTAGAACTCAGATCCAGGATCTCATAACTAAGTTGACTGAGTGCCAGGCTGAGCTTGTGATCAGCAAAGCCAAGGCAGAGAAGAGTGTTCTTGAAGAAGAGACCTTCAAGAACATGATATCCTCATCCCTGCACAACAAAGTGTGCTATCAAAATAGACAGGGACTGGGATCAAATGAGATAGCTCCTCCACACACAATCTTGTCTGTAAGATCTCCTAGGTGTGGAACTTGTGAAGATGAGCTTCCTCTCATAGATCCTATAAGTGAGGAGATGAAGAAGTGATAGTGAAGAATTCCTCTGAGAAGAGTGAAGAAGAGGATTCTACCAAGGGCCACTATCCTTCTGAGGAGAAGAAATCTACTGTGATGACCAAGTCCAAGAGAAAGAACTTGATCAGGAAGAGCAAAGGAAAGCAAAGAAGGCTCAAGAGATCAAGGCTACTTTTGATGCTAAGCAGAAACAAGTTTTTATCTCTGCAGGTTTCAAAGTAGTAAGGACTGAAGACATCAACCAAGACTCCTCAGCTAAGAGTCCTGGTTCTTGTTCAAATCATCTCAGTGCAAAGAAGAAGACTGAGCTGCTGTGTACCACTGCTGCACAGCCTGGACCATCAAACTCCAAGAACAGTTCACAGCCCAAAAGAACTGTCTCAGCATCTACCAAGATGAAGGTGGAGAAGGGATGTGACCAAAGCCAGTCTTGCTCTCAAAAGGAGACTCCTTTGAAGAAGAAAATGTTATGTGTCATGTGTGAAAGTACCTCTCACATTGCTAAGGATTGCCCATACAATCCTAAAAGTACTATCCACATGACCAATACAAAGACTTCAAAGAGTCTCAAGAAGATTCAAGCTTCGGAAGGAAAGTCTGTTTCCTTCGGAAGCTCCAAATCAAAGAAGAAGGTAAATGGAAAATTACCTTCGGAAGTAAATTTGGTCTCGGAAGAAAGGAGTTCTTCCGAAGCACTGAAGTCTGCTGCAGTGACTGTAGAATCTTCCGAAGGTTCAGTCATCAAAACTTGTGAAGTCCCAAAAGCTTCTAAGGTTTTGAAGGTCAAGTCCAAGACTCCAAAGGTGGTGTGGAAGTCTAAGAAAGACCAAATGACTGAAGTTTCTCCATCAACAACAGCTGAAGATCCCCATAGTACAACCATAGGATCTATTACTGTTGCATTACCTTCTATTACTCTTAGTGAGCCCAAGACAAGTAAGGCTTGGGTTTCCAAATGTAACTAATCATTTTCTTTGTGCAGGAACAGCTCAAGACAAGCAGGAATGTCTGGATAATTGACAGTGGCTGTTCCAGGCACATGACAGGCAATAGGTCTCTACTCCATAATTTTGAGAGAATTGATGGAGGACCAGTTGCTTTTGGAGGAGATGAAGGTGGTTACATTTCAGGAAGGGGCAAGGTCACAAATGGTAAGCTCAGCATTGAGAAGGTAAACTTTGTTAAGGAGCTTGGGTACAATCTTCTGAGTGTATCCCAATTTTGTGATCAGAGTCATAACATGCTCTTTACTGAGCATGAGTGCATTGTTCTCAAGCCTGGAGTGGTCATTCCTCATGAGCATATCCTGCTCAGAGCCCCCAGGAAAGGGAACATGTACAAGATGGATTTGCAAGAAACATCTCCCTCTGGAGAAGTTTCATGCTTTCTATCTAAAGCAAATAGTGATGAGTCTTTCCTATGGCATAAAAGAATGTGCCATGTAAACTTTAAGAACATGAATAAGCTAATTAAACATGATTTGGTAACTGGAATGCCAAAGAAAGAGTTTACAAGTGATGATCATTGTGTTGCATGCCTGAAAGGGAAGCAACATAAGGTATCTCACAAGCCTAAGGAAAGAAACTCCATCACTACTCCCCTACACTTGTTACATATGGATCTCTTTGGCCCCACCAGTGTAATGAGTCTAGGAAGGACCTCTTATTGTTTAGTGATCACAGATGATTTTACAAGATTCACTTGGGTTTTCTTTCTTAGAACTAAGGATGAAACCCCTGAGATTCTGAAGAATTTCATCTTAAAAGTTGAGAATCAAAGTGATCACAAGGTCAAAACCATAAGATGTGATCAAGGAACTGAATTCAAGAACCAAATCCTTGATACATTTTGTGATGAAAAAGGTATTACAAGACAATATAGTGCTCCCAGGACTCCTCAGCAAAACGGAGTTGCTGAGAGGAGAAACAGGACACTTATTGAAGCTGCAAGAACTATGTTGTCTGACTCTAAACTGCCTATCACCTTCTGGGCAGAGGCAGTTAATACTGCTTGCTATGTGCAAAACAGAGTTTTAGTAGTTAAGACACATGGTAAGACTCCTTATGAACTTTGGCACAAGAGGAAACCTTTCATTGGTTTTCTCAGGTCATTTGGATGTCCCTGCACCATCTTGAATACCAAGGATCAAATTGCCAAGTTTGCTGAGAAATCAGATGATGGACACTTCATTGGATACTCTTCTCAAGCTAAGGCTTATAGAGTATACAATCTCAGAACTAGAATTGTTGAGGAGTCAGCCAATGTGACTTTCAATGAACACACACCCTGTGTGGCTGGTTCTGGTCCTGATTGGCTATTTGATCTTGATTTAGTTACCAACTGTTTTAACAAATCTTGTGAGAATGTTTCAGGATCTGCAGAAAATTTAAATACAGGTGATCCTGATCCAAGATTTGAGCTAGGAAGACCCTCAACTCATACATCTTCAGCTCCAGTTGGAACTACTTCAGCAAATGAGGTCTATCAGCACTACAATGACAAATTCAGCTGATACATCTGGTATGCCTTCAAATTCCAGCTCAGAGGCTCCTCAACCAGATAAAGATACCTCAATTGTAGAAGACAACAATGGTGATGGTGATAGTGATCAGGAATTCCTTGATGCTAATAACCACACCATAGATGACAACATCAATGATGTCACACACTCATTGGATCAAGTTAATCTTGATAAGTGTGGTAATGTGGAGGGTGAATCATCTATGCCAGATCTAAATTTCTCAAATTTGGATCTTTCTCAGCAACTTGCTGTGATCCCTCAGCTAAGGATCCACAAGTCTCACCCCACCACAAACATCATTGGAGATGTTGTCACAGGGGTAAGAACAAGAGGACAAACCCATGAAGCAAATGTTTGTCTTCACTCTTGTTTCTTATCTCAGATAGAGCCAAAGAAAGTTGATGAAGCTCTAAAGGATGGAAGTTGGGTTGAAGCTATGCAACAAGAGCTGCTTCAATTCAAAAGGCAGAAAGTTTGGAACCTTTGTCCTCTTCCTCATGGGAAGACTACCATTGGAACCAAATGGGTTTTTAGGAATAAGAAGGATGATAGAGGAATTATCATCAAGAACAAGGCAAGACTAGTTGTTCAAGGATACACACAAGAAGAAGGGATTGACTACACTGATGTCTTTGCTCCTGTAGCAAGACTAGAAGCTGTTAGGATATTCCTGGCATTTGCTGCATCCAAGAACTTCAAGGTCTTTCAACTTGATGTAAAGTGTGCTTTCTTATATGGAGTGATTGATGAAGAGGTTTATGTCAAACAGCCACCTGGTTTTGTAGACCCTGATCATCCTGATTATGTCTGCAAGCTTGACAAAGCTCTTTATGGGCTGCATCAGGCACCCAGGAAGTGGTATGAGACACTGTCTGAGTATCTTTGTAAACATGGATACAGGAGAGGTACTATAGATGGAACTCTCTTCATCAAAGGACAGGGAAATGACTTATTGCTAGTTCAAGTATATGTAGATGACATCATCTTTGGTTCAACTAATCCAAAGCTCTGCAAAGACTTTGAGAAGCTGATGAAAGACAGATTTGAAATGAGTGCAATGGGAGAACTCAATTTCTTTCTGGGAATTCAAGTGAAGCAAGTTGAAGATGGCATCTTCATAAGTCAGTCAAAGTATGTTCAGGACATACTCAAGAGGTTCAACATGACTGATTGTAAGATTGCTAAGACACCCATAGCCAGAAACCACTCCCTTGGACCTGATCTTGAGGGGGAGTGTGTAGATGAACATTTATACAGGGCTATGATTGGGTCTCTTATGTATCTTACAGCTAGCAGGCCTGATATCATGTTTGCTACATGTATTTGTGCAAGATATCAAGCCAACCCTAAGATGTCTCACTTAATCACTGTCAAAAGGATTCTAAGATACCTCAAAGTGCTTCAACACTTGGTTTATGGTATCCAAAGAATCCTGATTTCAATCTGTATGCTTATACAGATAGTGATTATGGTGGTTGCAACATGACTGCAAAGTCTACATCTGGGGGATGTCAATTCCTTGGTGGAAGGGTTGTCTCATGGCAATGCAAGAAACAATCCTGTGTGTCTGCATCAACTGCTGAGGCTGAATACATTGCTGCTGCAAGCTGCTGTGCTCAAGTGCTTTGGATTCAAAATCAGATGCTGGACTATGGATTTAACTTCAAAGAGACTCCTATCCACATAGACAACAATAGTGCTATCTCTATCACTGAGAACCCTGTGCAGCACTCAAGGACCAAACACATCAACATCAGGTATCATTTAATAAGAGATAACTATGAAAAGGGATTAATTAAACTAGTCAAAGTTCATACAGATGAACAATATGCTGATCTGTTCACAAAAGCTTTTGATGAACAGAGATTTAAATATCTGATATCAGCTATTGGGATGATTAACTTTGAGTAGACTTTTTCTTAAAACTAATTCTAATTATTTCTTCTTAAAATATGTGTGTCCTAAGTTGTCTAGTTCATCACTTTCATAAGCTCATGTTTTCTTTGGATGTAAAATTCTTTTTGAAGACTTTCCTTAGATTCTTGAAAATTTTCTGATACTTCGGAAGATAAAATTTAATCTTCGGAAGAAAATCATATCTTCAAAATAAATAACTGTCTAAGAAATTTTACCTTCGGAAGAAGTCTAAATCTATCTTCCGAAGCTTAAATTCTTATCTCAGACACTTATTTGTTTTTAAGGACTTTTTCCTTCCGAAGCAAAATTAACTCTCGGAAGCTTTGTTGATTCTTATACAAAGCATCCAAGTGTTTATTTCTCTTCCGAAGCATAAATTTTCAAGACTCTCAGGAAAATCTTCCGAAGCCATTTTAGCTTCGGAAGCTTTTTCATTAAAACTTCCGAAGACAATTTATTCGGAAGCTTTTCGAATTCCAAGAAAACTACTTTTTGAGCAAAAGTAAACTACTTTTTCAGAGGTGGGACCGATTTCCGGATTTCAAAGTTTATCCTCTTTCATTAACTTTGGTTCAAATCCCTTTTCACATAAATACCCAACGGTTCCCCCTCTTTCTCACTATCTTCCTCAATTCCACTATTCCTCAAACCTAATTCTCTAAACCGCCTTTGCTTTCTACCTTTCTTCACCCTTAAGCTTCTGAAATGGCCAACCTTAACCGCAGAAACAACCCAGATTTCTCCATGCAACTTCACAGGCAACATAATCAAGTTGCTCTGTTAAGCTCTGAGAAAGATGCAAGTTTCTCAGAGATTTGCCAATTCTTAACTCTATCCAACTATTTCACCTCCCTGACCATTGATCCTACTCTGTATGAGGATCACTTGCTTGAATTCTGGAAGACCTGCCAAGAGGTCATTATGGATGGGGAGAAGGCACTGTCTGCCACAGTGCAAGGGAGGACAATCTTCATCACTCCAGCCATCATCAACCATCATTTGCAGCTGGATGATGAAGAAGGTGAGTTGTCCTTCCCAAAGGAGGCTGTTAATCATTCCTTTGAGCAGATGGGCTATGAGGGAGATTTCTCTGTAAAGACCTTCAGGAAAGGGAAAGTCTCATCCCAGTGGAAATACCTGCTCCATGTGGTTATCCACAGCTTATCAAACAAGCATGGTGGGCGGGACCAGATTCCTGAGATCTCTCCTTTATAGTTCATGGAATGGTTCAGGGGGTCAAGTTCAGGTACTCTCAATTTGTTTATACTAATTTACTTGCAAACTTGGACTCCTTAGAGTATTACATGTTTCTTAGATATGTTCAACACATTCTCAACTGTGAACTGGGCTCACAGTTGAGGGAAACAAGTAATATTCTTAAATTAGGACAGATGAAGCCCGGCATCTTTAAAATTATGAAGAAGCCAACTGTAGGCTTCTCAGGGGTAGAAACAGCCCTAGTCCCCAAAATGTTAGAGCTCATTGCTCAAGGTGACAACCTAGCAACACAAGCTAGTGTTGAACCCACACCTCTTTTTTCTTTACACTAAAAGGCCACAAATAACCCTCACCTACCAAAGAAAATCCAAACGAACCCCTGCTCAGGCTATTAGTCTGTGCAGGTCCCCATATACTCAACCTTACAGGAGGAAGTGGACACTAGAGCTCCCACTTCCCTGAGGAGCAAACCACTCCCATTTCTTCACCTATCAGGGCTGAGGTTCCTCATGCTCACCCTGATGAGCTCACAAGCCCAACAGCCTTAAGCCTTCACTCTGAGTCTCAACACTCAAGTGAACAACCTTCAGGGATAGCTACCATCCCCAGCCTTTAGATCTAAACCAACCAATTCCCAACCTATCCTTCTATACTGATGAAGACTTAGGATTCAGTGAGTACCATGAGTCTCTCTTCTCCTCCCCTACTCAAAGAGAGATGAGTACCTCTGACTCTCCTCAGTTTTTCCCACATCAGTCACCTGTTACTAAGGTGGACACTTCTGAACATGTTCAGGATGTCCATATGGAAGAGGCTCTCACTTTTGAAAGTGATTACATCATTAAGACCTCAACCATGGCAACTCAGCCCACTGGAATCTGAACCGAGATTGCTAGTGAGCAGAGGAAAACAAGTAGCCAAGAACCTCAAGCTGGTGGTGAGAGAGAGGACTTTGGTCCAATCATCTCATCCCCCAATGATTCTCCTGATGAAGAAGAGGGGAATTTAAGACTAAAGGTGCAGAAATTGTCAAAAACATGCTCCTATTTAGTCTCTAAGGTTAGTCACCTGGAATCTCAGGTGACTACCTTACAAAACAGGGTCAATGATCAGCAACTTCAGATTTCATATCTAAAGGAAAAACTAGCTGGGAGACCTTTAAGGAGAGCTCAACCAGGAACACAAGAACCTGTGGAAGTGATTGGCTTATCCTCCAGCTCACCTATACAAGTGGGTGATGCTACCAAAAAGGGGGAGAAAGTTATTGCAGCCACAGAACCTGGGAGTTCTTCACAGAGAATGGACATAGAGGACTCACCATCCTCACTTGCTGTTGTGCATTCTCAGCAACTTCCTCAAGTTCACATTAATGTGGACTCTATAGACTCAATCATCAGGAGTCTTTTTGAGGAAGGTATACCAAGGGCTGTCTCATCTCCACCACAAGGAACTTCAAACTACATCATCAGGTGGAGATATGATGCTGACTGAAGAGCCCTTATCCTTCACAGAGTTCAAGGGCAACAAGAAGTTTGAACTTCAATGAAAGATTGGATCTAGTCAACATGCCACTTGTCAACCCAAGCAACTCAAGACAAGCTGACAGATTGGCTCAAAGAATCCAAGATAGGATCCTTGCAGAGTTCACTCTAAGAAGGAGACTTAGGCAATCAGGCAATGTCATCAGTCAACTGGATGTTGAGGTGGACCCTAAGATTAGTTTCATAGGGGAAACCTTGACTGAAGGCCCAGTGGCAGAACCTGAGACCCCTGTCTCATCATCAACAACTGCTCCAGAGGTTCAAACTCCTTCTGAGATACCTGCTGGTGAAGGTGTTTCTCAGCCTCTCTCTCGCCAGAGCATGGAAGCTACACCAAGCAATGAAGGCCAAGCCTCTATCCACCCTGAGTCACAAAGGCCTGTGGGTAACAAAGGGAAAAGGATAATGACTCCTGAGGAAATTGAGGAGGAAGAGAGAGAGAGAGGAAAAGGAAGCTAAGGGGAGAAAATTCCTCTAGGTCATCTACCTTTATGCAAGCTGCAATCAGGGCTGCCCCCAGACCAAATACTCAAGATGATGAGTTGAGGGCAGTCAGGATTACCTATTTACAGACCAGGAACTATGATATTGATGAAATCATCTCCCTCCCCTTAGAAGAACTGAATGAACTGGCTGACATGGAAGTGTCAAGAGAGATGAAAGAAAAAGAGGATGCAAGGCTACTTCTCCAATTTAAAGAGGAGAGGAGACAGAAAAGACTCTACAAGCATGCTCCCACTCTCTCTCCAATTCAAGAGAGTCCTGCACAGGAAGATGTGGCTCCAAAAGAACCTCAGGTAGACAAAGAAGAAGATAGGATCAAGATGATCAACTACCTGAGTGCCACAGGCTTCTATCAGGCAGATGCACTTCTTCCCCTGTCCTATGACTTCATTAAGTTTGAGTACCTAAAGAAACTTGAACTTGAGCTAGTCAAAGAAAGAAAGACAACCAAAAGGAAGCTAAGGGAAGAAGCTGCAAAGTCAAGAGCCATCATCCAAAAGAGTGTGAAAAAGTCTGCTGATAGACAAAGGATGATGAGCTTCTTGAAGCTATATGGATTCTCTGGAAGGAGACTTGGCCCTATGTCTCTATCCACAATGGATGAGCATATAAGGGTGATCAAGCAGAAGATTAGGAGTGGTGAACTGATTGACTTGCACTCTCTTCCAAGTCAAGTCACACCTGAAGTGGAGGTTAAGTTTGAACAACCTGAGACACCTCAATCTGGACCTTCAGCTGAGTCTCAGCAAGCTTCATCTTCTGATCCAAGGCAGGGTCAAACTCCCTCTCCTTCTGAACCTGTGAGGGAGGAACACCCAACTGAGAAAGACAAGGATGATCAACAAGGTGCTGCAGACTAGTCTTCTTAGTTAAAGTCATCCAAGAGGAAGAAGAGAATGGCTTCTAAACCAAAGTCAAAGAAGAAGAAGCCTAAGTCATCTACCTCTACACCTCAGGCTGAGTCAGATCAACCTGAGGAAGTGCATGATGAGGCAGCCCAATCAACTCCTATGCAAGTGGCTCCTCTAACAACTGAGACACCCATCTTGTCCTGGACTTACTCTACCAATCCAAAAAGATGGCATGTAATCAGAGATTAAGGTGTTGAGAATGTCTACTCTTGGCAAGACATAATCAACTTACCTCTGCATGATCTCTTAGAAATGAGAAGATACTATGAAGGTCTTGATGATCCTGACCATCTAATGAAGAAAGGAATGGTCATGATTGTACTGAAGACCACCAATATCTGAATATGTTCTAAGTGTTTTGGTAGCATCAGCCTAGGGGGAGTTTGTAAGGATTCCTTAAGTCTGATGCAACCCAAAACATCCAATGTGTCTCTGCAACATGCACTAAGTACTGAAGTAAAGAATGCTTCAGAAGTTTTACACAATACATTAGAAAATACTCTAAGTGTAAAATCTTCCGAAGCCAAGACCAATATCTTCCGAAGCCAAACTGAAGTCTTCCGAAGCCTCAGAGACAAAGTCTTCCAAAGCTTCAACCTATGAAGACAGATTTCTTCCGAAGACTTTAGTACACATGCTTTATCTGATGTACTGTTCCATAAAGCACCTTTCCGCTGCATCTCTGTAAAGTCACCAACTTACATGAGTTGGTGAAAAGGTCCATGCTTTTGGTAACTGTACATTGAGGTCTTGAGTCTGTAACTTTCTACTTTATGTACTTTATCCTTTTTGTAATGTATAAGGATGTGAGCTATGGCATGTCATAGTCACAAGGTCAAAAGGCAGATATGCCTTTTGATCCTACAATTGATTTTGTTAGTGTCTAGTCAATTGTATCCAGCTGGCTTTCAAAGTATAGCCGGCTGTAGGTTGTAGTATAAGTATTCCAAGTTCTTGTATCTTTCTTTATGCTTTGTAACACTTGTAAAAGAACTTGAGAAAGCAATATACTGCCTCCTTGAAACCCAACTCTCTTGTTCTGTCTCTTTATTTTACTTGTGTTCTTTGTATCACCTTGGTTAATCTAGTTCACTGTTTGATCAAAGTTTAGTTGTTCTCCTCATTGTGTTGTTGTGTTGTAATTTGTTCAAGCCCTTAAACGGTCCTGCAAGCTTGATTAGTCAGTTTATGCTGACTTTGGTGAGATTGTTGATGCTGACTTTGATGATGAAATTGTTGTTGATTGCTTGACTGGAAGCTTGAACTGGGTTGTGATGATGATTGACCATGAGAATTTCTTTGAAAGTTGTTGCTTTTTCTCGATGCATTACATGCCCTTGAGAAGTGGCCAATCATACCACAGTTGAAACACGTGACCTTGGATTTGTCATATCCAAGTTTAGTATTGTCATTCAAACTTAGGTTCTTTTCCTTTCTGAAGAACTTTTTTGCCCTCATAGCAATCATGGCTATCTACCATTGAAGATCCATTTCTTCCACATCATTTAGATCCAGTTCTTCCATGTCTTCTTGGATAAGATGAGCTGAGGTGAGTCTTCCTACAAAGTTTGTTAAAAACTAGCAACAAAGGCATTATAAGTTGCCTTTTGCTCTTCAGATCTTTGGTCATCGAGCGTGATTGAGGGAGTTGCAATTGATTAAGTTAATGTTCATGGCTTGCTTTGTGGTGAAGCAGCAATGAATCCAGTTGATATTGCTTGATCTCTTGAGGAGAGAAAGTCGTCTTCCTCAGTAACAAATGCATTTTCCATCGAATGAGAATCTGATGGAAATTCGTAAGCCTCAATGACTTGTGGTCCACTAAGGTTCTTGCTCCTCTCATCAAGCTCAAGAGCTTCAATTTTTGCAATCATAATATCCAAACTAGTGCATTCCAGATCAAGTGTGTTCTTTAGCATGGTTACGTTTTGCTTCCAACTTTCACGAAGGCTCTGCAATATCTTTTCGCTCATCTCTTTTTCCTTGTAAGTAACCCCCATAATCTCCAGATCATTCACCAGTTTCATAAACCGATGTAGTTTTTTGGAGATTGATTCAAATTTTGTGAGATGAAAGGTTTCATATAGATTCACCAACTTGTCTTTGTTGACCTCAGTTACTTCACAGCTTCTTTCTCACATTATCTGCAGTGCGTCGCATACGGCTTTTGCTATTCCATATTTTTCCAACCTTTTTCATACATCCATTTTCAAGGCTTGTGTGTGGATGGAGTAAGCTTTAAGATCAATATTGATTTTCTTAAATTCATCATCATCAAGATTCAAGTTTGGATTCTCAATGGGGATTTTGACTCTCTTGTATTATGAAGCTTGATCAGTCGTGAGTGACATAGGAATGTAAGGTCCTTTGCATATGGAAATCTAGTAATCAAGATCAACACCTCTAATATAATTTCTAAACCGTATTTTTAATTTCTTAAACTCAGATTTGTGTTTAAGCATTGGCGTTTTAGAAGCATGACCAAGTTCAGAAAATTTAAATGAGTCCATTTTAATAAACTTGTTTTTAGAATGTCTGAATATGGATTATATTGATTTTAAGCCCAGATTGTTTAAACTATCCAAAGTCAAGGTGTTATTGATGATTTTTTGAGAACTATAGCTGCAGTGAGTAGATGTTATGAACAGTTCACAGTTACTATGATTTTTGTTGATTTTAGGTTAATAATCTTTGCTAATGAAGATGTATTTATCTGTTTTTTTTTTGAAAGTTTACTATTCGATAAAGTTCTCGAGTCTTCAATTTAGTTTAACAGTGATGATGTCGATGTTTTAGCGGCTTTCAACATGAATACATATTAGAAGTTGAAGAACTTGCTAGTAGTAACTCAGTCACCAGATCAATCGAATTTCATTCATTTCTGAGCTGATTTGAAACAAATCCGAGAGCCAAGGCTTTAATACCAATTGACAGGGTGTGAGAATAAAATTCTCCGTTGATGTGAATGAACAAGGAATGAATATGATGACCGCGTCAGTGATTATGTAGTGGAATTACATAATCACAAATCATTGAATGTTGAATATACTCGTAAATGCTTTGTATTAATGATGGTAAACAACTTACAACGAATGTTAGGGCTTTAGCAAGAAACGATAACTTGACAAATCTGAAACATATGACAATCGAAGATTCTAATATTCTCATTATCTCAAAAGTAGGTTATTCTATTCTATTTATAGGCTGACATAAGGTATGTACAAAATGACTACACTATCCTGAAACTATACATCAGAATTCTAGTCTTAGTGCAAAAACCTAATCATCATTTCTTTTGTTCATCCGCATTGACTAATGCAGATGACTTGTTCTTCATCAGCATTTCTTTCTTGTCTTCAGCATTAATGTTTGTTCATCAGCATTGACAAATACGGATGAAAAACCCTTAGCCCATTTGTATCCTGTGTATCCACATTTGTTAATGCGGATGAACAAACACTTGACATCATTTGGGACTATCCACATTAGTATATGCGGATGAACAATCACTTGTCAGCATTTGTTCTTTGGTCATCCGCATATACAAATACGGATAACCAACACTTGTCTTCTATCAGCAGAGTCTTCATCCGTATATCTTCTTGGGCTTGTGGGAGTTTAACAGCAGAACAACCATCAACCACCTCTTGAATTGGCACTTATGATCATTTCGGGGTCCAACACAGTCCATTTTGTTTCTTTCTGAGAATCTTCTTTTGAGAGTAAGGCTGAACTTGATCACTTTCCATCTTCATCTTCAACTTTGTAGATGATGTAACAAGCTTCTAAGAGTGAGGCTTGCCCTTGGAGCTGGATGGTTCAAGCTATGAATCAGTGTTACATAGCTGATCAGCCTTCTTCTCTTTGCTGGGATGATTTGGACAAGAACTAGAAGTCCTGGTACTAGAGTTCATAGTTGAGTCTTTAGCCTATACTACTTCAAAACCTGTACAGATAAACACTTGTTTATGCTTAGAGTTGATAGTGGCCTTGATCTCTTTAGCCTTCCTTGATTTCCTCTTGGCTTTTCTAATCAAGTTCTTCCTCTTGGACTTGGTCATCCCATCTTCTTTTCTCTACTTAGAAGAATAGTGACCTTTTGAGCATGATCTTTCTCACTCTTCTCAGAATCATCCTTTACTATCTCCTCTTCATCCTCTTCATCCACAAGGTCTATAAAGGGAAGCTCATCTTCACAAGTTCCACACCTTGGAGGTCTTACTGACAATAGAATGTGTGGAGGAGCTATCTTAGTATATCATAGTCCCTACTTATTCCGATAAAAAACTTTTGCATGCAAGGATGAGGATATCATGTTCTTGAAGGTCTCTTCTTCAATAACACATTTCTCTGCCTTGGTTTTGCTGATTACAAGCTCAGCTTGGCATTCGGTTAACTTAGTGATGAGATTTTTTATCTGAGCCCTGTAATTGGTATGTTCATCTTTAAGAGTGGAAATGGTTTTCTCTAAATATTTTATTGTAATTTTGTAATCATTTTGAGCTCTTTTGAAATCAAATTTTAAGATGTTTAAGGATTCAACATCATTTCTCATCTCTAAGTTTAGAGATGCATCCTCAACCTGAAAGCTCCAGTCAAAGCCTCCTTCTTCAACAGCAACTACAGCTTGCTACTTTCGCTTCTTATTCTAGGTAGTTTTGTTAGTGTAGTTTGGTCTGGTTTGTGCTTGGCCACCATTAGTTATTGGTTCTTTGCACTATCTAGCAAATGTCCTATTTGGTTACAGTTATAGCACTTTACTTTTTTGTCCATCCCAAACTTTCCATTGGCTGAATTGCTAGGAAACTTCCTCCCTGTCCTCTTGTAGAACTTCTTGGATCTATGAGTGAGAAAAGCCATCTGTTGGACTATTTCCATGTACTCCAAATCATCTGGATGGATATAGTCTAGGTCTTCAAGGGTGAAGAGAAAATTGGTTGTGCTTTCATCAGCAGACACAAAGGCTTGTGAAGAGCTTGTCTCTTAGAATGGGCTTCCTTGGGTGTAGCTCTCTCTTGGTGTCTCCGGGAAGGTGATGAAATGACCCTTTTGTGAGTGGTCAGGGTAGCAGATGAGATGATGTTATGGTTCTCTGCAATCCTTTTCAACCACATGAAGGGCTGAACTTTGCTGATTATTGGAGTTACCAGATGGATTTTGCATGTTCATCTCCATCTGTTAGCCACTAAGGATACCATGCAACTCCGTAAGAGTAAGAGTTATAAGGTTCTCAGTTCTCTTGATAACAACACAATAGTTTGTCCATTGTCTATGAATAGAGGATATGAACTTCCTCACAATATCCCTGTTCTCAAGAGTTACTCCAACATCCATTAGAGTATCCACAATCTCCACAAACCTGAAGTATTGTTGAGTGATGGTTTCACTTGTCTTGTAGGTGAAGTTCTCAAACTACTTCTTCAAGAGGTCCTTCTTGTTCTTTTTTGCTTCAGTAGACCCCTCATACATGAGCTTCAGTGCATCCCATAGTTGCTTAACAGTTTTGCAGTTCTTGGAGCGTCTGATCTATATCTATCTTCTTTCTGTCTTCTTCAGAATAGTCAGCTACCTTCTTTGGTATCATACCACCTCCAGCAGTAGCTGAAGAGGTGCTTGTATGTGAGGTCTAGAGACAACAGACTCCCACATCCTAGAGTCTTGAGACTTGATGAAGCCTTCCATTCTTTGGCACCAAGTATCAAAATCTTCAGGAATGATCAGTGGGGACTTTGTCATGGTACCGGTTTCCATATAAGCCTTTATGAGAACTGTCATTTGAGATGTTAAGTGTTTTGTGAAACTAAGAGATTTAAGATGTAGAAATCTTACAATCAAGAGCCTGAAATGCTCTGATACCAATTGTAGGATCGGTTAGGGGAGGTCAATACAATCAGTCTCATAATGAGAAGAATGTTAGAACACTTAACAGATCAAATAGGAACTAGGACAATATTTATGATACTAAGAACACAAGCAAACAAGAAGACAGAACTAAGAACAAGAATAGATAAGTATGATTTTCAAGAATGTTGTATATTCCTCTCAAGTTCTTTTACAAGTGTTACAAATCATGGAAAGAAATAAAAGGACCTAAGATACTCTATACTACATCCTACAGCTGGCCATACTTTGAAGGCTAGCTAGAAAAACTAATCTAGACAACAAGATCAATGTAAAGTCAAAAGGCAGATTGTCTTTTGACTAGTGACTATGACATGCCATAGCTCACATCCTAATATATTACAAAAAGATAAAAGAACATAAATTAGAAAGTTACAGACTCTAGACCTCAATGTACAGTTGTAAAAGCATGGACCTTTTCACCAACTTATGCAAGTTAGTGAGTCTTCAGAGTTGCAGCGGAAAATGGGTCAGCTTTATGCAAAAGTACATCCGAGGAAAGCATGTTATCCTCTATCTTCGGAAGAAATCAATGTTCACATCATTGGATTTGGAAGACTTTGTCTTTAAAGCTTCGAAAGACTTCATCTTTGGCTTCGGAAGATTTGGTCTTTGGCTTCAGAAGATTTTACGCGTAGAATAATTTTCTGTAGAGTGTGTAAAACTTCCGAAGCACCTTCTACTTCGTACAAAGTGCATGCATGCAGGAAGCACTTTGATTGCATAAGCTGTTCTATTAACCTTGCATGGACTTTTAACTTGAAAGTTGAATTAATATTGATTTGGACTATTTTTAGTACTTTAGGCATGTGTAGATGCATGATCTACTTATTAATGTATGATTTGGGCCTACAGTGGACTAGTGGGCCTTAGAATTGTTGACAATCAGATGTTTACTAGATGTGACTTAGCACGATGATTCAGCACCTTGGATACGAATAAGAACTTGTAAAACGTAAAAAATAAAATTTACATTAAAAACGCAACAAAAGACGAATATCGTTAGACTTTCTCTAAACTCTACTAAAAAGACATGATTTGTTCTTGAATACTTATAATTAATATGACATACAATAGCTTGTTTGAATCATAAAAATAAAAGAAATTAAAAATGAAAAAATCAAACGAAAAGCAGATCGAGAAGAGACGGAATTGGATGGGATGCGCTAAGGGCCTATGGGGCCCAACCACCTAAACCCTTTGCGACTGATAATTAAAGGGAGAAGCTACCCCTTTTTTCATTATTTCATTTCATAAAACTTGTTTTCCAAATATTATCTCTTAAAACCCTAACCACCTTAAGCTTTGTTCATCTTGTTCTTCACCATCATCATCAAAATTATAATTATGTTTCATGCTCTTAATCAATTGTTTGTGATTTGGTGTTCATCTAGCCTAATCCTGATTATATATTCTTTTATCGGTAAGAAAACATTTTTTTGATGATTTTAGTTACTATTTATTCATGTTCTTGATGAGGATCATCTTCAATAATCTAAATATCATCTAATATCATTTGTTCTTAATATTATGGATTGGATCACAAAGGATTGTGTTTTTAGGATTCCGATCGTCACAAAGCGGTAAGCCATTGTTTGGTGACTTCTTTTGGTAATCATATTCATTTGGTTTTAATCTTTCATACTTACATTCTAATAAATAACTTGGGAACAAAAATATTTGTCAAAAAATTACACAATATTAAAGGAATGTGAATCCAAGGATCGAAATAGGAAATTATCAGTTTAGATATGAAAAATAGTGATCGCGGAATTACCACAACTTGTTGTTTACTTAACCGTTTATAATATTGTAATTTGCAACGATGAACAATGAAGAACAAACACGACAAATCGAAATACAAATTAAGTAATAAGATAAACACAATTGCTTCAAATGATTTCCATTAAATACCAAATCTGTTACAATTTGTATTTTGGTTTTTGATGATGAGCTAATTTCTAGATGATGTTCTTGTTTGTTTTTGCTATTTTCGTATTTTGATTGATGTTTTGGTGTAATCGGGAATGATGTATTGTTTTTGTGTATGGAGAGTGCACCCATGCCTTATATTTATAGGTAGGGGGATTCACTTTTTACAAGGGGGTAAAAGTAACTTTCTTAGTGTGGTAAGAAAGTCACATAAGTGAAATTCTGATGTGATGTGATTGACACATTCTTAAATAACATCAGTCTTTCGTAGATGTTGACTTGATGACATCACTTCAGAGATCGACTTCATAGAATAGTTTGTTCTTTCGTAAGAATTGGTCTTCCTTAGGTATTGGATCTTTGATCTTCAAATTCATTAGCATCAGCAGACATCCTTCTACATTCGCAGCAACTTGTCTTCTGAAGTTGTCTTTCGCATGAGATCTATGGATGCGTGATCCTTGACTTTTCTTTTGTTGTGCTTTGTAGAACATCTACAGAAGTACACTTTGTTCATCCGTAGATAATTCTTGTACTTGTGTCAAATTGAAAATTGACCAAGTATGTTGTATTCCTTCAGTCATGTTTATAATCCATACAAGCAACTATATGGGGTTAACATATATATTTTATGATTACAAAATGATAACAATTTACAAGAAATCATTACAAGTTGAATAACATCAAAACCTATACAATCAACTAGACCTAACAATACCCCTCCTTAGGTTTAGCATCTTGTAACCAGTTCTTCAATGGTGTCAACTCCTTGAATCTTTCCAAAATCTTTGTATTGAAGTAAGCAACAACTTCCTTTTTATCTTTGTACTTATACTTAATATTTATTCTTCCCATGATCTTTAAAGTCTCAAAGCTGAGAACAAATATATCTTCTTCAGTAGTTAAAGTGGCAACTACTTTGCTGTTGGAGATCACTTCTAATTCATCTTCTTTCGAAATTTGAAGCTCTATGATAGAAGGGATGGTTATTCCCATGAGTTTACTAGACTCATATTTTCTTCTCTTGTAAGCTTTTACATGCAGTTTATCTATCACTTGGATGATGTGCACATATAGACTGTTAGATCTAGAGACAATAGGTCTAGATCCTTTGTATAGGCTTAGCACTTTAATCAATCTCTTGTAATAAACTCTTGTGAATCATTATCATAATGTATGCATTATATATACATATATATATATATATATATATATATATATATATATATATATATATATAGATAGATATATATATAGATATATATACATATACATACATATATATATATATATATATATATATATATATATATATATCTCTATATATATATATATATATATATATATATATATATATATATATATATATGTATATATATATGTATATATATATATGTATATATATATATATAGGTTAACCCGTAAATGTGTTGATTTATATGTGTGATTGCAAGTTTAACATCATGCTTAGTCAATTTCATGAAACTCGCTAAGTCTAAGAAACATCTACGAATGAACATTTTTGTTCTTACTTAGATATCTTCTTAAACAAAGTGCATCCAAGTATTTTTTGTGGAAGAAAACTTTTCTGTGGATGATGTCAAGGGACCCCTACGGAAGACCAAAGATCTCCGGATGAACAACTTGCATTCCAAATGAAGTCTCCTACTGAAGGTAAAACTCCTACGGAAGACTAATCATCTACGAAAGACAAACATTTGCATGTACTTCGCCAAGTACATCAAGTCAACAAGTCAATCACTGAGTGATGCCATAAACTCAACTCCTACGGACGACTTTAACTCACTCAGAGAATGTCACATCACAACATTCTTTTAGTAACTTTCTTACCATGAGAAGAAAGTTACTGATCCCAAGAGATTTATTGTTATCCTAACACTAAATCCCTTAGCCTATAAATACATGGCCTAGGCTCACACTTTGAGGCACGGCAGAATACCTAACAATACGTCGATCAATACTATCAATCAATCACAAAACCCTAGCAGCTGTCACATCAATTACACCAAAATCATCAATAAAATGATAGGTAACATTATCATCAGCAGCAATTACTATTTGATCTTTTGTAATCGTTAATATGTTTTTAATGATATACTTTTGAATCAAACTTTGTTCATTCATTTATTTCACTTAATTGTTCTGTTTTTCATTATTACTTTCTATTGCAATTGTTATTTCATATTCAATCAATTGAACAACAATTAGTGATAATTCCGCGATCATTATTCGAACTTAATCTAACACTGATAATCCCTAATTGCGTTCCTTGAGTCACAAAATGATAAGAATTTACAAGAAATCATTACAAGATTTGAATAACTTCTAAACCTATACAATCAATTAGACCTAACAATACTCCCCTTTAGGTTTAGCATCTTGTAATCAGTTCTTCAATGGCTTCAACTCCTTAAATCTTTCCAAAATCTTTGTATTGAAGTAAGCAACAATTTCCTTTTGATCTTTGTACTTATACTTGATCTTTATTCCACCCATGATCTTTAAAGTCTCAAAGCTGAGACCAAGTATATCTTCTTCAGTAGTTAAAGTAGCAACTGCTTTGCTGTTGGAGATCACTTCTAATTCATCTTGTCTTGAAATTTGAAGCTTTGTGATAGAAGAGATGGTTGTTCCCATGAGTTGACCAAACTCATATTTTCTTCTCTTTGTAAGCTTTTACATGCAGTTTATTTATCACTTGGATGATATGCACATATATACATATGTGACCTTGAGCAATTTATCAGTCAAGTTTGGGAAGTATTTGTCATGCAGATAGGAAGTGTAGCTTTGATGAAGCAGCTTGATTTATATGGGGTCAAAAAGTCTAATACTTTGAGCTTTCTTCTTTTGATCATTTCTTTGAAGCACCAGCTCTTAGGTTTTTTCTGCATATCCCCATCCACTAATGGGATATGAATATTGATGTATTTCTATGTCTTTTACAGATGCCATCTTTTTATCTTCTATCCAATCCTCTTCAGAAATTCATCATCCACAACTTGAGAGGAGCTGGATTGAGAATTATTTTTAATTTGCTTTCTTCTTTTGTGCTCAACATCATCCCTTTTTCTTCTTTCAAGACATCTCCTTTAAACTTATTCCTGCGTTTGGCAATGATAATAGAGACATCTCTCCTCTTAGGTTAGTTGGATTGTTGGTGATTGGAATGTTTTGGAGCTCAGAAATATCAGCATTTGGGAGAGAGATGATTGATTCCAACCATGATAAGTACTAAATCATCCCATAAGCTCTTTTGATCACAGCACAATCCCATTTCGGATCAAACTTCCAGGCAATAATCTTATTCTCTATCTAATGACTTGGGAGTTGTCAAATGATCATACAACAGGATCAAGGTTGATTTTTGTTTAGTAATCTCCCTCACAGTTGTTCACAGAGGCCATATTTTGGTAGGATAACATCCCTTGGTTCTTTAATCAGCTTTTCCTTTCCATAATGCATGTCTTTGCTTTCAATAACTATGGGCACAACAGGGAATTATTTTGTTTGTTGTTTAGCATATGGATTAGGAGCCCTAGTACTGAATTTAGCACATGTTTCCAATTCAACCTTCATCACATAATGCATTATGTTTATAAGCTTAGTCACAGTTCTTCCCTTCAATTCATAAGGCTTAAAATTATGGATTGGCAACCAACACATCATGTTATACTAGGTGAGATTTTTGGTATCACAATGACCCAATTCATGCTTTATCTTCTTGATTGATTGATACTTTCGTTTCATAGTTGCACATAGGTAACACAAACCTTGCTACAACAGATTCTTTTAATACTTTCTTCAGCTCATCCATATTCATTCTTTCCACCATGTCATAATGGAAACCATTGTTGAATAGGTCCATGAACATGGATGATCGGGCTCTTTCTTCAAATATGTCTTCAGTAGAAAGTAGTTCATTAGACTTTCCTTTTGTAGTAGCCTTTTGAGTCTCAACCTTTGTTAATTCTTCCCATTTAGCATCACTCTCTTCTTTACTGTGTTGAATTGGTTTAAAAGTAGATAGATCTGCTGATGGAGTGTGCTCAGGAGATATGACTTTTGTTTTCTTGGGAGAATCTTCAACTACAATTACTTCATCAATGGCTTTTGTTTTCTTTGGTGATTCTTCATCTCTCATTCCTCCCATATACTTTTTCTTTCTATTATACTTGATGGTTGGTTCTTTTGACTTAAACAATAAAAGGTTAACAACAAGTGATGTTGTTGGTTGAGCAACTTCTAGGATTGGTTCTGGATGAACAACCAAATCTTGTACAGACACCATCTTCTTTAGAGCTTCTATCTCTTCTTTTTTTGCTTTCAGTAGATCTAATTGTTCAGAGATAGTTTTCAAAGTTTTCTTTAGCTTAAACCTGAAATGCTCCTTTTCTTTCCTTTCTTTATTAGCGTAATCAAGGGACTCAGTTACCAACTGATCCATAGTGTCAAACACTTCACCATTTGATTGAATTTCTTCTCTTAACTTCTTTATGGTTGCTTCTTGATTGCATTTATTTCATATTTCTCCTTCATCTTCCTTTTCAACTCCCTCAACTTCTCCAACTTTTGATTACTTTTGATGATTAGAATGTTATATTTAGCAACAACGTTTACTCACATCAATCTTCTCCTCTCTTAGATCATCTTCATCAAGAGCAATGATGTCAACAAAGTGATCATCACTCTCACCTTGTTGTTCTACATATGTAGATTCAATCTTTTGTTCTACTTCCATTTCATTCTTTCCCTCAACTTCTAAGCAAATTTCTTCTGTTGCACCATCTTTTATTTCCTCATCATAATTATCTTCAAGATTGATTGTGCAGGATCGGTTTTCATCACTCAACACTTATGTTTTCTCTCAAACTCACTGAATCACACTCCGTTAGATGATGTAGAGTCCCTCTAAGAGTTGATAATAATATACTAAGTAATCAAAACACAAGAAGATAATTTACAAGGTACTTGTATATATTACTTCTCAACTCAAAGTATTACAAGACTCTTATAAGCATATTACATGAGTTACAATGAGAAACTATATATACTACTACCTACAGACCCGGATATACTTTGATACCAGCTGGAAACCTACGACTAAAGCAAATACTACATTGCTAAAGATAAGTTATCTAAGATAAAATATTTTCTAAGTTATGGTAGTCATGACATGTCCATGACTTACGTTTTATCACCAACTAAAGTTGGTAACTGTACTAACTGATAAGGAATGAATAGTGGAATAAAGTATGGTCAACTACATGGGCATGGGAAAGCACCTTGCAGTATCTCAGAGACTTGCAGCAGAGTGTCAGAAGGACCATACTTATGTTCACTGGTTCTTAGTAGGTTCTTCCGAAGATTAATTGGCTTCGGAAGAACAAGTTTTCCGAAGCCACTTATACCTCGGAATAGGCTACTTCTTCCGAGGCTTGAGACATTCTTCAGGCCTTCATACTTCGGAAGTCATTGTCTTTATTTCTTCTAAGTGTTGAACTTCGGAAGAAGGAAGACTTTGTCTTCAGAAGTTGGAGTTTCTCTTTGGAAGCTCTTTCAGACTTGACGTTCGGAAGCTCAGCATTTGCCTTCGGAAGTCCTTCATCAGTTGCACCAAAATTGTCTAAGTGTTTGTTTTGGTTGCACCAGCCTTACTTGATCCAACAAACTCCCCCTAGGTTGATGCTACCAAAACCTCACTTGTTTCTGCTTCTCAAAACTTTCAGCACCAGGGAGAGAAGATATTTCTTTGTCTCTTGGTTCTTCCCAGATGTGGTGCTGAGAAGTGTGTACAAATCATTTGTGGACAGGAGATCCAGTCTTTTACTTTGAATGATATGTACCCTCTGTTGTGACCCTCTGAAAAGAGTTAGTTGACGGGAGTTGTACTCCAACTCCCATCTAACTATAGACTCCAGTTTAGGACTTTCAACCATTTGAGAAAGGCTTTACCTTTTGTTGCTGATCCTTCCTTTCCATCTTTCTCTCTCAGCTTCAACAGTTTTTCAATCTTGGTCCTTGCTTTTAGCTAAGCCAGATGAAGTCTGCTCAAATAATTTCTGATATGAGCAACTATCTCAGAGTTAGAGGGGTTGGAGAATGGTTTCTCTGCTAACTCGGCAATATCAAATCTGCTCAAGTGTAGCAGAGAGGAGGCATTAAGCCTGTTGGTTTCACCATTCTCTCTCTCAACAACAAAGTTGTGACGAGAGTCTTCGAATCTCCATTGGATTATTTTCTTTCTAGGCACAAGGGGCTGACTTGGTACCTATCCCATTTCTTTGAATCTAGTAGAGTCACCAGCCTTCTTCTTAGCTTCTTCTCTTATTCATTTAGTGACTCAGAGTTGAGTCCAAAAAGATTAGCAACCTGGTCTAGTGTTCCTCTTGGCAGATCAAGGAATTGTTCTCTAGTGAGGGAACATGAGGAGCCATCACCATAGGTAAGCTTAATTGACCCCTCTTCACAAGAGATAATGCTCAAAGTAGTACATTTTATGAGCTTCGTCTTGATCTCCTTGAATTCCTCTAAGGAGAGAGGTTTGGAAGGTTGAGAGGATGATTTGGGTGGTTGTTGGGTAGTTAGTGATGTTTGGGTTCTAGGGAGTGTTTTGGGTTTGAGGATGGATAGTTGAGGTGGTTGTTGTTATTGAATGTGTGATGAAGAGGATATGGTTGATGGTGTGGATTCAGGAGTGTATGGCTCAGTGGTTGGCTCGGTTTTGATGGGAAAAGGGAAAGGGATTGGATCAGGTTGAGGTTGAGGTATTGGTTTGGAAGTCATAACCTATACTCTCTTGTACATCTCTTTCCTTCTTCCTACGCGAATGTCAGCTTTGATGTCACTGACATGTCGCTGCAGGGTCTTCTCAGACATAGGACCCACTTGCTTGCCAGAGAAGCCATGGGCCCTGAGATAATCTTTCATCCAGGCTTTGTCACCTAGCTTGTTGATAGATGCAAGTTCAGCTTTTTATCTCCTTCTACTTCCTTTCTCTCAGTTATTCCTTAGCAGCCTTCCTTCTCTCTTTCTCTATTTTATCTTGTTCTTTCTTGAAAAGACATAATATCGTATCATTGTTGTGAAGAGTTAATTCCTCAAGACAGAATCCCTTAGAGCTTAGGAAAGCTATCTTTCACTCCTAAGCTCTGGTCAGCTTCTTCTTTCTTTCTCTTCCTTTCCTCTAAGGCCAACATTGCTGCTTCTTCTTCTTGCTCAATCCGCAGCAGGGTTGCCTTTTCTAACTCAATCAGTTCCTCTAGTGGTAGCAGGAGCACATCTTCACTAGCAGCTCTGAGATTGACAAGTCGGTCAATGATCTCCACCCTTCTTCTATTGTTGATAGCCTCCTGGTTGGCTACAACTGCTTTGCTACTTGCCACTAGTAGTTTCCCAATGGGAAGTCTACCTTTTCTTTTCAGCTTTTTCAACTTTCTTCCTGTAGCAGTTCTTTCGCAGTCATCTTTTTCTTCCCTTTGGTGTCTTTGGAAGTTTGAGACTTGGGTGGTTCTTGTGTAGAGGTTTCAGGTTGAGAAGTGGAGATTGGAGCATGTGGTAATGATGGTGTTTGAGTGAGCGGTAGGTTGAGAAAGTCCTCACTATTTACCTCAAATGCTAGTTCGAGAATTGCATCTGTGATAATTAGATCATCGGATAGAGAAAATAACCCTTCCACAGCTTCTATCTCAGCTTCGGAAGTTTGAATAGATTCTTTCGAGGCCTTGACTTCAGCTTTGGAAGTTTGTGGGATTGCAATATCTGTCCCAACTGTTTCAATTATAGGGCCATCAGTCCTCATTTCCCCTTCGAATTGAATCTCAGGTTCAATTTATATCTTAGGTTGACCAACTTCTTGGACAATGGTAGAAGGTCCATTAAACCTTTGAAGCTCTTCAGCTCCAAAGTATACCGTAACAACATCTGGACTTGGTTGTTCAGTAGAAGATCCCATCAGGAACTTGGAAAAGAACCTGTTTAGATCTTTGAGCATCCTTGGGTCCACTTAAAGAATGATTGGAGGAGGCTCAGGATAAACTGTTGCTTGTTGAGCAGGATATCTTGAAGTCAATGTTGAAAGAACTAAACTTTATGGTTCCTCATGTGTTTGTCTATGAACACTCTCCTCTTTCTTGGTAGCATCATCTTGAGAGCTTGATGAGCTAGAGGAAGAGGTCAAGGAGACCTGAATTGGTTCATGCCTAACAGATCGCTCAGTCTATTTCTCAGCTAGTTTGGCCTTGAGACTTTTAATCTCAAGTTGCTGAGTGGCAGACCTATCCTCTAATGTCTTAACCCAAGATTCAAGGTTTGAGACTTTAGAAAGTGGGTCTCTTATGGTAAGTTGCAGACTTCCCTCATCTTCTTTCGAAGAATCATAAGGAGATGAGGTAACATACCTGGTATTTTCATCCACACCACCATATGTGGTTTCTTGGCACCCTGGTTTCCCTTTCCTAATGATGTCTCTTTCAGAGTCATCAAAGGACATAGTTGCTATAGATTCAGTCTCAGAGATGTTACCACTGTCCTGAAGGTCTAATGAGGCTCCTTTAGTAGGGGCAGCTGAATCTACATGAGTCCCCTCCACATCAGTGCGACTCACCTTAGTTTAGGCTTGCTGATGGGGGCTAGAGATAAGAGGTCTCCCTAGGCTCAGTTGATCCTTAAGAGGGTGTTATGGATCAATTTCATTGCCTTAAAGAGACATAATCTCCTCACCAGATCCTATTAATAGGTCGGTACAAGATACGGAAATTATGCCTAATGACCCGGGACTTTGATCAATGTCTAATCGCATTTAGCCTCTGAGATGGTTGTCCCTTTTTGGTTGTCAAAAGAGTATAATGACTCATCTTGAGGAGTTTTAGCTTGGGTTTCGGGCTCATGGGATTGACACTAAGGAGACTCAATACCATATTGAGGTCGATTGTGAAGGAAGGTGTGACATCAGACTGAGTGGGAACCCATGTTTCCACTCTAGCCTTTTTGGATTGAACTGGGGGGACTTGTTCAATCAGAGGAGATTGAACAAAGATTTGTTTGAATCGTCTCTGATATATGAGTTTGATGGGGTGGGAAGGTAGATTTGGCATTGTGAAGGTTATTGATGGTGTGGGTTCATCACTAGTAGGGTTAAAAGGGATGTCACCATCAGCTATATGCTCAATAATACCTAGAAGAAGCTCAGTGTGTCTTCCGATGAAGTTGATGGACATCCTCTTCAGCACCTTGAAGATGGTCGGCCTCATGTGAGGGACAGGCAGAGCAGCTGCACAGACAAGCTTGCTCTGGTCCAGCTCACAGTTAATGATGTGC
This sequence comes from Flaveria ramosissima, assembly GCA_025215565.1. Lineage (NCBI taxonomy): Eukaryota > Viridiplantae > Streptophyta > Magnoliopsida > Asterales > Asteraceae > Flaveria > Flaveria ramosissima. The sequence continues at coordinate 18,982,112 of CM046033.1, read as the reverse complement.
TGAATGAATCGGGGATACATGTAAAATATTTCCCTTGAAGGTTCCCCATCAGATTGGTTAGCACAAACTTTGAATAATTGAATCGGAGGCCTTTTACCAACCCATGAACTAGGCATCCTAGTTCATATGGATTTGATCCTATCCCCCAGACTTGTTTGACAAGCAGTGAAGGACTCTGTGAAGCAGGAACTTCTAGTTGTAGGAGAAGTTAAAATTGTACACATTTGACCTGCTTACATCACCACCATATCCCCTTCGGGTATATGTGTCATCAAAGTCTGCTTTGGAGAACTCTGTTGGAGAGCCTTTATCATGAAGCTCTAGATTCTTCCTGATGATCTGTTCAAATATGATTAACTCCTAACCACAGATGCACGACCTAAGAACCCTAACTCCGTTCGGGGTTACAATCTGAGCATTTTCCCAAAATTCGGCCATGTGGTTTGAATAAACAGTGGGATTGACGGTTAGGGTAGTGAAGTAGGTGGATTGGGTTAGGAAGGGGATGATTTCAGAGAAGTCTGCATCCTTGGAAAAGTCAAGGAGTGAGACTTGGTTGTGCTGAGGGTTTAGTGTCATTTTTGCAAGAAAGTTACAGTGAAATGAGTCTGAATTTGGGTAGATTGAAGAAGAAGGAAGCTTTGGGTAGTGAAATCGGTAAAAAGATTAAAGTGGTTGAGTCGGAAGTATTTAAATGGGTGAAAATGGCGGATGGATAAGGTGAAGTGATGGTTTGGGGTATGATGTGACAGGGGCGGTAAGATGAAATCCATTTAAAATTCCAAAATCATTAAGAAAATCTTTACCTTTTATAGTGTGGGGCCAAAAGATTTCTGTTACACAGTAAAGCTTTCTTTCGAGTATAAAACATTTCAGAAGGTAATCTTCTTCCGAAACCAATCTTACTTCCGAAAGTAAAAAGGTCTTTCGAGTGAAGAAGTTTATAAGTTTCGGAAGTAGATCTGATATTTCATCAAATGCTTCTTCCAATACTAAAAACTCTTCGGAAGATACGATTTTCCAAGGAGAAATTTCTCTTCGGAAGATATATATGACATCTTCTGAGGGTTAATTTCTCTTCGGAAGAATTTATACTTAGTAAAATTTTGAAGAAAAACCTTTTGTAACAGGGCTTAGATTGTTTTTGATAAAGACAAGACACATTTTGAAAAGGTTTTTAAATGAGATGGACTAATCAATGTTTATCATCCCAACAGCCGTAATAAGATACTTCAATCTTTGATCATCAAATGCTTTTGTGAAAAAATTAGCATATTCTTCATTTGAATCAACTTTGATTAGTTTAATCAGATTTTTCTCATGAATATCTATAACGAAATGATACCTGATATCAATGTGCTTTGTCTTGGAGCGCGTGACTAGATTTTCTGTAATGGAGACAACAATGTTATTATGTGGATAGGAGTACTCATGAAGTTGAATCCATAGTCTATCATCTGGTTTTGAATCCACAGTAGCTGAGCACAGCAACTAGCAGCAGCAATGTATTCAGCTTCAACAGTAGATGTTAAAACGCATGATTGCTTCTTGCATTGCCATGAGGATGATCCTTCCACCAAGAAATTGACATCCTCCTGATGTTGATTTCTTGTTAATATTGCAGCCACCATATTCACTATCAGAATAGCCATAAAGATTGAAATTGTTGTTCCTTGGATACTAGAGACCCAGTTTAGGTGCTCCTTTGAGGTATCTAAGGATTCTCTTGGCAGCAACTAGGTGAGACGTCTTTGGAGCAACCTCATATCTTGCACAAATGCATGTTGGAAACATAATATCAGGTCTACTTGTTGGTATATACATCAGAGAACCAATGATTGCCTTATACTGATGTTGACCAGTATCGTTCCCTTTAGTGCCAGGACAAAGATTGTGATTTCTGGCTATAGGTGTCTTGGCTGGCTTACAATCTTTCATATCAAATCTTTCTAAAATGTCATTGACATATTTAGATTGATTGATAAAGAACCCTTCCTTCATCCCTTTTAGCTGAATTCCAATGAAAAAGTCCATTTTTCCCATGGAACTCATTTCAAAATTCTTCTTCATTATGCTCTCAAATTCTTTGCATATTTGGTCATTTGAGGAACCAAATATGATGTCATTTATATAGACTTGTACAAGAAAAATTCTTTCGAAGACTTTCTTATGAATAAAGTCTTCTCAATGGTACCTCTTTTATAACCGTTCTTCAGGAGAAATTGAGACAAAGTCTCATACCACAGCCTAGGTGCCTGGTGCAGCCCATAGAGAGCTTTATCCATTTTTCACACATAGTTGGGGTGTTGTGGGTCTTCAAATGCAAAAGGCTGGCATACGTAGACTTCCCTATCTATATCCCCATATAGAAAGGCACACTTGACATCAAGCTGGTAGGCAGTAAAATTCTTGTATGCAGCATAAGCAAGAAAGATCCTCACTACCTCAAGTCTTGCAACAGGTGCAAAGACATCAGTGTAATCAATTCCTTCTTCTTGAGTGTATCCTTGAACTACCAGTCTTTCTTTGTTTTTGATGATCAAGCCTCTATTATCTCTCTTGTTTCTGAAAACCCATTTTGTGCCTGTTGGTACTTGACCGGATGGTAGCGGACATAGGTTCCAAACCTTTTGTCTTTTGAATTGAAGCAATTCCTCTTGCATTGATTCAACCCAGCTACTATCTTTGAAGGCTTGTTCTACCTTCTTAGGTTCCATCTGAGATAAAAAGCATGTGTATAGGCAGACATTCCCATTGTGAGTTCGTCCCCTTGTTATCACGCCTTCAAAGGCATCTCCAATGATGTTTTCAGCTGAGTGAGTGTTTTGAATTCCAAGCCTAGGGATCAATGCAGGACCGGTAAAGGGTATGAACTTACAACACAACAACACAATGAGGAGACTTGCTTAGAACACTTAACAAATCAAATAGGGAACTGGTTCACTTGTTAATGAAAGATGCTAAGAACACAAGTACATATGAGATAGAACAAGATGGCAAACAACACAAGTAGTTGGTTTTCAAGAAAGTTGTATATTGCTTCTCAAGTTCTATTACAAATGTTACAAAACATAAAGGAAAGTTACAAGTACTTGAGATACATATACTACATCCTACAGCCGGCCATACTTTGAAGGCCAGCTGGATACAATTGACTAGACAACTACAAAATCAAATGTAGAGTCAAAACACAGATTTGCCTTTTGACTAGTGACTATGACATGCCATAGCTCACATCCTAATATATTACAAAAAGGATAAAAGTACATAAAGTAGAAAGCATGGACTCAAGACTACAGTTACCAAAAGCATGGACCTTTTCACCAACTCATTTAAGTTGGTGACTTTACAGAGTAGCAGTGAAAAGGTGGTCCAGCTTTATGGTAAAGTACATTAGATAAAGGCATATCTCTAAAAGTCTTCGGAAGAAATCTGTCTTCACTCTTTGGCTTCGGAAGACTTTGTCTTTGAAGCTTCGGAAGACTTCACTTTTGGCTTCAGAAGATGTTGGTCTTGGCTTCGGAAGATTATATGTTCTTCGGTGCATGCATGCAGAGAGACTTTGGATGTTTGGGCTGCATCAGACTTATAGGAATCCTTACAAAGTCCCCCTAGGCTGATGCTACAAAAACATTTAGATGATCTTCAGATGTTGGTGGTCTTCAGGATGATAATGACCATACCCTTCTTCATCCGATGGTCAGGATCACTCAGACCCTCATAATATCATATCATCTCAAAGAGATCATGCAGAGGTATGTTGATTATGTCTTGCCATGTATAGACATTCCCAACACCTTGATCCCTGATCACATGCCATATTTCTGGATTTGTAGTGAAGGTCCAAGATAAGATGGGTCTGTCAGCTGCAAGAGAAGCCACTTGAATTGGAGTTGATTGAGCTGCCTCTTCATGCACTTCCTCAGGTTGATCTGACTCAGCTTGAGGTGTAGAGGTGGATGATTCAGACTTCTTCTTCTTTGACTTTGGTTTGGAAGCCATCCTCTTCTTCCTCTTAAAAGACTTCAACTAAGAAGACTGGTCTGCAACACCTTGTTGATCATCCTTGTCTTTTTCAGTTGGGTGTTCCTCCCTCACAGGTTCAGAAGGAGAGGGAGTTTGACCCTACTGTGGATCAGAAGATGAAGCTTGCTGAGGCTCAGCAGGAGGTCCAGGTTATATTGTCTCCGGTTGTTCAACCTTAACCTCCACTTCAGGTGGGATTTGACTTGGAGGGGAGTGTAAGTCAATCAGCTCTCAACTCTTGATCTTTTGCTTGATTACCCTGATATGCTCATCCATTATGGATAGAGACATAGGGCCAAGTCTCCTTCTGGAGAATCCATACAGCTTCAAGAAGCTCATCATCCTTTGTCTGTTAGCAGACTTCTTCATACTCTTTTGGATGATGGCTCTTGACTTTGCAGCATCTTCCCTCATCTTTTTCTTTGTTGCCTTTTGTTCTTTGAGCACTTTAAGTTCAAGCTGTTTGAGATACGCAAACTCAATGTACTCAAAGGACAAGTGAAGAAGTGTAGATGCCTGGTAGAGACCTGTGGCACTTAGGTAGTTGATCATGTTTTGCCTATCTGTTTCCTTGTCTACATGAGGTTCTTGTGTTGCTGCCACATCCTTTTGCACAGGGCTTTCTTGAATTGGAGAGAGAGTTGGAGCATGCTTGTATAACCTTTTCTGTCACATCTCCCGTTTGAATTGGAGAAGTAACCTTGCATCCTCTTCTTCCTTCATCTCTCTTGACAATTCCATGTTAGCTAGTTCATTTAATTGCTCTAAGGGGAGAGATATAATCTCATCTATGTCATAGTTCCTGGTCTGCAGGTAAGTAATCCTGGCGGCCCTCAACTCATCTTCTTGAGTGTTTGGTCTGGGAGCAGCCCTGATTGCAGCTTGCATATAGCCTGAAGACCCAGAGGAACTTTCTCCCCTTAGCTTCCTCTTCCCCTCTCTCTCTCCTCCTCCTCAATCTCCTTAGAAGTTAGAATCCTTTTCCTTTTTTCACCCACAAATCTTTGTGACACAGGGTCGAGAGAGCTTTGGCCTTCATTGCTTGGTGTAGCATCCAAGCTCTGGCCAGAGAGAGGTTGTGAGACACCTTTATCATTAGGTGTTTCACGGAGGGAATGAATTTCTTAAGCACTTATTGGTGTGACAGGGCTCTAAGGCTCTATCACTGGGCCTTCAGCCAAGGTTTTCCCTTTGAAGCTGATCTCAGGGTCTGCCTTAGCATCTAGTTGACCAATGACATTACCTGAATGCCTTTGCCTCCTTCTAAGGCTGAACTCTTTAGTAATTCTATCTTGAATCCTGAGTGCTAACCTCTCAGCTTGTCTTGATTGACTTGGATTAACAAGTGGCATGTTAATCAGGTCAAGACCTTTATAGTAGTTCAAGGTCTGAAAATTGAATACTTCTTGCTGCCCTTGAACTCTGTGAAGAATGAGGGCTCTTCTATCAGCATCATACCTCCACCCAATAATGTAGTTTGAAGTTCCTTGAGGTGGAGATGACACAGCCCTTGGAATGCCTTCCTCAAAGAGACTCCTACTGACAGAGTCTATAATGTCCACATTAATGTGAACTTGAGGAAGTTACTGAGTATGCACAGTTGCAAGTGAGGATGGTGAATCCTCAATGTCCATACTCCCTGAAGAACTCCCGGGTTCTGTGACTGTAATGACTTTCTCCCCCTTTTCAGTAGCATCACCCTCATGCATAGGTGAGTTAGAGGTTAGGTCAATCACATTCACAGGTTCTTATGTTCCTGGTTGAGTTCCTTTTAAAGGTCTCCCAGCTAGTTTTTCCCTGAGATAAGATATCTCAAGTTGCTGATCATTGACCCTATTATGCAGGGTAGTCACCTGAGATTCAAGGTGACTAATCTTAGAGACTAAATAGGAGCATGTTTTTGACAGTTTTTGCACCTTTAGTCTCAGAGTCCCCTCATCTTAATCAGAAGAATCATAGGGGGATGAGATGATTGAACCAAATTCCTCTCTCTCACCACCAACCTCAGGTTCTTGGCTGCTGGATTTCCTCTGCACATTGACATCCGCAGTTGAGGTGTCAATGGGCTGAGTTGCCATGGTTGAGGTCTTAATGATGTAATCACTTGCAGAAGTGAGAGCCTCTTCCATATGGATATCCTGAACATGTTCAGAAGTATCTACCTCAGGGATAGGTGACTAATGTGGGCTAGACAAAGGAGACTCAAGAGTATTCATCTCTCTTTGAGTAGGGGAAGAGTAGAGAGACTCATGGTACCCACTGAAACCTAAGTTTTCATTAGTATAGAATGAGAGGTTGGGAATGGTTTGATTTAAGTCTAAAGGCTGGGGATGGTAACTGTCCCCTGAAGGTTGTTCACTTGAGTGTTGAGACTCAGAGTGAGGGCTTAAGGGAGTTTGGCTTATGAGCTCATCAGGGTGAGCATGAGAAACCTCATCCCTGATTGTTGAAGAGATGGAAGTGGGAGTTCTAGTGTCCACTTCCTCCTGTATGGGTGAGTATATGGGGGCCTGCACAGACTCGATAACTTGAGCAGGGGTTCGTTTGGATTTTCTTTGGTAGGTGAGGGTGATTTGTGGCATTTTTCATGGTTGGGAGGTAGAAGGTGTGGGTTAAACACTAGCTTGTGTTGCTAGGTTGTCACCTTGAGCAATGAGCTCTAACATTTTTGGGACAAGGGCTGTTTCTACCCCTAAGAAGCCTATAGTTGGATTTTTCATAATTTTAAAGACGTCGAGCTTCATCTGTCCCAATTTAAGAACATTATCTGTTTCCCTCAACTGTGAGGCCAGTTCATTGTTGAGAATGTGTTGAACATATCTAGAAAACATATAATACTCTAAGGAGTCCAAGTTCGCAAGCAAATTTGTATAAGCAAACTTAGAGTACCTGAACTTGACCCCTTGAACCATTCCATGTACTATGAAGGAGAGAGATCCTCAGGAATCTGGTCCCACCCTCCATGCTTGTTTGACAAGTTGTGGATAACCACATGAAGCAGGTATTTCCACTGGGATAAGACCTTCCCTTTCCTGAAGGTCTTTACAGAGAAATCTCCCTCATAGCCTATCTGCTCAAAATAATGATTTACAGCTTCCTTTGGGAAGGACAACTCACCTTCTTCATCATCCAGCTGGAAGTGAGTGTTGATGATGGCCGGAGTAATGAAGATTCTCCTCCCTTGCACTGTGGCAGACAGTGCCTTCTCCCCATCCATAATGACCTCTTGGCAGACCTTCCAAAATTCAAGCAGATGATCCTCATAGAGAGTAGGATCAATGGTTAGGGAGGTGAATTAGTTGGATAGAGCTAAGAAACGGCAAATCTCTGAGAAACTTTCATCTCTCTCAGAGCTTAACAGAGCAACCTGGTTGTGTTGCCTGTGAAGGAACATGGAGAAATCTGGGTTGTTTCTACGGTTTAGGTTGGCCATTTTAGAAGCTTAAGGATGAAGAAAGATGAAGAACAAAGGCGGTTTGGGAGAATTTAGATTAAAGAAATAGTGTAATTGAGGAAGATAGTGAAAGAGGGGGGAACCGTTGGGCATTTATGTGAAAAGGATTTGAGACATAGTTAATGAAAGAGGATAAACTTTGAGATCCGGATGTCGGTCCCACCTCTGAAAAGTAGTTTACTTTTGCCCGAAAAGTAGTTTTCTTGGAAGTTGATAAATCTTTCGAAGGTTATTTGCTTCGGAAGTTCTGAAGAAAAAGCTTCCGAAGGCAAATTGGCTTCTAAACATATTTCAAAGGTTTTTGAGAATTTTGCTTCGGAAGAGAATTTACACTCAGAGATTTTTATTCTAAGGAGAATAAATACTTCCGAAGGGAAATTGCTTTCGGAAGAAACTTGTTCTTTGAAAACATACAGAGTACTTAAGTTGATTTTAAGCTTCGGAAGATATTTCAGAAATTTCTTCCGAAGGTAAAAGTACTAAAGCAATTATTTGTTTACTAAGACATAACTGAAGGTAATTTTAAATCTTCTGAAGAGATCAAGATTTTCAAAAATCTAAGAAAAGTCTTTTGAAAAGATTTTCTTCGAAAGAAAACAAGGGCTTATGAAGGTGATAAAATAGACAACTTAGGACACATAGGTTTTAGAAATAAATATGATTAAGTTTTAAGAAAAGCTATTCAAAGTTAATCATCCCAATAGCTAATACAAGATATTTAAATCTCTGCTCATCAAAAGCTTTGGTGAACAGATCAGCATATTGTTCATTTTATGTTAACTTTGACTAGTTTGATTAATCCCTTTTCAAAATATCTCTGATCAAATGATACCTGATATTAATATGCTTTGTCCTTGAGTGCTGCACAGGATTCTCTGTGATTGAGATAGCATTATTGTTGTCCATGTGGATGGGAGTCTCTTTAAAGTTGAATCCATAGTCCAGCATCTGATTTTGAATCCAAAGAACTTGAGCACAGCAGCTTGTAGCAGCAATGTATTCAGTCTCAACAGTTGATGCAGACACACAGGATTGTTTCTTACATTGCCAATAGACTACTCTTCCACCAAGAAATTGACATCCCCCCTGATGTAGACTTTGTAGTCATGTTGCAACCACCATAGTCACTATCAGTATAAGCATAAATATTAAAGTCAGAATTCTTTGTATACCAAAGGCCAGGTGATGGAGCACCTTTGAGATATCTTAAAATTCTTTTGACAGTAACCAGGTGTGACATCTTGGGGTTGGCTTGACATCTTGCACAAATGCATGTAGCAAACATAATATCTGGCTTGCTAGCTGTGAGGTACATAAGAGACCCAATCATTACCCTATAGAGATGTTCATCAAAACACTCCCCCTCAAGATTAGGTCCAAGAGAGTGATTTCTGGCTATAGGTGTCTTAGCAACCTTACAATCAGTCATGTTGAATCTTTTAAGTATGTCTTGTACATACTTTGCTCGACTTATGAAGATGTCATTGTCAACTTGCTTCACTTGAATTTCTAGAAAGAAATTGAGTTCCCCCATGGCCCTCATTTCAAACCTGTCCTTCATCAGCTTCTCAAAGTCTTTGCAGAGCTTTGGATTAGTTGCCCAAAGATAATGTCATCTACATATACTTGAACTAGCATTATGTCATTTCCTGTTCCTTTGATGAAGACAGTTCCATCTATAGTACCCCTTTTGTAGCCATGTTGATAGAGATACTGAGATAGAGTCTCATACCACTTCCTTGGTGCTTGGTGCAGTTCATAAAGAGCTTTATCAAGCCTGCAGACATAATCAGGATGATCATGATCTGCAAACCCAGGTGGTTGTCTGACATACACCTCTTTATCAATCGCCCCATAAAGAAAAGCACACTTGACATCAAGTTAGTAGACCTTGAACTTCTTGGATGCAGCAAAAGCTAGGAATATTCTAACAGCTTCAAGTCTTGCTACAGGAGCAAAAACATCTGTGTAGTCAATTCCGTCTTCTTGAGTATACCCTTGAACAACTAGTCTTGCCTTGTTCTTAATGACAAGTCCTCTATCATCCTTCTTATTCCTAAAAACCCATTTGGTTCCTATGGTAATCTTCCATTGAGGAATAGGACATAGGTTCCAAACCTTTTGCCTTTTGAATTGAAGCTACTCCTCATGCATAGCTTCAACCCAACTTCCATCCTTTAGAGCCTCATCAATTTTCTTTAGCTCTATCTGGGACAAAAAATAAGAGTGAAGACAAACATTTGCTTCATGGGTTTGTCTTCTTGTTCTCACCCCTGAATCAACATCTCCAATGATGTTTGTGGTAGGATGAGACTTGTGGATCCTTAGCTGAGGGATCATAACAAGTTGCTTAGACAGATCTAAATTTGAAAAATTTTGATTAGGCAAAGAAGATTCACCCTCCACATCAGCACACTTATAAAGATTGACTTGATCCAATGAGTGTTTGACATCATTGATGTTGTCTTCAATGCAGTGGTTATCAGTATCAAGAAATTCTTAATCACTTTCACCACCACCAGTTTCTCCAACATTTAAAGCTCCTTCCCTTGAGTTTTGTGCCTCTAAGCTGGAATTTGAAGGTACCCCAGAAGCATCAGCAGGATTTGTCATTGATGTTCTAGTAGAAGTTTCATTTGCCGGATTAGTTACCACTGGAGGTGAAGATGTGTAACTTGAAGGTCTTCTGAGCTCAAAATCTTGGGTCAGGATCACCTGTAGGTAATATATCTGTAGATCATTAAACATTCTCACAAGATTTGTTAAAACATTTTGTAACTAAATCAAGATCAAAAAGCCAATCCGGACCACAACCTTTCACACTGGGAGTGCGCTCATTGAAAGTCACATTGGCTGCCTCCTCAACTACTCTAGTTCTGAGATTGTATACTCTATAAGCTTTAGCTTGAGAAGAGTATCCAATAAAGTGTTCATCATCTGATTTCTCAGCAAACTTGGCAATTTGAGCTTTGGTATTCAAGATGGTGCAAGGACATCCAAATGACCTGAGAAAACCAATGAAAGGTTTTCTCTTGTGCCAAAGTTCATATGAAGTCTTACCATGTGTCTTAACCACTAAAGCTCTGTTTTGCGCATAGCAAGCAGTGTTCACTGCCTCTGCCCAGAAGGTGATGGGCAATTTAGAGTCAGACAACATAGTTCTTGCAGCTTCAATTAATGTCTCGTTTCTCCTCTCAGCAACACCATTTTGCTGAGGAGTCCTGGGAGCACTATATTGTCTTGTAATACCTTTTTCATCACAAAATGTATCAAGGATTTGATTCTTGAATTCAGTTCCTTGATCACATCTTATGGTTTTGACCTTGTGATTGTTGATGCATATATGTCCCTAGATCATGATTTGTAATGTAATAGATCTTGTTTGTCTTATTATGATGTAATATGAAATGATTAATGAAATGATACGGATTGTTTGTGATTTGTAATGTCTAATATTTCATTAATGAATCGATGTTGAATTGGTTAATTGGGTTTATGATTGTTTGAATGGTTACACATCAAGTTATATTAATTAAACGTTCAAACTTAACTTAATGAAGTTCTCATGAGAATGGCCCATGCGAATGGACCACACGCATGAACAACTTCATACGATTGACTCAGTCGCACGACTGAACCAGGAGACTGGATCAGTCGTATGATTGACACATAAGATTGGCTCAGTCGCACGACTGAATACTCAGTCGTGCGGATGAATCAACCGCATGGTTCCATCGCACGACTGAACCATACTTATGGTCCAGTCACACGAATGAACAACACTAACCTATAAATAGACCCAATTCGTGGAAAAACGTAAGCATTCATACCATTACGACTCCAGACGTAACCTAGCCGTCCAGAAGCCTCCCAAATCGTTCTCCAAGTTCACAGAACACATTAGATCGATTCCCAATCGATTTCTAACGTTAGATTCAATTCTTGATTGATTCTTCGTGTGTTCTCACTGATTGGATCGCCAATCAAATAGGATTCCGCACTATTTGATCTGGTTTACACGCTAATCACTGGGTATTTCGTTCAAATACCAGGTCCTAACAAGTGGTATCAGAGCTTTGGCTCTTGATTACGTGTGATTCAATCAAGATTGCATAAAAGTTTGTGTTTTTGCACTAAAAACACAATCTTTGGTGTCAAAAGTGATCTTGGACGTTCCCTGCTCATCAAAGATTGGTTTCTACGGACTTAGGCATTAGACCTTGCGAAAATTCGAATTTTTACGGCTGAATCACGTCAAACCTAGAAAATTTCGCAAAACAGCAGCTTCAGTCGCACGAGTTATCCATTCGCACGACTAGACTCCATTCGCATTTCCCATTCGCACGATTGGACCTAATCGCACCTTCATTCGGCCGATTGAACCGTTCGTTCGCATAGCTCATACGCATCAGATTCATTCGCACGACTGGACCAATCGCTCAGTTCAGCCGCACGATTGAACGAGTCGCAGAATTCATACGCACGACTAGACCATTCGCATCCTTCAGTCGCACCAGTGACAGTTTGTTTGATTAGACTTAAAGTTATTCGCCATGGAAGATCAAATGTCAGCCTTTACTACTGGGAAGGACTCTAGGATACAGAACCTGCTGTTGCTTGAGAGCGAGGTGGGTAATCATAATAAACCACCCAAGCTCTTGACGTTAGATGAGTTTCCTCATTGGAAACAACGTTTTGAGATCTACCTCAATGGAGTGGATCCGAATCTGTGTGAAGCCATCGAGATTGGATATAGTACACCGGTGGGAGCTGATGGAGTTAAGCTAACGTTAGGAGGGATGACGGACGCACAGAAAGTTAAATACAATGCAGAGAAAAGAGTTTATGCATTGATTACACGGTCTATCCAAAAGACATCTTCCACCAGTACTCTGAGAATAAGCAGTCCAAGAAACTTTGGGATGAGCTAGAGAAGAGGTACGACGGGAATGCTTCGTTGAAGGCAATCAAGGCCAAGGAGTTAAGAAGGAATTCGATAACTTCTCATCGATTGGTAACGAGAGTTTAGACGACGTCATAGATAGATTCTACCATTTGATGAGCGAACTGCATACACATGGGGTGGAAACTACCATGGAAGAGAAAGTTAGTAACTTTGCGGACGGATTGCCTGAAAAGTGGGCTTCATTCGTGTCTAACCTGAGACAGAATGGAATGCTTGCAAATCTGGATATTAATGACTTCATTCTTAAGTTGCGAGAAGAAGCACTAAGGATGAAGTACAGAGCTCAGAAGTCTTCGTACACTCAAAATCCAGCTTTATACAACGCCACGCCACAAGCTAAGTCATCTGGAGCACCTCTCCAGACTGCATTTGTGTCTAGCTCATCGGGTCCTTCACATGCTTCTCCTTCAGGATCAGACACGTGAGGGTCTTCTTGTACCCACTATATTGGATCTGAAGCAAGTGCTACTAAACTGAAGACCGAGAACCTCGGTAATGTGACTGTGGAAGTAGCTCGAGAGCATATGGATCTTTTGGCAGCAGTGGTTCATTCATATGATGGACTGTTGTCGGGAAGATTGGAAACTGCCATCTGGCAGACGAGGACTATGAGCAGGTGGACGAAATGGAGCTTGAGAGGATGGACATAATGTGGGCATTAGCTAGTGCTGTCCGGAGGGCGAAGAAGTATGTTAAAAAGACCGGACAGAACTTGGTAGCTACTAAGGATACCACATTTGGCTTTGACAAGAGCAAAGTGACCTGCTTCAACTTTGGAGAGAAGGGGCACTTCAAGAAAGAATGTGTCAAGCCAAAGAAGACGGGTAACGGGAACCCATTCTCATCCTTCACTCGCCAAGACAAGCAAGCTTCTACTTCTACTTCATCAAGCAAGGATCCAAAAGCCTTGACTGCACATGATGATGAAGGACAGGATTGGAGCTTTAGATTTGTCTCACCAGGGGAATCAAACATTGCAAGTGTAGAAGATATTGATGATGATTCCGCGAGTGAAGGAGATCTAGCAGTTGAGATAGCGATGTCACATAGTGAAGAAGCAACTGCAACCGAGGTCAGTTACAAGCCTAAAGAGGAGACTACCACGTCAGAGACAGAAAAGACAGAATCACCAGAACCAGAGACATCTGATGCTGCGTGGATGGCTAACTCTTCTGAACCAACTCAGGTAAGTACTACTGACCAAATGTTTGATAATCATGCTTGTTCTGATTGTGATACTTTTAGGAATAGCATAGATGAAAAATTTGCTAGGTTATTAGATCATAATGATAACTTAGTAAAAGACTTGCAACTGTGCACTGAGGCTAATAGAGTATTAAAACAAAATGAGCATAGTTATAAAGAAAAGATAGACTTTTTGACTAAACAACTTAGAGAAACTGAAGTAGTTGCTTTTAACCAAGCTAATGACATTAGGTACTATCTAAATTCCCTAGAAGATACTAAGAAAAAAAAGGCAGTTCTAGAAGTAGAAGTAAACTCATTAAAATAGAAACTGCACAGTTGGACTAGTTCTTCACGCATAGTTCAACACTTAGTGAGAGAAAGAAATAACGGGGAGGGATTGGGTTACAAAGTGGTTCCACCACCACCTGAGACCTTGATGAACACTAAGACTAGACCAGTAAATAATAATCCCATCAAGGATCACGTGGTGTCTACTCCTCTTGTGAGTGATCCAGATTCCTCATGTTCATCTATTGAATCTGGAAACAAGCAAAAGGAGGCCACTTCAAAGGCAAAGGGTAAATTGCCTTGTGTTAATCTGGAAAAGGAATTTGAAAAAGTTAACTTAAAGTCAGGGTCAAACAGAGTCATATCAGAACCTAAAAGGACTTCTAATGTTAATTTTTCACATGCTTCAAGTCAAAAACCAGTTAACCAAAAAGAAAAGGATGTTAAACAGGTTAAAACAGTTCACTTTGTTAAACCAGAGAAAACATCAAAAGAACCAGAGTCAAAACCTAAAGTGAGTGATGTTACTAGAGTGTCACACACTTCTCCACAAAGAAAGTTTAATTATAAAGTTAATAGCAGGTCATGCTACAACTGTGGAGAATATGGACACATCGCTTCCTATTGTCCTTTCTATCAGACACCTAGGAAGAAGATTGAACTTCAGGATTCAAAGCCTAGGTCTTCTAAGAGGAGTTCTCTGACTCCACCTAGAAGAACTAGTGAACCTAAAGTTCAACCTGTAAGCTAGTCGACTGTTTATCATAAACACGCCTTGCACAAATCTGGCTTATGGAAAGAGAAGTCATCCTGCATGTCTGATACTGATGACAAGAAGGTTCCTGAGCTACCCTCACCCTCTAAGGGTCAATGGGTGGAATTTATGATGTGTGATGCCTCTGGGAAACCCAAGCCAGTAAAGGCTTGGGTTCCTAACCTAAACTAATCCTTTACTTTGTATGTGCAGGGTGTTCGATACAGTGCTGAGACTAACACGTGGATTGTAGACAGCGGAGCATCCAGGCACATGACAGGAAATAGAGCCCTTTTATCAAACGTCAAGCAAATAAAAGGAGGGCATGTTTCGTTTGCTGGAAACAAGGGAGGCTATATCACAGCTCAGGGAGAAGTGGGGAATCAGAAAGTTAAGTTTGATAAGGTGAACTACGTTCAACAACTTCAAAATAACTTACTTTCGGTTTCCCAAATCTGTGATAAAGGATTTAAGGTCATCTTCGACAACAAGAAGTGTTACGTGCTGAAGAAAGACTACGTGATCCCTGAGGACCAAGTTCTGATGACTACTTCAAGATATAAAGACCTTTATGTCTTGGATCTCTCAACAGCTGCTACAATGGATCATGAGGTTCAGTGCTTGCTATCTAAAGCTACTGAGAAGGATTCCATCTCTTGGCATAGGAGAATGGGACACATTAGTCAAAGGAAAATGAATCACTTGATTCAGAAGGATCTGGTGAGAGGAGTTAATGTCAAGAACTTCCAGCTTCCTGACTTTTGTGTAGCTTGCAAGAAAGGCAAACAGACGAAGAAGTCTCATAAGGAAAAAAAAGTTCATTCAATAGAGCTTCCTCTTGAACTTCTTCACATGGATCTGTTTGGTCCAGTCAGTACAAAGAGCATTGCAGGCGACTTGTACTGTTTTGTGGTCACTGATGACTACTCAAGGTTCACTTGGGTAATGTTTCTGAAATCCAAATCAGAAACATTTGAGTCGTTCAAGGAGTTAGTAACCACACTGGAATCTCTCTACAAGCTGAAGGTTAGACAAGTACGCTCAGACAACGGGATAGAATTCAAGAACCAGTGGATGGAGGCATACTGCAAGGAAAAGGGAATTGTGCATCAATTCACTTCTGCCTACACGCCTCAGATGAATGGCGTTGCTGAGAGAAAGAACAGAAGCTTGATAGAGACAGCACGGACTATGCTGGCAGACTCGAAACTGCCTATCCAATTCTGGAATGAGGCAGTGGTGAATGCATGTTATACACTGAATCGAGTCCTGATAGTCAAGCGCCACGGAAAGACATGTTACGAGCTACTACAAAGACGCAAACCGAATTTGGAGTATCTTGAACCTTTTGCCGCGCCGTGCACACTTCTGAAGAAGACACAAGGCAAATTCAGCGAGAAGGCGGATGAAGGAATCTCTCTAGGATACAACATACCGAACAAGCGAGTTTACAACAACTCAACAGGTCTTGTAGAAGTGTGGTGTAATGTTGACCTTCAGAGATATACCACACCACCTACTGGAAAAGGACCCGCCTACTTCTTCGACTATGATGGATTCTTCAAGTCCTTCAACATCCCTCTCTCTCCCTCGGATGACGAGTTAGCTACTAGAATGATGTATGATATTTTGAATACACCATCTAGCTCACAGGGAGAATCATCTACTCAGTCAGGGGGAGTAGTCGATGACAGTGACTCCTCATCTGAAGATGAAGCTGAAGAAAATGACCAGAACAGTCAGGAGGAACAGGTTCCAGTTCCTGAAAGTCCACAAGCATCTACCAGTGATGCACCCTCGACTTCAGAACCTCAAACTCCAACTACCTCAGATGCAGAACCAAATGTTCATAATCTTGGCTCTGAGGTAGCTGTTCCTACTACTCCAGGATCACGACTAAACGTCTATCATCCCCTATATAATGTCATTGGGGATGTCAAATTAGGAGTACAAACCCGAAATCAGCTTTATACAGCTGATTACGCCTCAGTTATGGAGAAGGGTTACATTCATGATGGTGCTTATCGGTGTTTTGTCTCGCAGTTTGAGCCAAAATATGTCAGTGATGCACTAAATGATAAGGCGTGGGTGAGTGCCATGCAAGAAGAACTTCTTCAGTTCAAGAAGTTAGGTGTATGGACTCTGGTTGATAGACCTAAAGGTGCTAAAGTTATTGGCACCAAGTGGGTCCTGAAATGCAAGAAGGATGACCAAGGGGTCATTATCAGAAACAAAGCCTGATTGGTGGTTCAGGGTTTTCGCCAAGTCGAGGGGATTGACTATAATGAGGTGTTTGCACCCGTGGCAAGGATGGAAGCCATTCGTATATTCCTTGCCTATGCATCGTACATCAGGATTAAAGTCTACCAATTAGATGTGAAGAGTGCATTCCTTCATGGGGAAATCAGAGAAACAGTCTATGTCAGTCAAACCGAGGGATTTGAAGATCCTTATCATCGGGATAGAGTTTACAAGCTCGACAAGGCTTTATACGGGCTTCATCAAGCTCCAAGAGCTTGGTATGAGAAACTCTCGACTCATCTTGTGAAACACAACTTTCGCAGGGGAGTCATTGACTGCACGCTGTTCATTAAAGAAAAAGATGGCGACCTACTGCTCGTACAGATCTATGTTGATGACATAATCTTCGGGTCAAAGAACGAAGAGATGCAAAGAGTTTGAAGCAGTTATGAAGAAAGAGTTTGAGATGAGTGCTATGGGGGAGATGAAGTTCTTTCTCGGGTTACAGGTGGATCAGACACCAAATGGGATCTTTCTACATCAGACCAAGTATGTGGGAGACATTCTCAGTCGCTTTGACATGGAGAATGCTTCTGCTGCTGGGACTCCACTTGCTACGAATCACGATATAGCACCTGATGAAAATGGAGATCTTGTAGATGCCACGATGTACGAGGAATGATTGGATCCCTCATGTATCTCACTGCCTCGAGACCTGATATCATGTATGCTACATGTTTATGTTCTAGATATCAGGCTAAGCCTAAGGTCAACCATCTGATCGGGGTCAAAAGGATTTTTTGTTATCTGAAGGGTACACCCACACTTGGGTTGTGGTATCCTCATGATGATGACTTTGAGCTTACCGTGTATAGTGACTCGGATTACGGGGGCTGCAAGATGAACTACAAGTCTACATCAGCAGGATGTCAATTTTTTGGGAGAAGACTAGTTACCTGGCAGTGTAAGAAGCAGACATCGGTTGCATTGTCAACCTGTGAAGCTGAATATGTTGCTGCTGCAAGTTGCTGTTCACAAATCATCTGGGTTCAACAGCAAATGCGGGATTACGGTTTAAAGTTCTCTTCTACTCCTATTTTTGTTAATAACTCTGCTGCAATTGCAGTAACTAAAAATCCGGTCCAACATCCTAAGACTAAACATATCAGTATTAAATACCATTTCATAAGAGACTGTTTGAAAAGAACTTAATTGATGTGGTAAAAATTAATACTGATTTTCAACGCGCTGACCTCTATACTAAAGCCTTTGATAAACCACGTTTTCAATATTTGCTAGAGGTCAACGGCGTTAAAAAGAAAAGTGAGGTTATTCCTGATGATGATCATGTGTAGTCCGATGTAGTTTCGTTAAATTTCTCTCTTTTATTTTATTTTATTTGTTATTTTAGTCTGTTTAATTTAAACTCATGTTATTTTGCTGTTTATTAAAATCCTAAAATAATTAAACCAGTTATGATTTTAGTATTTTAGGGGGAGAATATGTCAGCAATAACATTAAAAAAAACGAGGGAGAAGGAGTGGATAGCTGATATAAGGTAGATCGTATCTGTGATACCGATTCAAAACCTTTGGAAAATGATAGTACACAGGAACAAATCAAGAGGGACTTTAAAATTTAATTTTAGAAAAGATGCAAAAATTCAAAGTATAAGTCTGTGTAGTCTAAGCAATATAAAAGGGAAGATGATAGAAAAACTGGTAACTCCTAAGGTAACACAAAGAAAGTAGACCTAGAGGTTGCTAGACCACAAATGATATGTCGGTAGATTCAACACAAGAGATGATTAGACCTGACTGGTGATCTCAAGATCAAACTAAGTTGTTCAACTGACTGTGGGCTTCCATCTTATCACTGGTTAACACAATCAACAATATTCCAATAAGGGGTAATGAGCATGTAAACGCCACAAATGTGTGCGGATGACCATAATTAGAGCAAAGCAAGAAAAAATGAAAGACAAATGCTATAAAGCTAATGACTTATGTTGTTGGTGCTTTTGTGCAAAATAAAATAAGCTGCTCTAACAAGGAGATAGGTTGTGTGCCTCTTGCTGTGCGATGGCACTGACCTGAGGATAAGCATAACCTAGATATTCTAGAATGCATTGTTGTTTGCCGCCTCTCTGCTGTGCGATGGCACTGACCTGAGGACTGGCTTCTCTTTGAAAGCTCTAAGAATAGTCTCTTCTTGTAATAATACCCGTAGACCGCTCAAAAGCTCCTGAGGAATGTTGATTACCATATAAGTGTGGGATCCACAAATGTTAGTTGAAATAATTAAACCTAAAACAATCACCAGTCTGTGTCAAAAGTCTGTGTATGGATTTAAGTGGACAAATATATTGACAATCATTGTGGCTGCAATTCTCGAAAGTTCAAATCAATGTGAAAATCTAAGAGTTCCAGTATGATTCCCTAAAGTTGCTAATGACTCTGGATGAACACCAAGAATTGATCATCAAAAGATTTTGATAACAAGTCCCAAATGATTTGACTTGCCTGTATGATTCCAAAATTGAATTGGTCCAGGTGTGGTCAATCCAAGTTGAAGCTGTCTATTCCGGAACCAAATCCAGTAGATTTCCATCTTAGGATTTATCTCTCACAAAAAGCCAAAAACAAGTCTTGTTTTGAGTATTTAGTTTAAATTTTCTAAGTTAGTTAGTCGTTTTAGTTTGTTAGTTTGTCGGACTACATCAGGAAAATCAGTAAGGAATCAACTCACTAAAAGGGTCATGTCTGAGATGACCACATGTGTCTTAAAAGTTTAAAACAGTCACGTCTGAGGTGACAAAGTGTTTAAAAGACTCACGTCTGAGGTGACTAAATTGTCTAAAAGGATCACGTCTGAGGTGATCAAAAGGTTTTCAAGTTAAAATGATCATGTCTGAGATGATCAAAAGCTCATAACGTTAATTTCAAAAAAAAATTAAAAGGGGTTTAAATGTTAATATTCAAATTGGCAGAAAATTCAATAAGTATGACCCATTCGCACGAATGGACCATACGTATGGACTAATCATACGAATGGAAGTCAATCGTACGAATGGACCATGAGTATGGACCATCCAACCGAATGGCCCATACGATTGGCCCAGTCGGATGCTTAAGGGCGAACGAGTGAGTCAGTCGCACGACTGAAAGGTGCGTATGAGCTCAGTCGCACGATTGAATCTAGGGTTAGTATAAATAGAGGGGGAGTCGGTCGCAGAGACTCACCACCCTCAAAGTAACCCTAAATCGCACGACTTAACGCCACTCTGCCCAAATTTCATCTGATCTCTAAAACCCCCCGTTTCTTGATTACTGATCATATACATCGACTCTACAGGTAATTTGCGGTGAAGAAGCACCCCCATAACTTTCAATTTGATGCGAAATCAGTACAGTCGGACTCGCAAACGAACCGAGACATTAGTGACTTAATAACCTAACTAAACGACTCAAACAGATGAAATTATAGACGTTAGGTGTTATAAGAATGTATTGCGAGTAAAACGAACCAGATAACGATGTCTAAAACTCAAAAATGGTGAAAAAGTGAATTTGAATTGAACAGTCAGTACATCATGCGAATGGACAGGTTGATGAACTTCAGTCGCACGACTGAAGGGTGGGAACTGCCTAATCGTACGGCTGAACCATGCGTATGAAGTTCAGTCGCACGACTGGTGTAACCGCATGAGCTTACATACGCATGAGTCCAGTCGCACACTCAGTCGTACGCATGAGATCATTCGCACGACTGAATCCCAGTCGCACTGTTCAGTCGCACGACTGATCTCAGTCGCACAACCTCAATCGCATGACAGAAAGATTTTCTTCAAGTTTAAGTGTTTCATGACGTTCTTAGTCAAAGGTACTAATGTTTATTCTGATTTGTGTTACAGATGGCGAGTCGATGGACTATGAGCACGAAACATAACATATGTGCTCATCTGGATTTGACATCCAGAAACGCTGCTGAATTCTCGGGCATCATCACATTTCTACTGAGATCGAGGATTGCACATGCCATTTCTACTCCTTGCACTCCTTATAGGTCCATTCAGCAGGCCTTCTGGGAAGGCGCTACAGTTGATAGATCCTCTGAGCCTCACTGCATCAGAAGTACCATCTTTGGAGAGGCTATTACTATCTTAGAGGAGGATCTAAGGATTGTTTTACAGTTGGGGATGACTCTGACTGTCCGACTCGATTACACCCCCTCACAGTCAGAGGATGCTTTCTGAGAGCCAAGTACTCTGGGGACATCAATGCGGGGGTACTCAACAAGAGTAACCTCTGTCCCCAGTTTAAGTATCTTGCGCATGTGCTGCTGAAGTGCATAGCTTCCAGGAAGGGAGGTTTTGATGAGCTATCTGATCAGATACAGAACGCGTATGCTGCGTTAGTGCTGAACCACCCGTTCAGCTTCTCCAAGATGATCTTCACCTACCTGGTGGAGAACATTGAGGGGAAAGGGAAGGAGGGCTTCTGCATGTATCCGAGGTTTATGCAGATGATTATAGATCAGAAGCTTCCCTCCCTGCCGAAGGAGAAGGAGGATGCGGTAGTCCTCGAGGTGATGGATGACACTACTTTGGGGAGGATGAAGGTGTACAGGGGGAAGCAAGTGAAACCCCCTGTCAGGAGGTTGTTTGGGCATCTGGCCTGGGAAGACTACGTGGTGCCAGCCAAGAGAAAGTGGCGCCACGATGAGAGTGACTCTGATGTGGAGCGGATTGCTCTATCCACTCATGGCTCGGATGATGATGATAGTGGGGACGCTGGGGACGATATGCCTGCTCAACCGAGAGGCACTGTGTCTGATGTTAAACCCCCCAGTGTCTGCCCCAGCTGGAGAAGTTGCTGAGTCAGCTGGATTTCATCAGGATTTTGTTCAGGGTGCTGAGGAGGAGGAGGATGAGTCTGATGAGGAGCCCTTAACGCGAACTGTGGGAAGCAAAGTTGTTCCCACAGAACATTGGCTAAGGGTGGTTGGTGAACACCCGAGAGACTCTGGAGAGATTGATACTGACCCAAGCTATGCACCGGGGTCAGCAGGCAGGGTTGTAGGGGGAGCATCCACCTCAACAGGAACGAGGAGAAAGAGGATGGCTAAGCCCCATGGTCAGAAGAAGAAGAAGTGTCGGTTGACCTTTGTTACCACTATAGCCTCTACTTCCACCAGCACAGCCACCACTACCACCTCCACAGCTATACCATCCACCACCACAGCCACCACATCCACCACAGCTACCACAGCCACCACCATACCTCCCACCTCAGTACAGATTCCATCCACCACCATATCCTTTACTCCCACATCACCCCTACCATTTCACCGACCTATCTTCACTACAGACACCACTACCACCACTTCACACCAGGCAGGACCGTCAGCCCATCCCTCATACACTTATGGATCACCTCTACCCCCAATCGGGTAGAGGAACAGCTGTCAGCGCTCAACAGGATGGTGATGCGCTTACTAGCTGCAGATGAGGAGAAAGCTGCCCAGATCCGCCAGCTTGCCGACCTGACTGCTGCACAATCTCATCAGATGGCAGAGCAGGCTCGAGTAATAGAGCAGCAGGCCCAGCTGATGGATGCACAGCGCGTAGAGATGTCCCAACTCCGGGAGTAGCATGCCCAATCAGCTAAAAGGATAGAGGAGTTGGAGACCACCAACAAGACTATCATGCTGCGGCTCAAGGGATCAAAGGACGAGCCCTTAAAGATCAAGGAAGGAGATGGAGATGATGGAGATGATGGTGATGATGAGGATGAAGATGATGATGAGGATGAAGAGGATGATACAGAGGATGAGGAGGAAACTGAAGGAGACAGAGGGGAAGGACGATGATGATGAAGCAGAAGGAGGGGATGCAGCTGCATCGGCCTCTGCTTCAGGTTACGAGAGGAGGTTAAAGAACAGATTGGACCAATCAACCTCCACCTCTGCTCCTCCAAGTGACGAGACTATGATACAGGATAAAAGTAAAGACTAGATGTTTATGTATTTATTTACTTTTGTATTTGAATTCTGTATTGAAAACAATGTATTGAATGTTTATATTAAGTTAATGCATTTCTGCTTGATTAATTACTAATGATTTATGTGTTGAATGTTTAAATCAAACAGATCCAAATTATCAAGGAGATGAGTTTGATGTTGCTCCCCTTCAACAGGTCAAGACTCAACTAACAATGATATTTGATCTGCAAGGGATCGTTAGGAGGTCTGTGAGTTATACCCCTGAAGAAGGGGAAATAATTCATGACCTATCAAACGAGCAACTCGCAGAGATTTTCATGCTCAATCCGGATGAAATGGTTAAAGATGCTCCGACATGCGATTCGACTAGTGATGAAGAGCTCAACGATGTTGATGAAGTCGAGATCGAAGATGTCACCGCCGAGGATTACCCTCAGTACGCTGACAATGAGGGAAATGTGGTCCCCAATCTGGGTGAATCCCTCGTCAGTGATACCTTTGAGGTGTTGAACAAGATGGAGCAAGAAATAGAGAAAGCAGAAGGAACAGCCCAAGCCTCAAATGATGATGTTGACATTCGAAAGGCTGAGTGGGCTCCATGTTTTGAAGAAGTTAGAGCCCAACGTGATGCACCGAAGAAGGATGCCTACACCAAACTCTACAAAGTCAAGAGACATCACAAGGTGTCTGGCAGGATTATAGCATGGGCGTATTTTGATGATCTTAATGCTTATGCAGTTTAGAGGGAACAGGGAATAGAGTACTTCAGATTCCCACATGACCTGAAGACTCTACCAGATTTTGAGCTCAACCAGCTCGCTAAGCTAAAGCTTTTGTATGCTGACTCGAGAAAGATGTCAGGCTGGTTCGAGGCTGCCCTAAAGAAGGAGTACCACACCAGATGGGTTAACTTCAGACCCCAACAGCCTGTTAGGTATATCAGAAGGTCTGAGGTTCATGCCATTACTGGCAAGCCCAAGATAGTGTTGAAGTGGAGTCCTCCGCGCACAATGTCGAGAATCCCACTCCGGGAAATGCCACAGGACTTCACTCCACACTTTAAGTGGTGGTACTATGATTGGAGAACAGCTGAAACGGTCATAGTCCTAAGCAAAGAGGGCCAAATGGATACGATCAGGGTATTCGACCCGATGTGGCTTACTAACTTGTCGGCAAGTGATGTCTATACGCTATACAAGTGGCCACTGTTCTATGACACGCAAGATATTGTACAAGCCCTCCAGTTCCAGAACGTTATACGACTCTGCTTCGCGTTTGAGATTCACGCGGGAGTCACCAAAGAGGAGAAGTACAAGAAATACAAGGAGGTTATGCAGAGAACAAGAGAATAGAGAGATCTAGGTCCAAGGGGGAGTTTGTTGATGCATATATGTCCCTAGGTCATGATTTGTAATGTAATAGATCTTGTTTGTCTGATTATGATGTAATATGAAATGATTAATGAAATGATATGGATTGTTTGTGATTTGTAATGTCTAATATTTCATTAATGAGTCGATGTTGAATTGGTTAATTGGGTTTATGATTGTTTGAATGGTTACACATCAAGTTATATTAATTAAACATTCAAACTTAACTTAATGAAGTTCTCATGCGAATGGCCCATGCGAATGGACCACACGCATGAACAACTTCATACGATTGACTCAGTCACACGACTGAACCAGGAGACTGGATCAGTCGTATGATTATAACATAAGATTGGCTCAGTCGCACGACTGAACTCTCAGTCGTGCGGATGAATCAACCGCATGGTTCAATCGCACGACTAAACCATACTTATGGTCCAGTCGCACGAATGAACAACACTAACCTATAAATAGACCCAATTCATGGAAAAACGTAAGCATTCATACCATTACAACTCCAGAAGTACCCTAGCCGTCCAGAAGCCTCCCAAATCGTTCTCCAAGTTCACAGAACACATTAGATCGATTCCCAATCGACTTCTAACGTTAGATTCAATTCTTGATTGATTCTTCGTGTGTTCTCACTGATTGGATCGCCAATCAAATAGGATTCCGCACTATTTGATCTGGTTTACACGCTAATCACTAGGTATTTCGTTCAAATACCAGGTCCTAACAGTGATCACATTGATTCTTAATCTTTAAGATGAAATTCTTTAGAATCTCAGGAGTCTCATCCTTAGTTATAAGAAAAAAGACCCAAGTGAATTATGTAAAATCATCTTTCAAACAATAAGAGGTCCTTCCTAGACTCATTACACTGGTAGAGCCAAAGAGATCCATATGTAATAAGTGTAGGGATTAATGATAGTATTTCTTTCCTTTGGCTTGTGAGATACCTTGTGTTGCTTTCCTTTTAGGCATGCAACACAGTGGTCATCACTTGTAAACTCTTTCTTTGATATTCCAGTTACCAAATCTTTTTTAATTAATTTATTCATATTTTTAAAGTTTACATTGCATATTCTTTTATGCTAGAGGAAAGACTCATCACTATTTGCTTTAGATAGAAAGCATGAAACTTCTCCTGAGGGAGATGTTTCTTGCAAGTCCATCTTGTACATGTTCCCTTTCCTGGGGGGCTCTGAGCAAGATGTGCTCATAAGGAATGACCACCCCGGGCCTGAGAACAATGCACTCATGCTTAGTGAAGAGCATGTAATGACTTTGATCACAAAATTAGGATACACTCAGAAGATTGTACCCAAGCTCCTTGACAAAGTTTATCTTCTCAATACTGAACTTACCATTTATGACCTTGCTCCTTCCAGTATTGTAACCTCCTGTATCTCTTCCAAAAGCAACTGGTCCTCCATTAATTCTTTCAAACTTTTATAGTAGTGACCTATTTCCTGTCATGTGTCTGGACAGCCACTATCAATGATCCATACATTTCTGTTTGTCTTGAGATGTTCCTGCACAAAAGAGATGATTAGTTACATTTGGAAACCCAAGCCTCATTGGTCTTGGGCTCATCAAAAGAAGTTGAAGACAATGCAACAGTAATTGATCCTATAGTCATGCTAGAAGGATCATTTGCTGAAGTTGATGAAGAACTTTCAGCCACTTAGTCTTTCTTTGACTTCCATACCACCTTTGGAAGCTTAGACTTGACCTTCAATAATTTGGAAGTTTTGATGACTGGACCTTCGGAAGATCTTGCTTTCACTGCAGCAGGCTTTAGTGCTTCGGAAGTATTCCTTTCTTCCGAGACCAAATTTTCTTCCGAAGGCAAGTTTCCACTTGTCTTCTTCTTCATTTTGGAGCTTCCAAAGGAAAAAGATTTTCCTTCCGAAGATTGCTTCTTCTTTTCCAAACTCTTAGAAGTTTCTTTCTTGGTCATTTGGAGAGTACTCTTTGGATTGTAAATACAATCTTTAGCAAGATGAGAAGTACTTCCACACATAACACAGTCCATTTTCTTCCTTCTTTGAGTTTTCCTTTGTGAACAAGGCTGAACTTGATCACTTTCCTTCTCCATCTTCACCTTTGCAGATGTTGTGGCAGTTCTTGTGGGGATAGAACTACCTTTGGAGCTGGATGGTTCAGGTTGTACAGCAGTGATGCACAACTGATCAACCTTCTTCTTGATGATGGGATGATTTGGACATGAACCAGAACTCTTGTTGATGGAGTTCAAGTTGGTGTCTTAAGCCTTTACCACTTCAAATCCTGCAGAGATAAAGACTTGTTTCTATGTAAAATTAAAGGTGGCCTTGATCTCTTGAGCCTTTTTAGACTTTCTTTTAGCCTTCCAGATCAAGTTCTTTCTTCTTGACTTGGTCATCCCAACAGCTTTTCTCTCCTTAGAGGGATGGTCACCCTTCTTAGAATGTTCTTCATCACTCTTCTCAGAGCCATTCTCCACCGTCTCCTCTTCATCCTCTTCAGTCACAGGATCTATGAGGGGAAACTCATTTTCACAAGTTCCACACCTAGGAGATCTTACAGACTAGATTGTATGTGAAGGAGCTATCTCACAAGATCCTAGTCCTTGCTTATTTTGATAACAAACTTTTGCATGCAAGGATGAGGATATTATGTTCGTGAAGGTCTCTTCGTCAAGAACACATTTTTCTGCCTTGGCTTTGCTAATCACAAGCTCAGCCTAGCATTCAGTTAATTTAGTGATGAGATCTTTGATCTGAGTCATGTAGTTTGTATGCTCATGTTTAAGAGTTGAAATGGTTTTCTCTAAGTCCTCTATCTTTAGTTTATAATCATTTTCAGCTCTTTTAAAATCAGCTTTTAAAATATTTAAGGACTCAAGATCATATCTCATTTCTAAATTATAGGGCCAGAATTTATTAACTTTAGCAATGCATTCAGGAGTACAAAGATGTTCCAATACCTTGGCTTCATCATGGTCTGCCATGAGTGCTTGGTTTGGAAATGCATCTTCCACCTGAAAGCTCCAGTCAAAGCCTCCCTCTTCAACAGCAACTGCAGCTTGCTACTTTGGCTTCTTATTCTGGGAGCTTTCTCAGTGTAGTTTGGTCTGGTTTGTGCTTGGCCACTATTTGTCCTTGGTGCCTTACACTCTCTTGCAAAGTGTGCCATCTGGTTACAGTTGTAACACTTTACTTAGCTTTTATCCAACCCAAACTTTCCACTGGCTGCATTGCTTGGAAACTTTCTCCCTGGCCTCTTGTAGAACTTCTTGCCTCTGTGAGTGAGAAGAGCCATTTGCTGAACTATCTCCATATACTCCAAATCATCTGGATGGGAACAATCCAAATCTTCAAGAGTGAAGAGAAAGTTGCTTGAGGTTTCATCAGTAGAGACAAAAGCATGAGAAGAACTTGTCTCTTGGAAAGGACTCCCTTGAATGTAGCTTTCCCTTGGAGTCTCTGGAAAGGTGATGAAAGGGCCCTTTTGTGAGTTTTCAAGGAAGCATATAAGATGATGCTGTGGTTCAATGCTTTCCCTTTCAACCATATGGATGGCTGAACTCAGTTGATTGCTGGAGTTACCAGATGAGTTTTGCATGTTCATCTCCATCTGGTAGCCACTAAGAATACCATACAACTCAGTAAGAGTAAGAGTCTTAAGGTTCTCGGTCCTCTTGATAACAACACAGTAATGTGTCCATTGTCTAAGAAGAGAGGACATAAACTTCCTTACAATGTTCCTATTCTCAAGAGTTATTCTAGCATCCATTAGAGTATCCATAATCTCAACATACCTGAAGTATTCTTGAGTTATGGTTTCACCTACCTTGAAGGTGAAGTTTTCAAACTGCTGCTTTAAGAGATCCTTCTTGTTCTCCTTTGCTTCAGTAGACCCCTCATACATCAGCTTTAGTGCTTCCCATAGTTGCTTGACAGTTTTGCACTTCTTGAAGCCTCTGTAGATGGAGTTTGGAAGAGCAGTTTGAAGGGTTGTCATGGCTTTCTAATCAATCTCTATTCCTTTCCTATCTGCTTCAGAGTAATCAGCCATAGCTTTAGGAATCATACCATCACCAGTAGCAGAAGTGGTGCTTGGTATGTAAGGTCCTTCAACAACAGAGCCCCACATCCTGGAGTCTTGAGACTTAATAAAGCCTTCCATTCTTTGCACCAAGTATCATAGTCTTCAAGAGTGATCAGTGGAGACTTTGTCATAGTTCCAGTTTCCATATCAGCTTTGGTGATAGCTGCCATTTGAGTTGTTAAGTATTTTGTGTGTGTGAGGGATCTTAAGATGGTGAGATCTTATATCAAGAGCCTGAAAAGCTCTGATACCAAATGCAGGACCGGTGAAGGGTATGCACTTACAACACAACAACACAGTGAGGAGAGTTGCTTAGAACACTTAACAAATCAAATAGGGAACTGGTTAACTTGTTAATAAAAGATGCGAAGAACATAAGTAAATATGAGACAGAACAAGATGGCAACAACACAAGTAGTTGGTTTTCAAGAATGTTGTATATTGCTTCTCAAGTTCTATTACAAATGTTACAAAGCATAAAGGAATGTTACAAGTACTTGAGATACATATACTACATCTTATAGCCGGCCATACTTTGAAGGCCAGCTGGATACAATTGACTAGACAACTACAAAATCAAATGTAGAGTCAAAACACAGATTTGCCTTTTGACTAGTGACTATGACATGCCATAGCTCACATCCTAATATATTACAAAAATGATAAAATTACATAAAGTAGAAAGCATGGACTCATGACCTCAATGTACAGTTACCAAAATCATAGACCTTTTCACCAACTCATGTAAGTTGGTGACTTTACAGAGTAGCAACGGAAAGGTGGTTCAGCTTTATAGTAAAGTACATCAGATAAAGGCATATCTTTAAAAGTCTTCGGATGAAATCTGTCTTCACTCTTTGGCTTAGGAAGACTTTGTCTTTGAAGCTTCGGAAGACTTCACTTTTAGCTTCGGAAGATGTTGGTCTTGGCTTCGGAAGATTTTACATTTACAATATTTCTAGTGCATGGTGTAAAACTTCCGAAGCATTTCTATTTTTGTTCTTCAGTGCATGCATGTAGAGAGACTTTGGATGTTTTGGCTGCATCAGACTTATAGGAATCCTTACAATCACATCCAGTCATGTGCCTGGAGCACCACTGTCTACAATCCACACATTGTTATTCTTGTCATTTTGATGTCCCTACACATAAGGTGATAAAGTTTGTTTTTATTGGAAACCTAAGCCTTAGTGGTCTTGGGCTTTTCCAATGTTGAGGATTTAATTGAACCAAAGTTTAAGCTTGGGGTTCAATAGATGTTTGTGAATAAGAGGTTTGGGCTGCAACATCTTCTTTGATCTTCCATTCCACCCCTTGGTTGATCAATGTAGATGAGCTTGTTGAAGCTTGAGCAGCATGACATTCTTCCGAAGCTTCTTTCTTCTCAGAAGAAGCCTTCACCACCTTTTCTTCCAAAGCAGTCTTCTTTTTGGAAGGTTTTAAGGGAGCTATCTTGTTCTTTTGAATTTTCTTAGCCCTGTCTTCCGAAGCTATTTTCTTATCGGAAGAATGAGTTTCTTCCGAAAGCAACTTTGCTTCAGAAACAAGCTTTCCCTTTTTCATCACTTGAACCATGTGATAAGGTCCAAATGTGAAACCATCCTTGACTCCTTCTTTCTTAACATTATTTGCATTATGTGTGCTTGCAGGATTGTAATAACAATCTTTAGCCATATAGTTTTGCAAACCACACATTATGCATGTAATGTTAATTTTAATGGGATGTGAAGACTTTTGTTTCTTTCATTTCTTATTTTCATCAACAGTCTTCCCCTTTAACTTCTGATCCTTCAGTAGGACAGGAGTGCTAGTACTACACTCCTTTCCTAGATCAGAGTTTCCCACCACCTGGAATCGAGCTAAAATGAATACACCCTTTTGTTTTGAGTCGATCTTTAGCTAGGACTCAGCCACTTTCTTGGTATTTTTTCTGGCTACTTTAGCCCTGTTTCTTCTGGCTTTGGTGGTTAGGGGTTGATCATCACTGATGGGTGAGGTTTGATTTACCTGGTTTTTCCGTATAATGGTCACCATAGTTACATCACTCTTTAACTCATGGTAAGTTGGGTTAGTAGATGGAACCTCTTGCTATTCAGTCCCACAACTTGGTTGTCTAATAAGACTCATAAGAGTGTGGTGGAGCAATTTAATTGAGCCTCAGCTGTAACAAGTTGGGCTTGAGCCTCAATCAATTTGGAGATTAAATCTTTGATTTGAAGCTTGCAGTCGGTATGTTCATGTTTTAACAAGGACACAGTTTTCTCTAACTTTTCAATTTTCTATTGATAGTCAGATTCAACCCTTTTAAAATAAGATTTTTAGGATATTTAAAGATTCAATATCAGATTTAATTTCCATATTGTAGTCCTGATATAATTTTACTTTAGTAATGCAAGCTGGAGTAAATAGATGTTCAAATACCTTGCTGTCATCAGTTCCAGCCATCAATGTTTGAGCAGGGGTGACATCCTGCACCATGAAGCTCTAGTCAACTTCTTGAGCCACAACAGCTGTTTCACTTGACTTTCCAGAAGCTTTAGGTGTGGGTGGATGTGTGGAAGTTTGAGTGGATCTCGGGTTGGATTTAGGAGCCTTGCATTCCTTTGCAAAGTGGCCTAGCTGGTTACAGTTGTAACACTTGGCCTTTGCTTTGTCAAACCCAAACTTGTTGTTAGTTGGGTTTTAGGTAAATTGCCTTCAAGTTCTTTTGAAGAACTTCTTCGTCCTGTAAGTTAACAGAGCCATCTGTTGGACAATGTCCATGTACTCGACATCATCCGGGCTGAAACATTCTAGATCATCAAAACAAATTTGAAAATCACTAGAATGTCCATTTCCTGAGACAAAGGCACTGTCCTGAAAGGGACTTGGCTAAGCCTGTTGAGACCTTGGAGTCTTAGGGAATGTAATGTATGACCCGGAAGAACGTGATGGCTGCTAGGAGTAAGTCAGGTACTGCTGAGGTTGGGGGTCCTGAGCCTTCAACAACCATTAAAACATTGCTAGCAGGAAGGCTTGAGGGTCTGCTCACCTGGTGGCCTTTCTTTCTCTCCATCTCTAAAAGGTATCCATCAAGGATGCCATCTAGTTCAGTCATGGTGAGGCAGTTTAGATTTTCTGTCCTCTTGATAGAGACACAGTGGAATGTCCACTTATTTGGAAGAGCACACATGAACTTTCTTGAGATATCTCTCATCTCAAGAGACACTACTAGAGATTGAAGCGAAGAAATAAGATTCATGTACCTGAAATATTGCTGGCTAAGGGTCTCTCCAGCAATATAAGTGAAATTTTCAAATTGTTGCATCAGTGAGTCTTTCTTGGAATCATTGGAGCTTGAATACATCTAAGTCAAAGCATCAAAGAGTTCTTTGGCTGACTGGCAATTCTAAAATCCTACCATGATGGAGTTGGGTATGGTATACATAAGAACAGTCATAGCTTTGCTGTCATCGTCCAGTCGTTTGTTGTCTTCATCAGAATAATCTTCAACTGCCTTCTCTATCATAGCATAATTTCCACCCATTGCTACAACCTTTGGCTTGTAAGGGCCACTAGTGATAGATTTCCACATTTTACTGTCTTGATATCTGATGAAGCCTTCAATACGTCTGCTCTATAATCTGAAGTTTTCAAGGGTGATGATAGGTTCTTTGGTCATCGTCCCCAGTTCACATTCAGATTTTTGGTTGAGGGCTATTTTGAGTGTGGTGAAAGAATGAGTGAATAAAAGGTTGATTTGGATGGTAGGATCTCATAATCAAGAGCCTAAATAGCTCTGATACCAATTGCAGGATCAGTTTGGTCACTCAACACTTATTTTGTCTCTCAAACTCACTGAATCACGCTCGGTTAGATAATGCAAAGTCCCTCTAAGAGTTGATAATAATATACTAAGTAATCAAAACACAAGAAGATAATTTTCAAGATACTTGTATATATTACTTCTTAACTCAAAGTATTACAAGACTCTTACAAGCATATTACATGAGTTAAAATGAAAAACTATATATACTACTACCTACAGCTGGATATACTTTGATACTAGCTGGAAAGCTATGACTAAAGAAAATATTACATTGCTAAAGATAAGGTATCTTAGATAATATATTATCTAAGATATGGTAGTCATGACATGTCCATGACTTACCTTTTATCACCAACTAAAGTTGGTAACTCTACTAACTGATAAGGAATGAACAGTGGAATAAAGTATGGTCAACTACATGGGTGTGGGAAAGCACCATGCGGTATCTTAGAGATTTGCAGTGGAGTGTCAGAAGGACCATACTTTTGTCCACTGGTTCTTAGTAGGTTCTTCCGAAGATTAATTGGATTGGAAGAACAAGTTCTTCCGAAGCAACTTATACTTCGGAAGAGGCTACTTCTTCCGAGGCTTGAGACATTCTTCAGGCCTTCATACTTCGGAAGTCATTATCTTGATTTGTTCTAAGTGTTGAACTTCGGAAGAAGGAAGACTTTGTCTTTCGAAGCTCTTTCAGACTTGACCTTCGGAAGCTCAGCACTAGCCTTCGGAAGTTCTTCATAAGTTGCACCAAAATTGTCTAAGTGTTTGTTTTGGTTGCACTAGCCTGACTTGATCCAACAGATTGTTTCGGTGGGTGCAGGGCTTTCAGTTGATGAGATAGGTTCAGAAAATGGGGGTGTGGAAGTTTGTTGTGTTTTTAGTTGAGATGGTGTTTGAATGTGATCGGGTGACAATGGTTCTATTGCAGCAGAATTGACTAATGATTGGGATTGGGAAGGGGAGAAAGGTTGGGTGTTTTAACTTGATAGTGAATTGAGTTGAGCAGGTGGTGATTCTGGAAGATTTGTCAAAGGTGTTGGTGGTGGAGAATGTGGTTCTTGTTTTGGTGATGGACGTTGTGGTGTTTGATGAAGGTTATAAGATGAGACTAGTTCTGTTGCACCAATGTTAAGTGATAATTGGGAGATAGAAGGTGAGAAAGGTTGGGTGTGTTCACTTGATGATGAATTGAGATGAACAGGTGGTGTTTCTGGTTGATTTGCCAAAGATGTTAGTGGTGTTTGTTGGATGTGAGCAGGTGAAACGGGTTGATCTTGTTCTATTTGTTCAGGGGACTCGGTAGGTGATGCTTGTTGTTGTTGTTGGTCAATGTATATGAACTCTTGAGGAATTTTTGCATTTTCATCTATTACATGAGCAAACATCTCCATATCCCTTCCTTAATATTGTCCACTAATCTTATTAAGTATATACCTTCCAAGGTAAGATTGACCAAAAACTCCACCTTTTTATTCAATGTTGGGTAATACATCATTGATGATCAGTTGGATAAATCTGGGGAACATATACATCTTATCTTCTTTTTGAACCCTGATGTGATCACATAAGCACCCAAAGATGTATCTAGCATGATTAATCTCTTTGTATTTTTTAGTTATAAGCAGAAATTAAGCATAACATATTTCCAAGCATTTATAATCATATCGGGGGATCATACTATGACACTAAGCAACTTCCAATATCAATGAGTTTGATGATAGTAGACATGGATCTAGTGTTGATTGCGAGTATTTTGTTGCACATAAATTTAAGCAAGAGTATATATTCAACTAGGAATGTTGGTTAATATATTTTGATATTAATTAAAGATACACAAATATGGACTCCACATTCAATTCACATTAGATTTCTCCTCCGTTTATGAGTCAATTTATCACTTTTTACACTTATAAACTATGTGCTTTAAATTATAAGCTCTATCTTAATATTTCTTTGAAATCTTAATAATGCTTTGTTCATATGCTCTTTGATTTAATATACAATTGATCACATTGGATTCTTTTAGAGCTGTTCCTTTTTAGAACTTTTTAATGATAAGCATCAGACAACCAGGTCTTTACTTACATAAAACAAAGGTGCCCATGAACCTAGGTCTTTGTTTACACAAAACAGAGGGTCTAT
Organism: Flaveria ramosissima; assembly: GCA_025215565.1. Classification (NCBI taxonomy): domain Eukaryota; kingdom Viridiplantae; phylum Streptophyta; class Magnoliopsida; order Asterales; family Asteraceae; genus Flaveria; species Flaveria ramosissima. The sequence goes on along the minus strand of CM046033.1, from coordinate 18,947,777 downwards.
GATGAGCAAAGATAGAGGTTAAAAGTGTTGTAATATAGTGTGGTTGGGTGAGTGAGTTGATCACATCTGGATAAGATTTACTTGCTTGTTTCTTAAAATGGAATTGCCCACAATTAATCACCTTGGCCTTATGTTAAGCATGGACTTTGTTTATTTTCCACTCAAGCTGAACCTACACACATATCAAATCACTTTTAATCAGTCTTTATTGTAATTTTAAAATTCAGATAAGTATACAAAGGTATAGTGTGCTATCATTTCCCAATATATGAAATCCTATTCAAGAAAACATATTAATAAGACAATATATTTGTATTTTTATATGTTTTATGGATGTTTTTGGGTTTTTCATAGGACAGAACTTGTTTTTCTTTTTTTATGATGATCAATCTAAGTTGATCATGTTCAAAGACTCAATTAGAAAATTAAATCTTACTGAATCAAATGCTTTAATGAATAATTCAGCAAGCTGATTTGTTGTATCCACTTTGATCAACTTGATTAAACCCTTTTCTGAACAATCTCTCAGAAAATGGTATGTGATTTCTATATTTTTTGTTTTTTTATGTTGCACTGGATTAGCAGTGATGAACATAGCAGCTAAGATATACATGTGAATTAGTGTTTGAAGAAAATTGTAACCATAATCATGTAACTGGTTTTGCAACCATAAAACCTGAAAGCAACCAGCTAAAGCATCAATGTACTCAGGAGCCTCAGTTGTAGATACTGATACATTTGTTTGCTTTTTACACTACCAAGAAACTACGATTGGTCCAATGAATTGCAACCACTAGTTGTGGATTTTCTGTTGTTGTTACACCCTCCAAAGTCACTATCAAAATATGAGTAGAGTTTGAAATCTCCTTCTTTGCGAACCAAAGCCCAAGAGTTGGCTTCCCTTTGAGGTATCTGAAGATCCTCTTAACTCCATTCAAATATGACTCCTTAGGGTCTGATTGGTACCTAGCACAAACGCACACAACAAACATTATGTCAGGTCTGTTGGTAGTTAAGTACATCAAAGATCCTATCATTGATCTATACAGTCTTTGATCAACTGATTTCCTCTTAGGATCATGTACAATCATGTCTATTGTTGATGCTGGGGTTTTACATAAAGAAGAGTTATCAAGGTTGTACTTCAAAATTTGGTGCACATACTTTTCCTAATTGATGAAGATTCCATTTGATTATTGATGAACTTGTAAACCAAGAAAGAATGTCAATTATCCCATGGAGCTCATTTGGAATTTAGATTTCATCAAAGATTCAAAGTCTTGACACATTCTCTTGTTTGTTGATCCAAATATGATGTCATCCATATATATTTGGACAACCAAGAGGTCTTGATCTTCATGTTTGAGAAAGAGTGTCTGATCAATTGTTCCCCTTTTGTAACCATGCTTGAGCAAGAAAGAATACAATGTTTCATACCACTTTCTTGGGGCCTGATGAAGACCATACAAAGCTTTGTCAAGCTTGTATATCTTGTGTGGGAAATAAAGATCTTCAAAGCCTGGAGGTTGGGCAACATAGACTTCTTCATCAATTTTTCCATATAAGAAGGCACATTTTACATCCATCTGGTAAAACTGTAAACTTCTTATGGGAAGCATAGGCAAGGAATACTCTAATGGCTTCGATCCTTGCAACAGGTACAAAGACTTCATCATAGTCTATCCCCTCCTCTTGAGTATGGCCTTGAGGTATCAGCCTTAATTTGTTTCTGACAATGATACCTCTGTCATCTAGTTTGTTGCTAAACAACCATCTTGTGCCAATTAGATATAGGCCTTCAGGAAGATCAACTACATTCCAAACTTTTTGGTTTCTGAATTGCTGAAGTTCTTCTTGCATTGCTTTGATCCAACTGTTGTCTTTTAATGTAGAAGTGATGTTTTGAGGAACCACTTGGGACAAAAAATAAGAGAAAAGACAAACATTGGCAGCTCCCCCTTGTCTTCTTGTGGTTCTTTCATTAAGATCACCAATGATGTTGTCAATTAGATGATACTTATGAATTCTAGATGTTGGATTTGATTCAACTTGAATGGATGATTCTAAGTTGGTGATATTATTTGATGGAGATGGAACTAGATGTGAAGTAGAATCAACAAAATAGTCGAAATCTATATCATTTTGATCTTCATATGCTGAAGGAGAATCATCGTTATGAACTTGATCTTTCGCAGAAGTAGGAATAACTTCTGCAGGAGTTATAGCATCAACTTCAGGGTAGTTTGTTCTCCTTTTGATGTTGTTGATGCAGTTGTAACATCTCCTGTTGGATTTGTAAATTCATTTGATGGCATTGACTCATCCCTGAGAGCATATGGCACATCAACTAAAGAATCAAAATGCATTAGAAACTGCTGCGGAGACATTGTCAACTTCTGCTGATGCATTATTTACTTATTTGGAAGTTGAATTCTCATTTCCATCGGTATTTCCTTGACTTGTATCAGATGAATGACAGGGATTAGCAACATTTGAAGTGTGTGAATTGATAATCTTGGAGGATCAGCAGTTAATGGCATTTCATTCATACTTGGAGGTACATAAGGATAACATGTATCCGTAGGACTAGCAACATTCAGATAAGTAGTGTTAAATGAGTTTGTTAATGCATCTATATCAAACAGCCAAGATGATCCTTTTACAGATTTTGGAAATAAGGATTCATCAAAGGGTATATTAGGAGTTTCTTCCATAAATTTTTGATATGGGATGTAGACTATATGAAATTAATGTTGATGAGTAACCAACAAAGAAACCATGATAGGCTTTTTCAACAAACTTTCCTAATTGCTCCTTGGTGTTCGAAATAGATACCTGACACCCCAAATGCTCTTAGATATCATATAAAAGGTTTCCTTTTAAACAAAAGCTCATAGGATGTTTTATTATGTTCTTTGACTATTAAAGTCCTGTTTTGAACATTGAATGTTGTATTCACTGCCTCAGCCCAAGTCTTGCAAGAAAGATCCTCACTACCTCAAGTCTTGCAACAGGTGCAAAGACAACAATGTAATCAGTTCCCTCTTCTTGAGTGTATCCTTGAACTACCAGTCTTGCTTTTATTCTTGATGATCAAGCCTCTATTATCTCTCTTGATACTGAAAACCCATTTTATGCCTATTGGTACTTGACCGGATGGTAGCGGACATAGGTTTCAAACCTTTTGTCTTTTGAATTGAAGCAATTCCTCTTGCTTTGATTCAACCCAGTTACTATCTTTCAAGGCTTCTTCTACCTCCTTGGGTTCCATCTGAGGTAAAAAGCATGAGTACAGGCAGACATTCCCATTGTGAGTTTGTCTCCTTGTTCTCACGCCTTCAGAGACATCTCCAATGATGTTTACAGCTGGATGAGTGTTGTGAATTCTGAGCCTAGGGATCACATCCAGTCATGTGCTTGGAGAATCCACTGTCTACAATCCACACATTCTATTCTTGTCATGTGGATGTCCCTGCACATAAGGTGAAAAAGTTAGTTTTTATTGGAAACCTAAGCCTTAGTGGTCTTGGGCTTTTTCAATGATAAGGATTTAATTGAACCAAAGTGAAAGCTTGGGGGTTCAATAGATGTTTGCGAAGAAGAGGTTTGGGCTGTAACATCTTCTTTGATCTTCCATTATATCCCTTGGTTGATCATTGTAGATGAGCTTGTTGAAGCTTGAGCAGCATGGCATTCTTCCGAAGCTTCTTTCTTCTCGGAAGAAGCCTTCACCACCTTTTCTTCTCAAGCAATTTTCTTTTCGGAAGGTTTTAAGGGAGCTCTCTTGTTCTTTTGAATTTTCTTAGCCTTGTCTTTCGAAGCTATTTTCCCTTCGGAAGAATGAGTTTCTTCCGAAAGCAACTTTGCTTTGGAAACAAGCTTTCCCTTTTTCATCACTTGAACCATGTGATAAGGTCCAAATGTGAAACCATCCTTGACTCCTTCTTTCTTAACATTATTTGCATAATGTGTGCTTGCAGGATTGTAATAACAATCTTTAGCCATATAGTTTTGCAAACCACACATTATGCATGCAATGTTAGTTTTAATGGGATGTGAAGACTTTTATTTTTTGCATTTCTTGTTTTCATCAACAGTCTTCCCCTTTAACTTTTGATCCTTCAGCAGGACAGAGTGCTAGTACTACACTCCTTTCCTAGATCAGAGTTTCCCGCCACCTGGAATCCAGCTAAAATGAATACACCCTTTTGTTTTGGGTCAATCTTTAGCTTGGACTCATCCACTTTTGTTGGTATTTTTTCTTGTTGCTTTAGCCCTGTTTCTTCTGGCTTTGGTGGTTAGGGGTTGATCATCACTGATGGATGAGGTTTGATTTACCTGGTTTTTCCATGTGATGGTCACCATAGTTGCATCACTCTTTAACTCATGGTAAGGTGGGTTAGTAGATGGAACCTCTTGCTATTCAGTCCCACAACTTGGTTTTCTAATAAGACTCATAAGAGTGTGGTGGAGCAATTTCATTGGTTCCTAACCCACCTTTGTTTTGATAACAAAGTTTTGAGTGAGAGAATGATGCAAGAACGGATTGGAAATTTTGCTCAGAGATATCATGCTTCGTTGCTTGAGCCTCAGCTGTGACAAGTTGGGCTTGAGCCTCAATCAATTTGGAGATTAAATCTTTGATTTGAATCTTGCAGTTGGTATGTTCATGTTTTAACAAGGACACAATTTTCACTAACTCTTCAATTTTCTTTTGATAGTCAGATTCAACCCTTTTAAAATCAGATTTTTAGGATATTTAAAGATTCAATATCGTATTTAATTTCCATATTGTAGCCCTGATACAATTTAACTTTAGCAATACAAGCTGGAATACAGATATGTTCAAATACCTTGTTGTCGTTTGTTCCAGTCATCAATGCTTGAGCAGGGGTGACATCCTGCACCATGAAACTTTAGTCAACTTCTTGAGCCACAACAGTTGTTTCACTTGACTTTCCATAAGCTTTAGGTGTGGGTGGATGTGTGGAAGCTTGAGTGGATCCCGGGTTAGATTGGGGAGCCTTGCATTCCCTTGCAAAGTGGCCTAGCTGGTTACTGTTGTAACACTTGGCCTTTGCTTTGTCAAACCCAAACTTGCTGTTAGTTGGGTTTTGGGGAAATTGCCTTCAAGTTCTTTTGAAGAACTTCTTCGTCCTGTAAGTTAACAGAGCCATCAGTTGGACAATGTCCATGTACTCGACATCATCCGGGCTGAAACATTCTAGATCATCAAAACAAATTTGAAAATCACTAGAATGTCCATTTCCTGAGAGAAAGGCACAACTGTCCTGAAAAGGACTTGGCTAAGCCTGTTAAGACCTTGGAGTCTGAGGAAATGTAATGTATGGCCCGGAAGAACATGATGGCTGTTGGGAGTAAGTCAGGTACTGCTGAGGTTGGGGTGTCCTGAGCCTTCAACAACCATTAAAACGTTGCTAGCAGGAAGGCTTGAGGGTCTGCTCACCTGGTGGCCTCTCTTGCTCTCCATCTCTAAACGGTATCCATCAAGGATGCCATATAGTTCAGTCATGGTGACGGAGTTTAGATGTTCTGTCCTCTTGATAGAGACATAGTAGAATGTCCACTTAATTGGAAGAGCACTCATGAACTTTCTTGAGATATCTCTCATCTCAAGAGACACTCCAAGAGATTGATGGGAAGAAATAAGATTCATGTACCTGAAGTATTGCTGGCTAAGGGTCTCTCCAGCAATATAAGTGAAATTTTCAAATTGTTGCATCAGTGAATCTTTCTTGGAGTCATTGGAGCTTGAATACATCTGAGTGAAAGCATCAAAGAGTTCTTTGGCTGACTGGAAATTCTAAAAGCCTACCATGATGGAGTTGGGTATGGCCGACATGAGAACAGTCATAGCTTTGCTGTCATTGTCCAGTCGTTTGTTGTCTTCATCAGAATAATCTTCAACTGCCTTCTTTATCATAGCACCATTTCCACCCGGTGCTGCAACCTTTGGCTTGTAAGGGCCACTGGTGATAGATTTCCACATTTTACTGTCTTGATATCTGATGAAGCCTTCAATACGTCTGCTCCATGATCTGAAGTTTTCAGGGTGATGATAGGTGCTTTGGTCATCGTCCCCAGTTCACATTCAGATTTTTGGTTGAGGGCCATTTTAAGTGTGGTGAAATAATGAGTGAAGAAAAGGTGATTCGGATGGTAGGATCTTAAAATCAAGAGCCTAAAAAGCTCTGATACCAATTGAAAGATCAATTTTGGTCACTCAACACTTATGTTGTCTCTCAAACTCACTGAATCACGCTCGGTTAGATAATGCAAAGTCCCTCTAAGAGTTGATAATAATATACTAAGTAATCAAAACACAAGAAGATAATTTTCAAGATACTTGTATATATTACTTCTCAACTCAAAGTATTACACGACTCTTACAAGCATATTACATGAGTTAAAATGAGAAACTCTATATACTACTACCTATAGCAGGATATACTTTTATACTAGCTGAAAAGCTATTACTAAAGCAAATATAACATTGCTAAAGATAAGGTATCTTAGATAATATATTATCTAAGATATGGTAGTCATGACATGTCCATGACTTACCTTTTGTCACCAACTATAGTCGGTAACAGTACTAACAGATAAGGAATGAACAGTGGAATAAAGTATGGTCAACTACATAGGCGTGGGAAAGCACCATGCAGTATCTTAGAGATTTGCATTGGAGTGTCAGAAGGACCATACTTATGTTCACTGGTTCTTAGTAGGTTCTTCCGAAGATTAATTGGATTCGGAAGAACAAGTTCTTCCGAAGCAACTTATACTTCGGAAGAGGCTACTTCTTCCGAGGCTTGAGACATTCTTCAAGTCTTCATACTTCGAAAGTCATTGTCTTGATTTCTTCTAAGTGTTGAAATTCGGAAGAAGGAAGACTTTGTCTTCCGAAGCTCTTTCAGACTTGACCTTTGGAAGCTGAGCACTAGCCTTGGGAAGTTCTTCATAAGTTGCACCAAAATAGTCTAAGTGTTTGTTTTGCTTGCACCGGCCTGATTTGATCCAAAAAATTGATTCAGTGGGTGTAGGGTTTTCAGTTGGTGAGATATGTTCAGAAAATGGGGGTGTGGAAGTCTTTTGTGTTTTTTGTTGAGAAGGTGTTTGAATGTGATCGGGTGAGAATGGTTCTATTGCAGTAGAATTGACTGATGATTGGGATTGGGAAGGGGAGAAAGGTTGGGTGTTTTAACTTGATGGTGAATTGAGTTGAGCAGGTGGTGATTCTGGAAGATTTTTCAAAGGTGTTGGTGGTGGAGAATGTGGTTCTTTTTCTGGTGATGGATGTTGTGGTGATTGATGAATGTGATAAGATGTTCCACATAAATTTAAGCAAGAGTATATATTCAACTAGGCATGCTGGTTATGATATTTTGATATTAATTAAAGATAGACAAATATGGACTATACATTCAATTCACATTAGATTTCTCTCCGTTTATGAGTCAATTCATCATTTTTTTACACTTATAAACTAATGTGCTTTAAATTATAAGCTCTCTCTTAATATTTCTTTGAAATCTTATTAATGCTTTGTTCATATGCTCTTTGATATAATATACAATTGATCATATTGGATTCTTTCAGAGTTGTTCCTTTTTAGAACTTTTTAATGATAAGCATCAGGACAACAGGTCTTTACTTACATAAAACAAAGGTTCTCACGAACCCAGGTCTTTGTTTACAGAAAACAAAGGGTCTATGATGAGCAAAGATAGAGGTTATAAAATGTTGTAATATAGTGTGGTTGGGTGAGTGAGTTGATCACATTTGGATAAGACTTACTTGCTTGTTTCTTAAAATGGAATTGCCTACAATTAGTCACCTTGGTCTTATGTTAAGCATGGACTTTGTTTATTTTCCACTAAAGCTGAACCTACACGCATATCAAATCACTTTTGATCAGTCTTTATTGTAATTTTAAAACTCAGATAAGTATACAAAGGTATAGTGTGCTATCATTTACCAAGATATGAAATCCTATTCAAGAAAACATATTAATAAGACAATATATTTGTATTTTATATGTTTTATGGATGTTTTTGGGTTTTTCATATGACAGAACATGCTTTTCTTTTTTATGATGAGTAATCTAAGTTGATCATGTTCAATGACTCAATTAGAAAATTAAATCTTACTTAATCAAATGCTTTAATGAATAAATCAGCAAGCTGATTTGTTCTATCCACTTTGATCAACTTGATTAAACCCTTTTCTGAACAATCTCTTAGAAAATGGTATCTAATTTCTATATGTTTTGTTTTATTATGTTGCACTGGATTAGCAGTGATGAACATAGCAGCTGAGTTATATATGTGAATTAGTGTTTGAAGAAAATTGTAACCATAATCATGTAACTGGTTATGCAACCATAAAGCATCAATGTACTCAGGAGCCTCAGTCGTAGATACTGATACATTTGTTTGCTTTTTACACTGCCAAGAAACTAGTATTGGTCCAATGAATTGACAACCACCAGTTGTGGATTTTCTATTGTTGTTACACCCTCCAAAGTCACCATCAAATTATGAGTAGAGTTTGAAATCTCCTTCTTTGGGAACCAAAGCCTAAGAGCTGGCTTCCTTTTGAGGTATCTAAAGATCCTCTTAACTCCATTCAAATATGACTCCTTAGGATCTGATTGGTACCTAGCACAAACGCACACAACAAACATTATGTCAGGTCTGCTGGTAGTTAAGTACATCAAAGATCCTATCATTGATCTATATAGTCTTTGATCAACTGATTTCCTCTTAGGATCATGTACAATCTTGTCTATTGTTGATGCTGGGGTTTTGCATGAAGAAGAGTTATCAAGGTTGTACTTCAAAATTTGGTGCACATACTTTTCGTGATTGATGAAACTTCCATTTGATTTCTAATGAACTTGTAAACCAAGAAAAAATGTCAATTCTCCCATGGAGCTCATTTGGAATTTAGATTTCATCAAAGATTCAAAGTCTTGACACAGTCTCTTGTTTGTTGATCCAAATATGATGTCATCCATATATATTTGGACAACCAAGAGGTCTTGATGTTCATTTTTAAGAAAGATTGTCTGATCAATTGTTCCCCTTTTGTAACCATGCTTCAGCAAGAAAGAATACAATGTTTCATACCACTTTCTTGGGGCCTCATGAAGACAATACAAAGCTTTGTCAAGCTTGTATATCTTGTGTGGGAAATAAGGATCTTCAAAGCCTGGAGGTTGGGCAACATAGATTTCTTCATCAATTTTTCCATATAAGAAGACACATTTTACATCCATCTAGTAAACTGTAAACTTCTTATGGGAAGCATAGGCAAGGAATACTCTAATGGCTTCAATCCTTACAACAGTAACAAAGACTTCATTATAGTCTATCCCCTCCTCTTGAGTATGGCCTTGAGGTATCAGCCTTGCTTTGTTTCTGACACTGATACCTCAGTCATCTAGTTTGTTGTCGAACAACCATCTTGTGCCAATTGAATATAGGCCTTCGGTAAGATCAACTACATTCCAAACTTTTTGGTTTCTGAATTGTTGAAGTTCTTCTTGCATTGCTTCGATCCAGCTGTTGTCTTTTAATGCCGAAGTGATGTTTTGAGGAACCACTTGGGACAAAAAATAAGAGAAAAGACAAACATTGGCAGCTCCCCCTTGTCTTCTTGTGGTTCTTTCATTAAGATCACCAATGATGTTGTCAATTAGATGATACTTATGAATTCTTGATGTTGGAATTGATTCAACTTGAATGGATGATTCTAAGTTGGTGATATTATTTGATGGAGATGGAACCAGATGTGATGCAAATCAAAGAAATAGTCAAAATCTACATCATTTTGATCTTCATATGTTGAATGAGAATCATCTTTATGAGCTTGATCTTTCGAAGAACTAGGAATAACTTCTGCAAGAGTTACAGGATCAACTTCAAGGTAGTTTGTTCTCCTTTTGATGTTGTTGATGCAGTTGTAACATCTCTTATTGGATTTGTAAATTCATTTGACGGCATTGACTCATCCCTGGGAGCATATGGCACATCAACTAAAGAATCAGGAAGTTTTGCTCCGAATGCATTAGAAACTGCTATGGAGACATTGTCAACTTCTGCTGATGCATTATTTACTAATTTGGAACTTGAATTCTCATTTCCATCGGTATTTCCTTGACTTGTATCAGATGAATGACAATGATTAGCAACATTTGAAGTGTGTGAATTTGATAATCTTGGAGGATCAGCAGTTAATGGCATTTCATTCATACTTGAAGGTACATAAGGATAACATGTATCTGTAGGACCAACAACATTCAGATAAGTAGTGTTAAATGAGTTTTTTAGTGCATCTATATCAAACACCCAATATGATCCTTTTACAGATTTTGGAAATAAGGATTCATCAAAGGATACATTAGGAGTTTCTTCCATAAATTTTTGATGTGGGATGTAGACTATATGAAATTTATATTGATGAGTAACCAACAAAGAAACCATCATAGGCTTTTTCAGCAAACTTTCCTAATTGCTCCTTGGTGTTCAAAATAGATACCTGACACCCAAATGCTCTTAGACATCCTATAAAAGGTTTTATTTTAAATAAAAGCCCATTGGGTGTTTTATTATGTTCTTTGACTATTAAAGTCATGTTTTGAACATTGAATGTTGTATTCACTGCCTCAGCCCAAAATGTGATTGGCAAATATGAGTCAGCAAGCATTGTTCTAGTTGCTTCAATTAGAGTTTTATTTCTTCTTTCAGCAACTCCATTCTGTTGTGAAGTTATTGGTGCACTGAATTGTCTTACTATGCCTTTGTTCCTACAAAAAGAATCTAAAATATGATTAATAAATTCAGAACCATTATCACTTCTTAAGATTTTTATTTTCAACTCAAGTTGATTTTCAATCTTAGTGATAAACTCCATTAATGTTTCTGATGTTTCACTCTTATGTTTTATGAAAAAGACCCATGTGAATCTAGTGAAATAATCAACAATCACTAAGCAATATTGCCTCTTTCCAATGCTCATCACATTGGTTGGTCAAAGAGATCCATGTGAAGCATTTTGAGTGGTGTTGTGTTTGTATTGATTGTTTTGGACTTATGAGACACTCTATGTTGTTATCTTTTAAAACATGAAAAATAGTGATTAGAACAGCAAAATTCTTGCTTGGTAAGGCCAATGACTAAGTCATTTTTGACCAACTTGTTCATGATCTACATGTTTGAATGAACCAATATTCTATGCCATAGTAGAGCTTCATCTTATGATGACTTAGAGATCTAGCATGTTTCATTGTTTGTGATAGAGGTGTTGTTCATGTCCAAGACATAAGTGTTTCCTTTTCTTGGTGCTCTAAGAAGGATCCAATCTGTTAGGATTTGAAATCATGGCTTAAGAATATAACAATAAGAGTTATTAAATATAGTGGTAAATCACAAATTTGAGATACACTAAGTAAATTGTATTGTAAATTTTCAGAAAAATTCACTTTCTCAAATTTGAGTACTCCATTTGTTACCATTCGTTCATCAACAATTTTGCCTCCCTTCTTATCCCCACCAAATGCCACATATGAAGCATTTTTGTGTTTGAAATCATGGAGGAGAGAATAGTTTCCTGTAATATGCCTAGAACAACCATTGTCAACATACCACTTGTTGTCAGTCCTCCATGGATGTTCTTGCACAGATAATGAAATCAATTAGAGATTGGAGCCCAAGCATTAATGGTCTAGGGCTTGCCATTGGTATCTAGGATAGTTACTCCCTCATGGATGAGCCTAGATGTTTCAGGATTGTTTTTAGACTCATTTGATTCAATACTGTTCGTTTGGGGTGAGGATGAATTTGTTGAAGATGTACTTGAAATACTTTGATCTTGATTCTCAAGCACTTCCTCTATCAACTCTTCTTTGAGTTTCTTGTTCTTTGAACTTGACGATGATCCTTGATGAGTAAAGGTATCTGCATCCTTTGTCTTTGAATGTAATACATGATTTCCTTTTTTCAAAATTATCATAAAAAGCTTTATCTTCCTGCAATTCTACCTTCTTGTGTGGAGTTTCGCTTTGAGATTATTGCTTTCCCTTCTTTCTCTTAGTTTGATCATCAGCAAATGTTGGCTTCTTTGTTTGTTAAACCTTTTGTTTAGGTTGCTGCTTCTTCATCTTTGAACTTTCCTCACTTTTAGTGGATTGTGAGTCTGATTCAACATTCTCAGATTGATGACCTTTGATTTGTTCTTCTTGTTGAAATAACATTCTTGAGTAGAACGATTCTTCTTTTCACAAATAGCATAATATTTTTTGAAGTAGCAGTCAGAAGTCATGTGATTGTTCATATTGCAAATAAAACAATAGTTGCTAATGTAGCAATCATCTGTATTGTGGTTGTGCATGTCACACCCCTTACAGTATATTTCTTCTTCATTTCTAGCCTCTCTCACTATTTTCTTCTTGTTCATCTTCATCTTTTTCTCAAACTTTGAAGCTGAAGAATTCTTTCCTTTACCAGACATGATGTCAAATGGTTTTTATGATTGAAACTTCACAACCTTCCCTTGTTTTTTACCTTTGAAATTGTGGGATTCAATAGATAATTGCTTTTTCCATAGATCTTCTTCGGATGTTTGTTTTGTACGAAGCAACATTCTTCTTATGTGGATTTTCTGCGGATTGTTCTAAACCAATCTTGTTCTTCTGCAGGTGTTCTGTGGAAGTGATCCTCTCTTCTTCCTTGAATCCAACAGATCTTTTAGATGAATGAGTTTTGTGCTGCTTGTTGAGCTCATGAATTCCTTTATTCAACAAAGCAATTCTAGAATAGATGGTCTTCAACATGTTCCTTTGTTTGGAAGGATAAGATAACTTGATCTCCCCAACAACTTTAGGAACAATTGGATCAGTTGACACATTATTTCCCTTACCCAAACGAACATATTTTTGTTTTTTAGGCTCATCTAACTCATCCAGGTCATCACATTCATCGAAATCAAATTCATATTGTTTTGAAAATTCTGATTCAGATGAATCAGTTTCATTGACCTCAGTATCTTTACCATTTACCAATTCATTAATTTCATTTTTGGTTCTATCTTAGTACTTGATACAAAATGGTTTGACAAACTGTTATCCAAAATTCTGATTTAGATGAAATCCCAACCCATACCTATTCCTTGTTTTAATGTAAGAATTCAAAGGTTTCTCATATTGTTGAGATGACAATTGAAACTTTTGAAGTTTCACACCAGTAGATGCATGATCAGACATGGATTTTGTTAAAGAGGTGGTCAAATGCTCAACTTGGGATTTTAAATTATCGTTTTTAGATAAAATTTTATCTAGATCCTTTGGTAATGAAGTGATTTTGACCTGATATAATTTGTGTTATCTGACATGAGATTCATTCAAAATCATGGTTTCTTTAACCTTATCAGCCAATTGTTAAGCATGGACTCTGTATCTTTCAACTTTTTCAACACAACTAGATAAGCATAATCTATCCCTTACCTCTCTTGCCATGGGTGGAATTTTGTTCTCCATGTCAGCCATCAAAGCTTGATTCTCCTCCAAAACTTCCTTCTCGTACATGCTCCAATCACAAGTGACATCCTGCAAAATAATTAAACCATTTTCTTTAGTGTTACTTGTACCTGCTGAGGAACTTGTGGCTGGTGCGCATGTTATTTGATTTATGTGTTCTTACTAGATTTAGATGTTGTTGTAGTCAGGATAGGAAATGCTTGGGTTATGAAGAGTAAAGTAAGTGGCTAATCACAACTAGCCACTGTAATTAAGGACTTACTATACTTGACATAAACTAAGTTATTACCTTGAATGACGATGTTGGTATTTGGATCTTATAGTTTGTTTAAGGGATGGATGGAGGTAGATTTTCAAAGGCTTCACAAGGTGGAGGTCTGGTGGACGTGGTGCTGGATCACGGGCCACAAGAGGCAAGGCTAAGGCCAGGAAAAAGGCACCTGAAGAGCCCGAGATCCATCATAAGGAGGGCGGTGATGAGAGTGCTAATCTGAGAGCCTTAGTGAAGGAGGTGGTTGTTGAGAAGGTTCACCAGGTCATGTAGACGATCCTGCTGTCTATGGTGACCGAAGTGATTAAAGTCGTGGGGGAAGGTGAGAGGAAGGAAAGGAATAGGCCTTTGGGGGAAAGGGAGCAACCAGAGACCGAGACAGTTGTCTCCGATGATGAGGAGGAGGATGAGCCTGTGCAAGAAACAACACGAGGCTGTAACTATGGGGCATTCCGAAGATGCAAGCCCCCGACTTTCAATGGCAATGGCACTGTTGTTACTACTCATCGATGGGTGAGAGAGATGGAAGTTGTACTCGATATTAGCGAGTGCAGAGAGGACCAGAAGGTGAAGTTTGTTGCCCACTCATTCATGGACTTGGCGTTGTGCTGGTGGGACAATATTGTCCAGGCCCAGGGTAGCAGGGCTATTGGAAGGATGAAGTGGGGGAGTTAAAGAAGCTGGTGATCGAGAAGTTCTATCCTCACAGAGAGCTCGACTAGATTGAGAGGGAGTTCATGCAGCTGGAAGCGGGAACCATAACACACTAACAATACACCACCAAGTTCAATGAAATGGCGAGGCCGGTGCCAGATCAGGTGACGCTTGTGTCACGAAAGATAAAGAGGTAAATCCAGGGTTTGCCAGCGGATATCCGCAGACAAATGATCGCCGCCCGGCCGAGTAGCTTTAGGTCGGTAGTTGATCTAGGGGGAAGGCGTTATGATGAACGAGAGGTGGCAGTGGTTGAGGTGAACAGGAAGGGTGGTGGTGGTGATAATAACTGGAACGGGAAGCGGTTTGGACGGGGTGGGTCCCTCCAAACGACAAGAATGCATGGGTGGACGACCGGCGTATAGCCGCACCCGGGTGCGGGGTTAAAAAGGTGTGGCAAGTGCGGGAAGGAGCATACTAGAGAAACTAGGTAGGGATCGAATGTATGCTTCAAGTGTAGGAAACCTGGTCATATGGCGAGGGAGTGTAAGGTGGCAAGGTGTTTCAACTGCGGTGAGGAGGGTCATTTGAGCAGGGATATTCCTAAAAGAGCTTTTCGCACGCGTTATGGACTCTACAAATTTCTCGTTATGTCCTTTGGTTTAACCAACGCGCCAGCTGCTTTTATGGACGTGATGAATCGAGTGCGTCGGACGATGTTGGATAAATCAGTGATTGTGTTCATTGATGATATCCTAACCTATTCAAGAAGCGAGGAGGAGCATGCCGGTCATATTCGAGAAGTGTTGGAGACACTTAGAAGGGAGAAGTTGTATGCCAAATTTTCCAAGTGCGCGTTCTGGTTGCGTGGGGTTCAGTTCTGGGTCACGTAGTGAATCTTGAAGGGATTATGGTAGACCCGGCTAAAGTAGAAGCAGTGATGCAATGGAAGTCTCGAAAGACACCATCCGAGATTCGTAGTTTCTTGGGATTGGCGGGCTATTATAGGAGATTCGTCCAAGACTTCTCAAAGATAGTTTCTCCGTTGACCAATTTGACCCGAAAAGATGTGAAGTGTGTATGGGGTCAAGATCAAGAGAATGCTTTTGAGGAGCTAAAGACGACGTTGACACAAGCTCCAGTCTCGTCGTTACCCGACGGAAGTGAAGACTTGGTAGTCTATTCGGATCCTTATTATTCGGGGTTGGGTTGCGTATTGATGCAGCGAGGAAAGGTTATAGCTTATGCATCCTGACAGTTGAAGATCCATGAGGTTAATTACCCTACTATTGACTTAGGTTAGCAGTTGTGGTCTTTGCTTTGAAGATTTGGAGGCACTATCTAAATGGGAGGAAGTGCACTATTTTCACCAACCGTAAGAGTTTGAAGTACTTCTTCGAGCAGAAAGATTTGAATATGAGGCAGAGGCGATGGTTAGAACTTATAAAAGATTATGATTGCGAGATCCATTACCATCCGGGAAAAGCCAACGTAGTGGCGGATGCCCTTAGCCGAAAGGAGAGACCTGAGCTAATTCGAGTAAACGCTTATCAGTTGGTTATGACATCCGACGTGATGAAGCAGGTCAAGGAATTCCAAGATGAGGCATTAAAAGAAGATCACCTTAACTCCGAAAAGATGAGAGGTCTAGTAACGGAATTGGGCGAGAACACTCTTTGTGTTAGAAACCGTTTCAGATGGATGTGGATTCCTCGTTATGGGGATCTACGTGGTCAGATCATGGATGAGGCTCATAAACTTGATACTCCATTCATCCCCATGCTACAAAAATGTATCAGGATATGAAGAAAGATTATTGGTGGCCGGGTATGAAGCGCGACGTAGCGGAGTACGTGAGTAAGTGCTTTACTTGCTTGCAAGTGAAGGCGGAGCATCAAAAGCCGTAAGGAAGATCCAACCTTTGGAGATACTCGAGTGGAAGTGGGAACATATCACCATGAACTTTATTATGAAGCTACCACATACCACAAGGGGATATGATGCCATATGGTGATCGTCGACCATCTGACGAAGAGTACTCATTTCCTACCGATCCGTGAACCGTATTCATCTGAGAGGTTAGCGGATCTGTTCATCAAAGAGATTGTAACTCGTCATGGAGTACCGGTTTACATTCAAGTTTTGTAAGACATTTCATGATGTGATGGGGACAAGGTTACACATTAGCACGGCCTATCATCCTCAGACGGATGGTCAGTCGGAGAGAACCATTCAGACGCTTGAGGATACGCTCCGGGCATGCGTCATTGACTTTGGAGGAAGTTGGGACGACCACTTACCGTTAGCTGAATTCTTGTATAACAACAGTTATCATGCCAGCATTGGCATGCCACCCTATGAGATACTATACGGTAGGAGGTGTAGGACGCCCGTATGTTGGGGTGATATTGGTAAGAAGGAATTAGGAAGTATCGAAGTGATAGAGACTACAACTGAGAAATTGAAAAAGATCAAGGCCTTTAGCCAAAGATAGGCAAAAGTCGTATGCTGATAAGAGACGTAGACCGATTGAATTCAAGGTGAGTGATAAAGTTATGTTAAAAGTCTCACCTTGGAAGGGTATTATTCGGTTTAGAAAGCAAGTTGAGCCCGAGGTACATAGGGGCTTTGCAAATCATTGCTCGAGTAGGAGAGGTGGCCTGTAGGTTGGAGCTACCCGATGAGTTAAGTGGGATTCACCTGACATTCCATGTATCTCATCTGCGGAAGTGCTTAGATGAGGAAGATATAGTTGTACCACTAGGGACATTGAGGTAGATGAGCGGCTCAATTATGTGGAGCAACAAGTGGCGATCATTGATCGGAAGGAGAAGAGTTTACGAAATAAAGTGGTTCACATGGTGCGAGTATAGTGGAAACATAGAAAGGGATCCGAGTCTACGTGGGAGACTAAGTAAGAGATGAGACAGCATTACCCACGGATGTTCGTGGAGTAACAGGTTTCGAGGCAAAACCTATTTAAGGGGGTGGACTTGTAACACCCGGAAATTTCAAAAGTGTAAAGAAAAGAAAGAAAAGCAATAAACCCAAGTTGAGGGGTTAAAAGTGTAAATAAGACAAAATAATATTTTATTTTGTACAAAAGGTGATATGGCCGCCCATAATCTCCTACACATCACTTTCCATCGGGTTTTAGAAAGAGAAAGAGTAGAATTCTCTCGGATTCTTGACTATTTTTCAGTCTCGGGTATATGCTTATATGTGTTTTGGGTGTTCGGTTATGTGTTTTGGTGGGTTTTAGGTGTTTGAACTCCAAGTGCTTTCGGGTGTGAAGAAGTCATACATGAAAGTTGCAAGAGGTGAGTCTAGATCCCCATTTTTACATGTTTTCACTAGTTTTGGGGCTGGAAATAAATGTTATAACATTTTTATTAAATATGGGTATGTACCCGATTATATTTGTATGTGTTATGTGGGTGGGTGTATGTTTGGGATGATTTATGGTTATGCTCATGTTTGTAAGTATGTTTATGTTGCTTAGTATGATAGAACTAGGCTTGAACATGCTTGGATATGATTTGGGGACTGAATTATGATGTTAGTTGCAAGTTAGTTGCCCATGCGCCTAAATAGTAGCCCATGCACCCAACTACCCAAAATGCCTATGTGTTCCCAAACACCCAAAGTTCATGCCCCCCAATAGTGCATGAACGCCTAAATGCCCATGCGCTTAAGTCAGGCTCATGCGCCTGCATAGTGTCCATGCGCCTAATTTTGCCCAGACGCCTAAGTATTCCCATGCGCCTAAGGGCTCATGCACCCATATAGTGCTCATGCGCCTAGAAACTTCCCATGCACCTAAGTGTTCCATGCATAGTGGTCATGCGCCTGCATAGTGCCCATGCGCCTAAACACTTAAAATTTATTCTGAATTTTTGGAAAATAGGGATTTTAGATTATGATTAGTGATGTTCCCGGGGATGATGTATGATGTGTATGATGTTATATGATGATGTATGATGATGTTATGTATGTCTTATTCTGTTATCTTTATGTTCCCTATTACGTATTATTACGTGGCTTTACGTGGTGTGATTATGTTAATGAACGTAAAGTATTATCTTAACGAAGTAAAAGAATTAAGATAATGAAAAGTGGAACGTAAAGAATGAGTGTAAAGTCTTGCAAGCAAATGTAAGGAGGTTCACAACTCATTGAGGGGTTGTTAGATCAACTGTGTGCGGTTTAGCTAACCCATGAAGATGTACATAGGGGTGTACTCCTTGTGATTGACCAAACGTATGGGACTCTTGTCGCTTGCCCTAGGTACTGCATAATATTTGAGGGTCTATTTATAGACCTAGGCCCAGTACTAGCTTCGTCCATAATGTTCGGGGTATAGCACATGACATTGGTCCAGATGAAAGTGAAAGGTATGAATGAATGATATCGAATGATGTACGATGGTGAAGGATGATGAAAGATAATAATAAATATTATCTATGTGTACGTAAATGTAAATTAATGTTTTATATTTTATGTGCGATGAATGACCAACTGTAAGGGTCCTAGGAACGGGGCCTTACAAGAGGTATTCAGGTAAAGCCATAGTAAGCATACTATAGGCCTTAATATCAATTTTGACTCTATTTGCATCTTCAGGAGACAGATCTTTCAACTTATGGGCTGATTGCAATCATTATATTTAGGTCCAAGTGCATGTGGAAAATATGGACCTTGAGTTATAGATAGCCATAAGTCCTAGTCAGTGTAATTAACATGATTCCTGAATCTGATTTTCCATGTCTTAAAATCAGCTTTGTTTTCAGATTTTGGAGGTTGATAAGCTGATCCAACAAGTGAATTACTCATTTTAAGAAGCTCGTTGATTATCGGATTATTAAATAACCTAATACCCTATGAATATATAAACGTAATGCAAACACACTCACTCAACAGTAATAAATCACTAATAAAACTGATATTCAATCAATCAGGACAAAAACTCCAAGGAATTAATGACTTGTGATGAGAACAACCTAATTAATCTCAAAGTCTTTATAATTATCGGACATAGAAGGAGTTGTGATTGAAATTAGTCAATCTCTTAATGAATTCTTAGATGTTTGAAATTTGAGATGATTGATTATGAATTTTGTTCAAACTTGTTTGAACAACCTTTTAACTATCGAACAATAACACAAATCCATGAATCAAAATAATATTGATGTAGATCGAAGTTAGTCGAGCAATGGAACTGAAGATCAAGAATAGGTTGGACTCACCTTTAGATTAGTGTTAATATTATGTTTATGTTTAAATGTAATAGGGTGTATGTTAGATTACTTTTGTTTAGTTTGTATTTTGAGGTTTTCTGCCCAGCAAAACTATGAGCGAAACTATAGTTTCGCTTATAATCAGTAGGCCAGATTCACCCGGCAAAACTGTGTTTCGTCATCTGGCAAAACTGGCAATGAGCCTGACAATTTCGTTGTTCGCTGTCCAGCAAAACTATGATGCCTATATATAGAATTGTTTCTATCATTGTAGGTTAATCTTGCAAAACCCTAATACGAAATATCTCTATTGCAAGTGTAGTTTTATGGCTGGAATTCAATTGAAATCATATTGAGCCTTTGTTCTTTAATTGTGTTTACCTTGTTTTGTTTATTATGGAAGACATTTGTTTCTACTTCATCATTGTATGTTCATGTTGAGTGTTTGTTAGTGATATTGAACCATTTGGTCAATCAATAGTGTTGTTCATCGATCTATTTGGACCAACAAAATGGTATCAGAGCATTGAGAAGTGGCATTCACAAAGAAATATAAGAAAAGTAAGGAATATAAAGGAAATAAAAGTAAAATAATAAAGGAAGCTAAAAGGATATCAAAACACAATAAACTGAAGAGGTTTTCTGGAAAGTCAGAGTTTGGCGGGATTGATGATATAATGTCCTTTTAAACCCATGTCTTCTTCTTTTCAACAAGTAAACTGCGGCTTTCATTATCATGTTTTGCAATTAGTTGAGAGAAGACTTGAGTGACTTTGTCCCCACAGACTTGAGTGCACATAATTATTTCCTGTTCTTGTTCTTTCCTTCTTTTTAATTTTTAAGCTCCATAGTCCTTCATTATTTTACATAAATAAATTTTGGAAATTTCTATTATCTTGCTGATTCGTAGAAATTTCGGGGGAGAATAACACAAGTTTATGTGTCCTTCTTGTAGAATAAAGCTTTTGATGCCTGAAAGATTTGAAGGAAGTCAACGGTATTGTGTTGGGATATGGATGATAGGCTCAGCTAGAATGCGAAGTAGACAGTGATCTTGTGGCTAAATTAATTCGATAAGAAACTTATTGACTTGGATTATCCCCTTGACATTTTGGCCTTCACAGAGTTACACGTCCTTGTTCAAAACGGATTGAGAGCGTATCGTCTCTGTTTTGATATTTTTCAAAGAAAATTCCATGTTCCCATTCCCTATATACTCAATAGTGCTTCTTGCTAGCTCCATTAGTGTCAAAGAAGATTCATCATGTATCCTATTACGTGCTTATCTCCTCTGCTATGTGTGAACATTGGCGTGGAGTGATGATCTCCTCTGTTATACGTAAGTATAGACCTGGAGCTCTCATCAGCACGTTCTGATGATCTTCTCTGTTATACGTAAGTATAGACCTGAAGCACTCATTAGATAAGATCAAATGATCATCTCCTTTGTTATACGTGAGTATAGACCTGGAGCTCTCATCATTTGAAAATATTAAGGTTTGTGCTTCTTGTGCTCTCCATTGAACATCAAGCAGAGTTAATCATATTTCTCAATATATCATGAGGACAGGATGAGTTTCTTTGCCAAATGTCTGTGGGGACCAAGTCACTCAAGTCTTCTCTAAACTAAGTCAAAACATGATAATGGAAGCCGTAGTTTACATGTTGAAAAGAAGAAGGCATGGGGTTTAAAAGGAGAATATATTCTCAATCCCGCCAAACTCTTATTTTCCGGAAAACCTCTTCAGTTTATCGTGTTTCGATATCCTTTTAACTTCCTTTATTATTTTATCTTTATTTCCTTTATATTCCTTACTTTTATTATATTTCTTTATGAATTTTTGATAGGTCTTGTGGGGCATTTTTGGTTCTTATATTTCGTTTTTGTCTGTCTAAAATTTCATTCTAAAGGATCAAATATTAAAAGGAAATAGAAAATTTTAAGTTTTTTTTGGGTTCCAGCGAAACTATTGTTTCGCTGGTAGTTTTGCTATGCGAAACTATAGATTCGTCAGTACTTTCACTCATCTCAGAGCCATTTTGATCGAAATATTTACCGGGCGAAACTACAGTTTCGTTGGCAGCGAAACTATGTGCTATATATTGTGTAATGCAAAATTGGTTGATCATTTTCGCACCACCGATTATTGTTTGTCTCAGAGCCCTAAAACGAGTCTCCCGAACGATTTTGATCTTCTGTGTTTTTTACTCGTTTTGCCTGTTCTTTTAAGACTTAGGTGGGTGTTTCGAACCCATGTAAATAGTTTAATCAGGGTTTTATCAGCTTTAAATGGGTTTATTTGATCAAGTTGGTTCAATACCTTCGCGGTTCTTACTGCGACAGTATTCATGCTTTAAGCGAAATTGAAAGAAAGTTCACTTGTTTTTAGCGAAACTGTAAGGATATGTAGTTCGTGCGAACCTGACAGTTTCGCTTGCCAGAATTCAGTTTCGGCGTCCCGAAACTACTTCTTCCGTTGGCCGAAATTACAAGTGTCCCTCTGCCGAAGTTATACTTTTGCTTGCTGAAACTACACTTTCGTCCAGCGAAACTACACTTTTGTCTAGCAAAACAAATTGTGTTTTTCATTAATTCTATTATTTTTAATTGTTTTACTTTTTTATTTATCTTGTTACATCATTCTAACTTGTTTCATCTATTTCTTTTCAGATAAATGGCCAACTTAAAATTTGATGAGAGGAACAACACTACAGCCATTCTAGATGACCGGAATCCAAAGGCTACTGCATTCAGAGATTGTATTCGTTGGCTCAGAAGCTCTCCTGTTGCCTATGCGATATCTCATTCCCCGACTATATACGATCTTCACATCAAAGACTTTGGAGATCAGCTAAGTATGACACTAGGGCTAATCCTCAGAGGATTGTAGCTAGAGTCTTGGAGAATGATATTTCTATTATTATGGAGGTTATTACTCGTGTGTTGAGACTTGAAGAAGATTGTGGAGAGGAGGTTATTTTATCAGATCAGGAGGTATTTGAGGCATTAAGAAGTATCGGGTATGAGGGTCCTCCTTTTGGGACTAGTAAAGAGATCAAGAAATCTTTCATGTCCACAGAGTGGAGATATATAGCCCATGTCTTTTTTATGTTCCTGGACCACGGAAGGGAGGTTCAAATGGGTTGAATCTAGACTGGGCGAAGGCTATGATTATTTTTTGTAAAGGGCAAAAGGCCAATATAGCTAAGCTGATATTTGACAATATGGCTGAGAATGTGATAGCGTTGAAGAAAGACAAATGGCTACTTTACCCCAGGTTTATCCCGATGATGATAGAGGATTTGATTCCTGATGTGCCACGTCATGGAGAGATTAAGAGGCTTGTATAGATGAATACAAGGATATTTTTTGACTGCTCAGCAATCAGGCATGACTTTAGTGGAAGGATTACTCATCTGTGGGAGAATATGTATCCAGCCGAAAGATGGAACTATATAAGGAGGGTAATAGAATCTAAAAACAAGAATGCTGAAGAAACTAGGGAGAAACAGGCTGAGTCAGTAAAGAAAAGAAAAAGGTATGCCAAGGAGAAAGATTATGATGTTGAAGAAGAAATAGACGAGGTAGAGGAGGCTTTGAGATTTGAGAGGGAGAAAAGGTCTAAGAAGAAGGCGGATCAGGGTGATGCTGAAAGGATGACTCAGCGGAGACCCAAACACAAACATCAAACCTTTACTGAGCCACAAAGGAGAGATGAAAGTGGAAACTTGGATGAAGATGTGATCAGAAACCTTAACTCATCTCTTGCTAATGAGTTAAGTATGATAAAAACTAAGCTAATAAATCAAGAGTTGAGGGAAAAGAAGAGATATGAGACGCTGGAGAGTATGAGCAAGATGATGGTTGCTCAGCAAACATTGATAAAGAGATTACTAAGTAAGGTGAATGAGCTGAAAGCTGCTGCCGGCCTGCCTAATCAACTAACTTGATCTGAGTTAGATGATCTCACAAACACTTCAAGATACTCATTTCTGAATATGGGTAGCTCATCTAAGGCAGGAGAGGGCACTAATGGAGCAGGATGCAACTGCAGGAGGTTTAGGTGAGAAGGATGTTGGTGAAGGAGAGACTGAGACTAGAAGGGAAGGGGCTGAAGAAAATATGGAGGAAGTGATTGAGGCAGGATTTATAGATTTGAGGCTGAACATAGATACAAATTTTGGTGTTGAGGAGATAGTTAAAGAACCAACTGTAGAGGGAGTTCAAAAGACATTTGAGATGAATCTGATAGATGAGGAAGAGACTGGTGAGCAAATAATAGATTATGATTCTGAGCCAGAGTATTATGAGGTGGATGAGCGTCCCTTGACATACGTAGCCAAGAAGGGCTCTACTGAGGAAGATGTGTTGGATCTGGAGAAAATTACAAGTATCAAGATGTTTTACAAGTGTATATTTATAAGATTAACATGTTTTACCCCAAAAGGTGGGAAATAAAGAGGCATGGAGAACTCACATGGTATAAAATGCACTTAAGATAATAATAAGAAAATAAGATTTGCTCCAACGATTTTTACATGATTCAACCTAAGATTTACTGTCTTAGGATTAGAATAAGATATGATTTAACAACTAAATGTAAATAAGGGTTTCGATTGGAATTTGGATTTAAATAATTAAGTTTAATAAAATAATGTAATCGATTATGTTTTGATTCAAAAAAGATGTAATAAATCGATTAAATAGTTAAGATTGAGAACGATAATGAATGATTAGTGAAATTAAATAATTTAATTTATAATAACTGATTAAACAAAGATTAAGCATAAAAAGTGAAAAGAAATAATTAATTTAATAATTAATTATTTAAAACTTGATCAAAAATAAAAAATTGGATAATTATTTATTTAAATGACTTGTAGGATTTGAAATTATTTACTTTGATTATGATGTTATATAAAACATTTAAATAATTCTTATATGGTTTTATAATATTAAAACCTTTAAAAAAATAAATAAAATAAAAGATTATTTGGTTTACAATTTTATGAAATTAAATAATAGATTTTAAAAAAAAATAATTTTTATACAATTTTAAATTATTAAATAAATTTGACATTTTTATAACATTAGACATCATGAAAGTAAGAGAATATCAAATTATAATTTCTAAATTATTTTAGAAATTAATAAATAAATTTTAATTTAGTATCCATTATTAAAATGATATTTTATATCCATCTAATAAAATTTTAATAATTTTTGGGATTTTAGAATTGTTGAAAATTGAATTTAAAAACAATTTGCAGGTGTCCAGGGTCGAACCCGGGTCCCCTGCATATTTTACCAGTGTGCTAACCACTGGACTATAAGCCCATGTCTGTTTTTATTTCCTTATTAAAATTTACAAACATTAATTACAAAATCCCCAAATTTTCACATAAACCCTAGAATCAAATCAAGTGAATTGAACATCAATTCGTGAATTTTAATGGAATCAAACTTAGGGCTTTTAATCCCTGAGTGACACCGAGTATGTATGAGTGTTTAATTACCCGAAAATTGGCTACATCGACGTCAGAAGATGAAGAATAGTCGCAACCAAGGTTGCTATCGAATGGAGTTGAAATCGGATAGTTTCCTTCAATTCGAGGGTTGAGAAGCTTCTAAAGGTGATGATGTGTATTAACCCTCAACCAATTTTGTTTAATAGAGCTTCGAACATGTATCTCGACTAAGTTATAGGTCGTGAATGAAGATGATGATTGAAATCAGTTTGAGTGTGTTTTGAATGAGAATTTGACGAATCGTATAGGTTTAAGGGATCGATTAGAACATTTCCCCTCATTCAAATAGATGTAATTTGAATATTATCAAGATCAACGAGTTATGGAATTGAATGGGTGATTTTTGGTTTTGATTTCATGTGTTAAGGGTCGAATAATCGCAATTAAACAGGGGGGTTAAGTTCAAAACAGTCAAGTAACGGCTTGGAAATGATTTAATTGGGTTTCAATCGAAGTTTTGGACTGATCTTCGTTTTGCTGGAGCTTGGCCGGATGTTGACCGGAGTTTGGTGGATCGGCCGGAGGGGTCAACAGGGGCGGGTTGGGTTTTAAATAAATTTACAATTTCGTCCCTAAATTTTCATCTCTTATCATTTTATGTTTAAAATTTTCAAATGAAGTTTAAAAAATTACAAATTAAACCCTGGACTTTATAAAATCAAATTCAATTAGTAAGTTAATTTATTTTATAAAATCTTTATAAATCTTGTAACTCTTATAAAAAAGTTCATACTTTATTTATTTATTTTAATTAATTGAAAATCTCATAGTTAATATCCAAACTTTATAAATTTGTAAACTTTATTTATAAATTATAAAATTTATTATAATTTGTTTAAATGATTAAATAAATGAGAATTAAATAAAACAATAGTCTAGATTGGGTAAACTACACATTTATCGCATTTGATTTATTAAAATAAATAAAATTGTTTTAATAATGAATTCTCCATCGCATGAAAGTTCAAAATGGATTCGGGTTTGGGTTTATAATTTGAAAATGGGTGGATGTTACAGACTGTAAGGCCCCATTCCCGGGACGCTTACAGTTGGTTCCTCATCGCACATAAAATATATAGTTACATTTAACTTTCATAAAACGTTGCAGAGAAAACATTAAAAACAACATTTTCATCTCATCAAAATACTTTTGCAAAATAATACAACCGTTCATTACACAATATCATTTTACATTTCGTTACAAAAGAATTATAACATTGGATGCCATCCAAAATAAGCTGAGTAGCCGCCCCGTGCCATCCTCAGCAACATACCTGCCAACTTGAAACACATCAAAGTCAGCGTTGGTGAGTGAGTTCTAGTTTTATAATAAAACATACTTTTCTTTCGTTAAAACCATTCTTTACATACATGCGATCACACATCATGCGTACACATAGATAATTTCATTATTATCTTCATCGTTACATTCGTACTTTAACTTTTGTTCGTTCATACGTTCTTACTTTCATTCATTCGTTCATTATTACATCTTTTCTTTCCATCAAAACCATGAACTTTACCCTTCAGTTTCCTGGTATTGGGCCTAAGCCTATCATAGACCTTCTTTAACGGTGCACGGCACCTCGGGCCACTTTACCTAAGGTAAAGTTTAGGATCATTACATTTGTTATTTCATCACGTTCTGGATCAGCGTCAACAGCTATGCCCCAAACTATATGGCTACTGGGCCGAAGTTCATAAACGACTTCCACACGGCACATAGCCTGGCACCAGCACCGGGGTAAGCGACAAAGATCCCAACCGTATTCTTCACCCCCAACATTATGGGTAATTCGGGAAACCGCTATCAACCACTGCATACTACACCCCCGACGTTATGCGTAACTCGGGTAGCCATCATATACTTGTAACGCCCGGAAATTTTCTTTGAAGCCGACGAAAGAAGAAAAAGAAATAAAGTCCAAAGTCGAGGGACTAAACTCGCCAACGAGAGAAACTTCAATGAATGGGAGTATAAAAGGGGGAAGACACCCCCTTTCTTGCCATTTTTCAGCCAAGAAGAGAGAAGAGGAGAAGAGAAGGACAAAAAGAGGAGAAAAGCTTGGTTCGCGTGGATTCGAGCGTGGAAATCGTCGTGTAGCGGGTCAAATCGAAGCTCTACTCGACGGGAACGTTTGTGTGAGTTCTAGGACCTCTCTTTTACAAATTTTGTTATGATTTTGGGACTGGAACACATCTGAAAACCTATTTTCGAGTTTTTGGGTGTAAACCCGTTTTTATGCATGTGTGTATGTGTTTGATGCGTTTGGGGCTTGATTTAATGCTTGGTTATGCTTGAATGAGGTCGTGGTATGTTTCCCTAAGGTTTAGAATGGTTGATTTGAGCTTAAAAGAGGTTTGGAAGAGGTTGGAGGCCGAAACCCGTCGACTGCAGTCAGGATGAACTGCATTCTGCATCATCTAGGGCTAGGCGACCGACTAGAGTGCGATTGGAGGCCATACGGCCGATTGGCATGCGACTGAGGTCCATGCGCACGATTGCCATGCGACTGAGGTCCATACGCATGATGGCCATGCGACTAAAGTTCATGTGCCTGTAAGGCATGCGATTGAAGGAGTGTGCGACTGAGGTTCATTCGCACGAAGGTTATGCGACTGAAGTCCATGCACCCGGAGGCCATGCGACTGAGGTTCATTCGTACGAAAGGTATGTGATTGAAGCCCATGCGACTGAAGGCCATACACATAGAAGCTATGCGACTGAGAGTCCATACGCATGGATGTCCATTCGCCCATAGGTCCATTCGCATAGGGTCCATTCGCATGATGTCCATTCGCCTAAGTGTTCAGTCGCCTAGAAGGCTATGCGACTGGAGGGTGTCCGTACGCCCAAGTAGGGTTCATACGCTCGAAAGAACAACGGTTTATCTTATGATCTTTGAGGGAAGGTGCAGTTATGGGTTTTGACTCGGGAGGTTCCCGTAGGCTTGTGTAAGTTGACTTTCGAGGTCATAGACGTTATGTTGGGCATGTTGATGATGATGATATGTATGATGTTATGTGTGATGTTATGCCTGGTGGTGCGTGTGATGCATAGTATGTATGATGTATGTTACATATGTATGATGATGCCTGTATTGTGATGTTGTATGCTTATGTTTATGTTTATATTTATGTTCCTTAATATGTATGATTATCTTCCCGTGGTTGTGCGATGTATGTTAATGGATGTAACGAAAGTATTATGTAATGTAAAGTGGAAGATAATGAAAAGAGGAATGTAATGAATGAATGCAAGCATGAACGAACAAATGAGAGTAAGGATGGCATGCGAAAGAGAAAAGGAGGTTCACGACTCATTGAGAGTTGTTAGCTCAACTGTGTGTGTATTATAGCGTGCGATCTTGGCTTACTCATAAGGGGACATAGACACAGTAGGGAGTTCAGTTTTGGTAACTCTTCCGATACGTGTGATGTGGTATTTATTGTGTGCTATGTAGCGTGCGATTTTGGCTGCCTCATGTGGTTTATGTAACGTGCGATCTTGGCTAACCCATGAGACGGCGTGCGATTCTGGCTAAACCCCGAGAGTTCTCACACACACCGGGGGAGTCGGTCTTGGTGACCACTCCGATGGTGCGATTTGTGCGATATGTGCGATGGAAAGCATAAGGGTAGCGTGCGATTTTGGCTAACTCATGTGGTTTATGTAGCATGCGATCTTGGCTAACCCATGAGATAGCGTGTGATTCTGGCTTCCTTATGTGTGCGATCCGTGCGATATGTACTTCGGGTACGATGATGCGATGGTGCGATTTGTGCGATATGTGTGATGGAAAGCATAATGGTAGCCTGCGATTATGGCTAACTCATGTGGTTTATGTAGCCGTGCGGTCTTGGCTAACCTATGAGATAGCGTGGGATTCTGGCTTCCTTATGTGTGCGATCCGTGCGATATGTACTTCGGGTACGATGATGCGATGGTGCGATTTGTGTGATATGTGCGATGGAAAGCATAAGGGTAGCGTGCGATTATGTACCGTGCGATAATTAATGAAGGTGCGATTTGAGCGAAAATGCGATATGTATGAAATGTACGAACGTAAGAAAAGGAGTTATAACGAATGAAGCGAATGATAATGAACCGTGCGATAATTAATGAATTGAGAATGTAACAGATGTAATGAACCTGAACCTTACCTTAGGTACTGTGACCATGAGGCGATGTGCACCGTTATAGAAGGTCTATGATAGGCATAGGTCCAGTACCATGAGCATGAAGGGTAAAGTTCATGGTGTTGTTAATGGAAAAGATGTAATAATTAACGAATGAATGAAAGTAAGAACGTATGAACGAACGAAAGTTAAAGTACGAATGTAATGATGAAGATAATAATTATATTATATATGTGTATGTATGTTGTGTGATCACTTACGAAAGTAAAGAATGGTTTTAACGAAAGAAAAGTATGTTTTATTATAAAACTAGAACTCACCCAGCAATGCTGACTTTGATGTGTTTCCAGTTGGCAGGTATGTTGCTGAGGATAGCACGGGGCGGCTATTCAGCGTATTTTGGATGGCATCCTTATGTTTAATGCTTTTGTAATGAATGTAAAATGATATTGTGTAATGAACGCTTGTTTTATTTTGCAAAAGCATTTTGATGAATTGAAATTGTTATTTTTAATGTTTCCGCTGGAACGATTCATGAAAGATAAAAGTAATTATATGTTTTATGCACGATGAATGACCAAATGTACGCGTCCCAGGAACGGGGCCTTACAATACTACACCCCCAACAATATGGGTAACTATGACATACTACACCCCCAACGATATGGGTAACTATGACATTTACACCCCCAACGATATGGGTAACTATGTCATACTACACCCCCAACGATATGGGTAACTATGACATTCTACACCCACAACGATATGGGTAACTATTACATACTGCTCCCCCATCGATATGCATAACTTGGGTAACCGATACATACTACACCCCCAAATTTATGCATAGCACGGGTAACAACTATACATCATGTACCACACTGATGGTCAGTCACAGATACTAGAACCCTGCGTGCTCCCTTAAGGATTAGCTGAACCCCACGCGGTTGAGCTTAAGGCATTTAGAGCTGTGCACTTTGCTACACTTCGCTTGCAAGCCTTTCACGTTTTCATTCGTTCATTAAAGATGCATTCATTCATCATATTCCTCTTTTCATTATCTTCCACTTTACGTTACATAATACTTTCATTACATTAACATAACACGTAAAGCCACGGAAAGATACATATACATAACAGGAATATAAACATAAACATACACATAACATTATACAGGGCATCATCATGCATAAATATCATCATACATACACATCAATCATAAATCACATCATCTTCATCACACACATGTCCAACATAACTTCTATGACCTCGAAAGTCAACTTACACAAGCCTCCGAGAACCTCCCGAGTCAAAACCCACAACTGCACTTTCCCTCGAAGGTCATAAGATAAACCGTTGTTCTTTCGGGCGTATGAACCCTACTTGGGGGTATGGACACTCTCCAGTCGCATGGCCTTCCAGGTGACTGAACACTTAGGCGAATGGACATCATACGAATGGACCCTATGCGCATGGACCCTGTGCGAATGGACATCTATGCGAATGGACTCTCAGTCGCATAGCTTTCATGCGTATGGCCCTCAGTCGCATGACTTCAGGTGTATGGGCTTCGGTCGCATACTCTTCGTGCGAATGAACCTCAGTCGCATGGCCTCCAGGCGCATGGACCTCAGTCGCATAACCTTCATGCGAATGAACCTCAGTCGCACAATCCTTCAATCGCATTGCTTACAGGCACATGAACTTCAGTCGAATGACCATCATGCGCATGGACCTCAGTCGCATGGCAATCGTGCGCATAGACCTCAGTCGCACGCCAATCGGCCGTATGGCCTCCAGTCGGTCGCATAGCCCTAGCTGATACAGAATGCAGTTTCAGCCGAACGCAAACTGCCCCTTTCGGCCTCCAAGCTGTTCCAAACTCGATTTTAGCCCAAATCAACCATCCTAAACCTTAGAAACACCTAACACAACATCATTCAAGCAAACACAAGCCCGAAATCCAACCCCAAACGCACCAAACACATACATACACGCATAAAAACGGGTTTACACCCAAGAACTCAAAAAACTGTTTTCAGATGTGTTCCAGCCCCAAAATCATTCAAAATGTGTAAAAGAGGGGTCCTAGAACTCACACAAATGATCCCGTCGAGTAGAGCTTCGATTTGACCCGCTACACGACGATTTTCACGCTCGAATCCACCCAAACCAAGCTTTTCTCCTCTTTTATCCTTCTCTTCTATTCTTTGGCTGAAAATCACAAGAATTGAGAGGGTCTGGGCTGCCCTCCCCCTTTTATACCCCCATTCATTGAAGTTTCTCTCGTTGGAGAGTTTATCTCTCGACTTTGGACTTTATTTCTTTTTCTTCTTTCGTCGGCTTCAAAGAAAATTTCCGGGTGTTACAAGTCCACCACCCTTATATAGGTTTCGTCCCCGAACCTGTTATTTCTTAAACCATCGCGGAAATATTATCTCATCTCTTCTCCAGTCTCCCACCTGGAGTTCAATCGGTCTACGTTGTTTATCCACACACGACTTTTTGTCTATCTTTGGCTACCTTCATCAAGGCTTTGATCTTTTTGAGCTTCTCAGTCATAGCCTCGATCACCTTAAACCGTCACCGTGACCCCGTCAGGCGCTGTCAACCGTATTATTTTCCTGTGACACACAATGTTTGCCCCGTAGTCTGCCAAACAATCCACTCCTAGGACTACATCGAAGGGCGTATCTATATTCTTACCACTAACATGCAATTCAGCACAGAAAGCAACAGGAATAAAACTTTTACTAGCGCCAGCATCGAATAACACAAAGGCTAAGGATTTATTTACTAGAAACATACCTGACACAATATCGTGGTCCGTCCTAGCTTCATCCAATCTTCTTCACTCTCGAACCTTCCGCCCTCGGCTTCTTGCAATCCCTGCTCATGTGGCCTTCCTCACCACAAGAATAACACCTCCCTATACTGCAGTTCTTCGCCACATGTCTGGTCCTTTCACAATGGAAACAGACATTGGTCCCCAATCTACATTCCCCGGGGTGCTTGTGTCCACACTTGTCATACCTTTCCGACCCCGCATCAGTTAGGACCACACGCCAGTCATCCACCCGTGCACCTTTGTTATTTGGAGCGGCTCCGCCACGTTCCAATCGCTTCCCGTTCCAATCCCGATCACCATCTCATTTCTTGCTAACTTCTGTCACAACCACCAATCTTTTATCGTATAATCTCCCCGCCAAATCAACCGTCGACCTAAACATGCTCGGTCGCGCAGCGATCATGTGCCTACGGATGTCCGCTGGCAAGCCATGAATATACCTCTTGATCTTTCGTGAGAGAGGTGTCACCTGATCCGGCACCAGCCGTGCCATTTCGTTGAATTTGGTAGTGTATTGTTAATGTGTCATCGTTCTCGCCTCCAGCTGCAAGAACTCCCTCTCAACTTTATCCATCTCACGGTGAGGACAGAACTCCTCAATCACCAGCCTTTTCAACTCTGACCATCTCATCCTTCCGATAGCCCTGCTTCCCTCAACTTGGACTATGTTGTCCCACCAGCACAAAGTTGAGTCCACGAAAGAGTGGGTAGCAAATTTTACTTTCTGATCTTCTCGACACTCGCTGATATTTAAAACAGCTTCCATTTCCCTCACCCATCGGTGAGCAGCAGCAGCAGTGCCATTGCCATCAAAAGTATGGGGCTTGCATCGTTGAAATGCCCTATAATTACAGCCTTGTGCCGCCTCGGCGCAGGCTCTTCTTCCTCCTCTTCTTCATCATCAGAGAACCGTTTCAGGCTCCGGTTGCTCCCGTCCTCCCGAGGACCTGTTCCTCTCTTTCCTCTCTTCTTCCTTTACAGCCTTAATCACTTCGGTCACCACAGACGGTAGGATCGTCTGTATGACCTGATGCACTTCCTCCACGACCGCCTCTCTCATCGAGGCCCTCAGATTAGCATTCTCATCACCGCCCTCTGGATGAGGGGTCTTGGGTTCTTCATGAGCCACCTCTTCGGCCCTAAGCCTTCATCTTGTGACCCGTGGTTCAACACCATGTCCACCACCACCTCCACCACGAGAAGCTTTTGAAGATCTACCACCAGCCATTCTCTAAACACACTGAAAGATTCAAACACTAACACGATCATTCAAGGAACAGCTCAGTTTATGTCAAGTATAGTAAGTCCCTAATTACAGTGGCCAGTTGTAATTAGCCACTTACTTTACTCTTCATACCCCAAGCATTACCTGTCCTGACTACATCAGTATCTAAATCTACCAGCAACACATAAACCATATAACATGCGCATATAATACCGGTTAACATTACGAAAATACCTGATGGCACGCAGCTACTCAGATTGGCATCCCATTCCCTTTCCGTCCCATATTCAGTTAAAGTTAAGGTTTATTTTGAAAATTTACCAATTTCACTTAACCTTTGGCTCTGGTACCAACTTGTAAGGCCCCATTCCCGGGACGCTTACAGTTGGTTCCTCATCGCACATAAAATATATAGTTACATTTAACTTTCATAAAACGTTGCAGCTGAAACATTAAAAATAACATTTTCATCTCATCAAAATACTTTTGCAAAATAATACAACCGTTCATTACACAATATCATTTTACATTTCGTTACAAAAGCATTATAACATTGGATGCCATCCAAAATAAGCTGAGTAGCCGCCCCGTGCCATCCTCAGCAACATAGCTGCCAACTGGAAACACATCAAAGTCAGCGTTGCTGAGTGAGTTCTAGTTTTATAATAAAACATTCTTTTCTTTTGTTAAAACCATTCTTTACATACATGCGATCACACATCATACGTACACATAGATAATTTCATTATTATCTTCATCGTTACATTCGTACTTTAACTTTTGTTTGTTTATACGTTCTTACTTTCATTCATTCGTTCATTATTACATCTTTTCTTTCCATCAAAACCATGAACTTTACCCTTCAGTTTCCTGGTACTGGGCCTAAGCCTATCATAGACCTTCTTTAACGGTGCACAGCACCTCGAACCACAGTACCTAAGGTAAGGTTTAAGATCATTACATCTGTTATTTCATCACGTTCTGGATCAGCGTCAACAGCTATGCCCCAAACTATATGGCTACTGGGCCGAAGTTCATAAACAACTTCCACACGGCACATAGCCTGGCACCAGCACCGGGGTAAGCGACAAAGATCCCAACCGTATTCTTCAGCCCCAACATTATGGGTAATTTGGGAAACCGCTATCAACCACTACATACTGCACCCTCGACTTTATGCGTAACTCGGGTAAACATCATATACTACACCCCCAACAATATGGGTAACTATGACATACTACACCCCCAACGATATGGGTAACTATGACATTCTACACCCCCAACGATGGGTAACTATGTCATACTACACCCCCAACGATATGGGTAACTATGACATTCTACACCCACTAGCAATATGGGTAACTATCACATACTACACCCCCAACGATATGCATAACTTGGGTAACCGATACATACTACACCCCAACATTATGCATAGCACGGGTAACAACTATACACCATGTACCACACCGATGGTCAGTCAGAGACTGGAACCCTGCGTGCTCCCTTAAGGATTAGCTGAACCCCACGCGGTTAAGCTTAAGGCATTTAGAGCCGTGCACTTCGGTACACTTCGCTTGCAAGCCTTTCACGTTTTCATTCGTTCATTAATGATGCATTCATTCATCATATTCCTCTTTTCATTATCTTCCACTTTACGTTACATAATACTTTCATTACATTAACATAACACGTAAAGCCACGGAAAGATACATATACATAACAGGAATATAAACATAAACATACACACATCACTATACAGGGCATCATCATGCATACATACCATCAACACACACATCAATCATACATCACATCATCTTCATCACACACATGCCCAACATAACATCTATGACCTCGAAAGTCAACTTACACAAGCCTCCGAGAACCTCTCGAGTCAAAACCCACAACTGCACTTTCCCTCGAAGGTCATAAGATAAACCGTTGTTCTTTCGGGCGTATGAACCCTACTTGGGGGTATGGACACCCTCCAGTCGCATGGCCTTCCAGGCAACTGAACACTTAGGCGAATGGACATTAGGCGAATGGACCCTATGCGAATGGACCCAGTGCGAATGGACATCTATGCGAATGGACTCTCAGTCGCATAGCTTTCATGCGTATGGCCCTCAGTCGCATGACTTCAGACGTATGGGCTTCAGTCGCATACTCTTCGTGCGAATGAACCTCAGTCGCATGGCCTCCAGGCACATGGACCTCAGTCGCATAACCTTCGTGCAAATGAAGCTCAGTCGCACAATCCTTCAATCGCATGCCTTACAGGCACATGAACTTCAGTCGCATGACCATCATGCGTATGTACCTCAGTCGCATGGAAATCGTGCGCATGGACCTCAGTTGCACGCCAATCGGCTTTATGGCCTCAAGTCGCACTCCATCCTTAACCTTAGAAACACCTACCGCAACATCATTCAAGCATATAAAAACCTGAAATCCAACCCCAAACGCACCAAACACATACATACACACATAAAAACGGGTTTACATCCAAAAACTCAAAAAAGGGTTTTCAGATGTGTTCCAGCCCTAAAATCATTCAAAAACATGTAAAAGAGGGGTCCTAGAACTCACACAAACGATCACGTCGAGTAGAGCTTCGATTTGACCCGCTACACGACGATTTTCACGCTCGAATCCACCCGAACCAAGCTCTTGTCCTCTTTTCTCCTTCTCTTTTCTTCTTCGGCTGAAAATGGCAAGAATGGGGAGGGTGTGGGCTGCCCTCCCCCTTTTATACCCCCATTCATCAAAGTTTCTCTCGTTGGCGAGTTTGGTCCCTCGAATTTGGACTTTATTTCTTTTTCTTCTTTCGTCGGCTTCAAAAAAAATTTCTGGGTGTTACATAGACACTGGCAACGGGCCTGACAGTTTTGCTGTCCCGCGAAACTGTCAGCGAAACTATGATGCCTATATATAGAATTGTTTCTATCATTGTAGTTAATCTTGCAAAACCCTAATACGAAATATCTCCATTGCAAGTGTAATTTTGTGGCTGGAATTTAATTGAAATCCTATTGAGCCTTTATTCTTTGATTGTTTTTACCTTGTTTTGTTTATTATGGAAGACATTTGTTTCTACTTCATCATTGTATGTTCATGTTGAGTGTTTGTTAATGAATTGAACCATTTGGTCAATCAATAGTATTGTTCATCGATCTATTTGGACCAACAGGAACACTACTTGATGATCGATATAAAATGGTTTGATGATTTTAACTGATTACACCAAATCATTGAGTAAAATTCCTTCTATAGCTATTAATTAGCTAAACCCAACGTATGATTTGATTAGATTGTTCAAAAACACGCTTAAATCTAAATTATGAATACCCAAGCAATGATGAACATTCAAATGCAATTTTAAGTAAATTATCAGATCGAATCAAAATTGATTGATCTAATAGAGATTTAAAGTATTTTAGATGTATTGTGATACGTTACTACCTTAGATCAAAAGAAATAACAACTAATTGAACAAATCTAAA
Organism: Flaveria ramosissima; assembly: GCA_025215565.1. Taxonomy (NCBI): domain Eukaryota; kingdom Viridiplantae; phylum Streptophyta; class Magnoliopsida; order Asterales; family Asteraceae; genus Flaveria; species Flaveria ramosissima. Next base: position 18,910,812 of record CM046033.1, on the reverse strand, counting down.
ACTGATAGATCAATTGATCTAAATCAATGAGCACGAGGCTCTGATACCACTTGTGAATCCAAAGATCAAAACAGGGAATTATCAGTTTAGATATGACAAATAGTGATCGCGGAGTTACCACAACTTGTTGTTTAATTAATTGTTTATAATATTGTAATTTGCAACTATGAACAATGAAGAACAAACACGAGAATCAAAATACAAATTAAATAATAAAATAAACACAATTGCTTGAAATGATTTCCATTAAATACTAAATCTATTACAATTTGAATTTTTGATTTTGATGATGAGCTAATTGCTAGATGATGTTCTTATTTGTTTTTGCTATTTTGGTATTTTGATTGATGTTTTAGTGTAACAGGAAATGATGTATTGTTTTTGTGTATGGAGAGTGCTCCCATGCCTTATATTTATAGGCAGAAGGATTCACTTTTTACAAGAGGGTAAAAGTAACTTTCTTAGCGTGGTAAGAAAGTAACATCAGTGAAATTTTGATGTAATGTGATTGACACGTTCTTAAATAAAATCAGTCTTCCGTAGATGTTGACTTGATGACATCACTTCAGATATCGACTTCATATAACAGTTTGTTCTTCTGTAGGAATTGGCCTTCCGTAGGAATTGGATCTTTGATCTTCAAGTTCATCAGCATCAGCAGACATCCTTCTACATTCGCAGCAACTTGTCTTCCGAAGATGTCTTCCGTAGGAGATCTATGGATGCATGATCCTTGACTTTTCTTTTGTTTTGCTCCGTAAAACATCTACGGAAGTACACTTTCTTCATCCGTAGATATTTCTGGTACTTGTGTCAATTTGAAAATTGACCAGGTATGATATATCCTGCAATCATGTATATAATCAATACAAGCAACTATATGGGGTTAACATATATATTTCATGATTACAAAATGATAAGAATATACAAGAAATTATTACAAGAGTTGAATAACTTCTAAACCTATACAATCAACTAGACCTAACATGAAATAATCAAATTTGAACAAACATTAAATTATTGGGATTTGCAGTCGATAATAACCATGAACAAACTTTATCAAAACATTATTTATGATTGTTCTAAATCAGGGAGTATGTGTAATGGAACTGAAAATAAATGTTGGTTTTGTTCTTGGATCAATAATAGTAAAAGAAATTATGGCTTTGGATATAAAGCAAGCATTGGAGTTTAGATAGCTTGGTGTCAGAAACATTTGTCATATGTGTCATAACTTGTTCATATGAAGTTTAAATGGGTCCATTTATATTTGTAAAAGTAAGTTCAAGAGTTATTTAACTAATCCAGGTGGTCTCTCATTAAATCTTCATCATTTGGTTCTCTAAACATAATAAAAAATATTGAAGGTCAAAGCTGATAAATCTAGCAAAATGTTAGTCTGTGTTCGTATGGTCTTAGCACCTATTTTGTTTTGTTATCTATACTTACTTGCTATACTTGCTATGGAATTCAGATTGTGCTATTATCGAGGTTTCACAGCCATTTTTATATGCTTTATTGGGGGGAGAAGCATGCTCAAGATTTTTAGAATGTGTCGTTTTAAATTGTTTTAGACTTGGATAAGACGGTTGTGTGTGGTTGACTCATAGGATCGAGTCTAGATTCCCTTCATAAGTTGTGCTTTTTTTAACCTATAGTGGAAAGGTTTTGATAATACTAACCGGTTGACCCCCCACCCTTATATCAGTATGCTAGTTAAAACTAACGTATCTTGTATGTACTCTTAGGTGAATATAATTTGTTTGTTTGAACTTGGATTGTTCATGAGCTTTTATTGGTGCCTATGACTTCTATGTTCTCATGCACACACTTATTTCATTCTTGAGTTAAACAAAAATATATATTGTACTTATAAACCTATGACTTCTATGTTCTCATGCACACACTTTAACCTTTTAGAGCATATTTTTTAAGATTACAATGCTCAAGTGTATGGATTAAGGACTGTAAAGAAGACCACTCTCACAAGCGCATCAACATTTGGACTTTGTTTTGTACAATGTTTTATTGTTGGATTTGTATTTATTTTAGATTGTACATGTACTTATTTTTTTCAATTTAGAACTTTAGATTATTTGTGCTTGTTTAGAATGATGTTATGGTCTTGATTGTTCTTAAAACTTGTTCTTTTGTGTCATATGATGTCACGATCCATTGACAGGGAATTTTTTTAGAGATTCTAGTAGACCTCTAATGTGTTATGACGATCCTGTTTGTCGCATCCTGATGTTTATGCTACTAATGGAGGTGTGGTAGATTGGTATTAGATTCATTGACTATAGCAAAATATGTTAATTATTCGACCAACTATGACCTAAGCACCCACATATAGTACGAAAAATATGATTATGTGTGCATTGTAATTTGTGTGAATGTTTTATATCTGTTTTTAAATTATGACTAGTAGTTTAACTTATGTGAAATTTGTGATATACTTATATGGGAAAATTCTAGACATTATATTATCTTATGTACCTTGGGATTATTTGGTCTAGATTAACTAATACATTACCTACATCGGTTTCTCCTTTGATTTGATTTGTAGAGACTTGGAGTAAACAAGACATAAAGTGCCGATGTTTCAGATCCAAAAAGAATCCCAATAAGGATCAAATCCAAATTGAATAAAATATTAATAAAGTCTATCTTAGACTATATTCCAAAGTGAATTAATCAAAAGAATCCCAACATGGATCACCATCCAAAGTGAAATGAAAAAGAATCCTAATATGGATTATAACGAATAAGGATCAAAGTATAATGGAATCCCAATGAGGATCCCGCTTCATGTAATCAATAAGATATCATAATACAAATGACATGGTCAAGTAAGTTATGAAAATGTTCTACCATACAGTTCATCGGAATGGTTGATCTTCTATGCTTCTAAGCGTGAGGTATGTCATGAATATTTAATCCACTTAAAACATGAAAATATCATAAAGTGTAGAAAAGCAAAACCAATGCATCGGTTCAAAAGGTAAAGCATTCCTGCAATCAATTTGTTTGCAATCAATTTGTTTATAAATATGTATATATACTAATCTTTTTATTGCATTTGTGAAAGATTTAGATTGATATGATCTCATATAAGGTTTTGCTCTACATGGTCTATAGCATATATGAAAAGCCAAAAAAGATTTTTGCAAAGTTTACTTCTCTGATGTGATCAATGAAAATTTCAATTTCAAGGCTTCAAAGTTTTTATTTTCCAGGGATATAAACTTTAGGAGGAGTAATTTAAAATTAAAAATACAAAAACATTAAAACACATATCCAAATTACAAAATAGTTGATTTTTATTTTACTAAAAATATAAAAAAATATGAAAAACAACAGTTTTGGTGTGCAAAATTAAAAAAAATTACCATTATGTATTAGTCTATACAAGTAAGAATGCATAAAATGTCTTAGATTAGTCAGAATTAAAATTTGTATCACACCGGTGAACAACAAAAGCCAAGTAAGGATTGATAACCAGAGCACAGTGAAAGTCAAGAAAAGTCAAACTCAGAAGAACATATCTAGTGCATTCACATCACATCAAATTAAATCCATTAGCATCATAGAAACTTTGCCAACGCAAAAATTCGACGAGGGTAATAGTATTGGTTTATGTGGGTGAAGGTAACCCAAGCATTAAATCAATGTGAGTATTAACCATAAAATAATTTCAAGTATGAAACTAATACTGGTAACAATGTCAATACAGATTGCACTTAACATATGTGAATATGTTCAATTCATCCGCATTAGTATTGTAATGATATTAACATTTGAAGGAAAAAACGCGAGTAACAGTGTTTACCTCAAATGTAACTGACAAAAACTTATAGGGATAATTGTTGTTCATCCGCATTAACTAGTGCGGCGAATAGTGTCAATGTGGGTAACAGTGTTATAAAGAATTGAACTTGATTATAAAGTGTTAAGACTTCGTCAATGCGAATGGACAAATGTGAAGCATGGTACTATTAGTACTAGTGTTCATCCAAAATAGTTAATATGGATAGTAGTAAATCCAACTAAAGAGTTGGCTGATCTTGAACTGATCAATTAAACTTTAATGGCTAGAGGATACAACTTTGAAAAGATATTGAAAGTGTTCAAAAGAACATACAATGTCAAACCCATGAAGGAAGTCTGCTTGAGAAGTGACTGTTCATTCATTAATTCCCTAAAGAAGAAGAAGATAGTTGAAGAGTTGGTGATCCCTAATGGTAGAGTAAATCCAACTAAAGAGTTAAATAGAAAGCATGTGTCAGGGACTCATCAAACAATCCTAATCTCTAATGTTGAGTATGATGAATAGTCATATGACATGGTAATTGAAAGATATATGGGAAGGAAATGATGATATCAAATTGTTTAGTGCTTAGGAGGTATGAATGTTGGATAAGTTTTACATTCATTATATGTTCACCAGACCCTTCAGAAAGTCTAACCAACAAAACCAGAGAATAAGATGTTTTATTCATCATATAGTCCATAAGGATCCTAAAGATAGCTTATGATAGGATGAATAGAAGAAGATCATCTCATAAGAAAAAGTGGATTCCATTAGAGCTGGGAAACATGGTGAAATTTGAGGTGATTTCAGATGGAGACTTAGTCATTCACACAGAAGGAATGTCAACCATTGTTGTGTTGACCTAGTATCTCTAAAGAATTTGCCTATAGAGGAATTGAAAGGATGAAACAAATAAAGATTAGTGTCCTGGATAGAAGCAAAGTGACAAAAGCCAAAGCTTTTAGTAATATGATCTGGGCAATCGTAAATCCAAATTTGGCTCAACCTCTAGTCTCTAGACCCAGAACCAACGCTAGCTTAAACATCAAAACTAGGATCAACATCAGCCCACAACAAGCACCAACACAAGCAGAAGATCCACAAGTATCTTCATGACCTCCTCCACTTACAAACCCTTGAACTACATAATCCTTAGGTGGGGTATTGTTGAACCTTGAAAGGATTATGCATGGCAAATTAAGAGTTGGTTAGAAGGTTGTTTTGTGTGGATGAAATTTTTTCCAATGTATAGAAGAACCAATGTAGATGAATAACAAAGTCAAGGATAGAAAAAATGATGTTGTTGTGAAGAAATAAGGTTAAGAAGAAAAAGTCCAAGTCTTGTTCATCCGTATTAGTCTAATGAGGATGAACAACAAATTCGGACAAGGCATTTGTCATCCGCATAGAAAAATGCGAATGAACAAAGACAAATACTGGTGAAGATCAAAGAAATACTTATTCTATTTTTGTTCTTTTGACTTGTGTAATGTACTATAATTAGTCAGGGTATATAGGTCTTATGTCAGGCCTATAAATAGAATGTTAGTATTTCGTTTTGGGAACGAACAACTATCATCAATATACAAAGATAAATTATGAGTATTATCATGTGTTCTACACATTTAATTGTTGATCTTTGTATTTCCATTGAAATGAAACAATTTAATCAATCAGTATAACCGACCCATCATAGATTTCACACCTACTCAATAATTAGAGCATAGTCAAAGTAAAAAGAACAACTACAGTGCATTCATATGAGGCAAACCAATCAGATCAGAATGTATCATTCAAAATTTTCCAAGGAAAAAATCAATATAGGTAATAGTGCTAGTTTATGTAGGTGAATGTAACCCAAGCATTAATCTAATGTGGACATGGATTGGTAAAATAATTTCATGGATGATTTCATTACGAATAATAGTGTCAATGCGGATTGAATTTAAATATATGGATATGCACAGATCATCCGCGTCGATTTTCGTAATAAAATTAATTTTCAAGTGATAAAGCTGAGAGAATAGTGTTTTAACCCAATGCGTATAACCAAACACTTATACGGATCTGTGTTGTTCACCCGCAATTACAAATGCGATGGATAGTGTTAATGCGGGTAACAAAGTTACAAATCATTGATTGTAAAAAAATTACAAGTGCAAATACATATCATAGTTTAAGGCAGAGAAAAATAAATATGAAGCATAGTAATTCACAAGTACAAGTGTTCATTGTATTTGACTAATGCGGGAAAAAGTTAACACAAGAGTATAATACATTAAACAAATGTGACTGAACTATTAACCGAAGTATACGGAGTATAATACATTAAACAAATGTGACTAATGCGGGAAAAAGTTAATACGAAGGATATAAATATTCCAAAACTTACATCCATATTAACAAATGCAGGGATAGTTACAAATGCGCATAAGTACTTTGTTTAGTCACATGTGTCAATTTGGTGAACAGCACCAAATGCGTTCAACAGTAACCCTTTGGGAAAATTAAAATTTCACATATGTATTTTTATTTAACACTTGTAATGTTTCAAATTCACAATCATCAACCTATTTAAACACCACACGTGACCTTTATTTACTACCTTTTAAAATCTTTTCATCATAAAAGTGTGTGTGTGTTCAGAGTGTGCGATTACTATGTGTTCTTCAGATTATCATTCAATCCATTATCAAAGATAAATCAATCTCTAGTTTTGTTCTTGATATCTTAACCAAGTAATATCGGTTTATAAGGTGAATAATATTTTTAGATTGAATCAAAATAGGAAGCGACTCAAGTTTAACAATCAATGACATATATACCAGAACACTAGGTTTCAAGATGATAGATTGATTATTAAAACTTGATAAAATCATTGATTTAAACTCAAAACAACTAGCATTAATCGATATTCATAACTGTGAATCATAATCACAAGTTTTAATTTGAAACCAACAAATAGGATTTCAAAATATTTCAAATGAACTAAAAAGTTAATCAAAGTTTGACGATAGAAAAGAAGTTATTCATCACTTGAACAAGTTGCTTATCAATGATCTATGAAAATGAACATGGTAGATAATGTTCCAAGGATCACTGGAATAATTGATACTTAGCATTTATGAAAGCTGAATCTAATCATTTTGGAATTATGCTGAACTGGCTTTGTAGATATTGTTCCAAGGATCACTGCAATGAATGATACTCAACACCATCTTCTTAATACTAAGAAATATGGAAGATAGTGTCTACAGTTTGCTAAGGATGTTGGTCAGTCTCATCGTCTTAAAAAAGATGATATCTTGACATTCTTTTTCTAACATAGCTTATGAGGGAGGATTAGAAGGCAAACAGATTACTAAAGGCTATCTAGATCTTCAGTGGAGATTCCTTATTCATGTATTTCAACATTTCATGTCTAAGAAGAAGAATGGTTAGAATGACACCCCCATGACTACATATTCAGCTATTTGTGCCTTATGTACAAACAAATAGTTCAATATGTCTACTTATGTTTTTTAGTTGCCTGATGTCTAATACTAGAAAAGGAAGAAGGTCGATGTTATGCATCCAAGATTCATCCAATGCTTGATCAACACTGTGTTTCCTAATCTAGTTGGAATTGGTCTAGTGATAACGCTCTCTTATTTTGAAACAAAATCCCATAACTACATCTAAAAGAGAGATCCTAGGAATTATTATAGTGAAACTTTCTTCTCATTGCTCCCATGGATGCTTGAACAGATAGGTAGGGTGATGCTGAAGAAGGTGATGTTGAAGCTGGAGCTGAGGAAGAAGTGGCAGAGATTCAACAAAATATTGAGCTCAATATGCTTATTGAAGGAGAAGAAGCTCCATTACATCAAGAGGTACAACAAGCAATGTCATCAACGGTAGTAGAAGGTGGTGATCTTCATATTGCTTACCCTGAACCTGTAGCATCTTCTTCTCACTAGGTTCATTTATCTCCTCTCAATATGTCTTCTCTTGCTGCCGCTCAATCATTTAGCACTAGTGAATCTACTAGTTCATCTGAAGATGCTAAATCATCATCTGATGAGAAGGGAATATAACAATAGTAAAACATACCGATCATGCAAGAAACTTTTGTTTATGTACTATCAGAAGAATCTAGAGAGTGAGTTTCTCCTCCCTAAGTTGAATCAATAGTGGAGTCAGAAAAAGATGATATCATCTTTGAGTTGCAACTAAAAGTTAAGAGGATGGAGAAGATTACGGAGAGAAAGGATAAGTAACTAAAAGAGAAATCTGACAAGATAGAATAGAAAGATAAAGGGGTTGCAGGCAAAGATTGATCATGTAAAAGAATAGATGAATTATCACATAGAGAATAATGGTATCCAAACCATAGTGATGGAAGACCAAGAAAGATTGATAGAAATTCAGACTTAGAAGATAGATGAACTTGTAAAGTGTTGGATCTAGAAAGGCTGTTGCAACCAAAACTAAGTCACTTAGAAGATTTTGAGTACAACATACAAAGGACTTCCGAAGCTAAGTATGGAACTTCCGAAGGAAGAAGGAGCTCTTCCGAAGTCTAAGTGTAAAATGCACTTCCGAAGGAAAACTCCAACTTCCGAAGACAAAGAACCTACTTCCGAAGATCAAGACTTAGAGACAAAGATCTGAAGTCAACTTCCGAAGTACAAGAAGTCCTCAAAGCCTCGGAAGCGTAGAAGCATCTTCCGAAGTATAAGTGGCTTCGGAAGAACTTGTTCTTCCGAAGCCAGTTAACCTTCGGAAGACACTCCTATTATCCAGTGGACATAAGTATGGCCTCTCTGACACTCCGCTGCAAATCTCTGAGATACTGCATGGCGTTTTCTCAAAAGCCATGTAGTTGACCATACTTTAATCCACTGTTTACCTTTTTATGTTAATTACAGTTGCCATCTTTAGTTGGTGACAAAAGGTAAGTCATGGACATGTCATGACTACCATATCTTAGATAATACTTTATCTAACATACCTTAACTATAGCATTGTAGTATATGCTTTAGTCTTAGGTTTCCAGCTGGTATCAAGTATAACCGGCTGTAGGATCTAGTATATATAGTTTCTTATTGTAACTCTTGTTTCATGCTTGTAAGTGTCTTGTAATCTTGAGTTGAGAAGTAATATATACAAGTACCTTGAAAATATATCTCTGCTTGTTCCTTTGATTACTTATTATATTATTATCAACTCTTGTTAAAGGCATTGCTTCATCTGATTTGAGTGTTATTATAAGTGAGTTTGAGAGAAACACAAGTGTTTAAGTGACAAACCCGATCCTGCAATTGGTATCAGAGCTTTTTAGGCTCTTGATTGTGAGATCTTACCATCCTAATCAACCAGTTTTTCACTCCTCCTTATACCTTACTCAAAATGGCCCTCAACAAATCTGAAGTTGATATGGGAACGATGACAAAAGCTCCCATCATCGCCGCTGAAAACTTCAGGTTTTGGAGTAGAAGAATGGAAGGCTTCATCAGGTACCAGTATAGCAAGATGTGGCAATCCATCATCAATGGCCCGTATAAGCCAAAAGTAGCTGGTGGAAACGGTGCCATGATTGAGAAAGCCGTTGAAGATTATTCTGATGAAGACAGGAAGAAGCTTGACATAGACAACAATGCTATGACTGTTCTTATGACTGCAATCCCAAACTCCATCATGGTGGGGTTTGAGCATTGTAAGTCTGCCAAACAACTCTTTGATGCTCTTGCTCAAATGTACTCAAGCTCAAATGATTCACAGAAGGACTCACTGAAGCAGCAGTTTGAGAACTTCACCTATGTTGCTGGAGAGACTCTTAGCTAGCAATATTTCAGGTACATGGATCTCATCTCTTCTCTTCAATCTGTGGGAATCACTCATGAACTCAGAGACCTTACTAGAAAGTTTATGAGTGCTCTACCCAATGAGTGGACATTCTACTGTGTCTCCATCAAGAGAACAGAGAATTTGAATACACTCACCATGACCGAACTCTATGGGATCCTTGATGGATACCGTTTGGAAATGGAAAGCAAGAGGGGTCACCAGACAAGCAGACTCTTGAGTCTTCCTGCTAGCAACGCTTTAATGGTTGCTGAAGGCTCAGGCATCTCCCAGTCTAAGCAGTACCTGACCTACACCCAGTAGCCATCTTGTTCCTCTGGGCCTTACATCACATTTCCTGAGACTCCAAGGTCTCAACAAGCTCAGCAAAACTCCTTTCAGGAGGGCTGTGCATTTGTCTCAGGGAGTGGGCACTCAAATGACTATCAATACTGCTTTGATGATCTAGAGTGTTTTAGCCCGGATGACATAGAGTATGTGGACATAGTCCAACAAATGGCTCTTCTAACCTACGGAGCGAAGAAGTTCTTTAAAAGAACTGGAATGCAATTCCCTCAGAACCCAATCACCAGCAAATTTAGGTTTGACAAAAGCAAGGCCAAATGTTACAACTGTAACCAACTTGGTCCTTTTGCAAGGGAATGCAAGGCTCCCAAGTCCAACCCGGGAACCTCACAGGCCTCCACACATCCTTCTACACCAAAGCCCACTGGAAAGTCAACTGAGACTGCAGCAATGGCTCAAGAAGTTGACTAGAGCTTCATGGTTCAAGATGTGACTCCTGCTCAAGCACTCATGGCAGGAATAGATGAAAACAAGGTATATGAACATCTCTGTACCCCTGCTTGTATTGCTAAGGTTAAACTGTATCAGGACTACAATATGGAAATTAATCTGATATTAAGTCTTTAAATGTTTTAAAATCTGACTTTAAAAGGGCTGAATCTGACTACCAAAGAAAAATTGAGGAGTTAGAGAAAACTGTGTCCCTCTTAAAACATGAACATACAAACTACAAGACTCAAATCAAGGATTTAATATCCAAATTGACTGAGGCTCAAGCCCAGCTTGTCACTGCTGAGGCTCAAGCCAGGAAGTATGCTATTTCCGAGTAAAACTTCCAAGCCATTCTTGCATCATCCTTTCACTCAAAGCTTTGTTATCAAAACAAAGGGGGGTTGGGAACCAATGAAATTGCTCCACCACACTCTTATGAGTCGGTAAGACAACCAAGGTGTGGTACTGAAGAGCAAGAGGTTCCATCTGTTGACCCAGCTTCTCAAGAGTCAAAGAATGATGCAACTATGGAGACCATGACCATCACAGGGAAGGAACAGGTAATTGTGCCCTCCCCAGCCAATATGATCAAACCCTGACCACCAAAGCCAGAGAAGCAGAGCTAAGGCAGCCGAAAAACTGCCAAGAAGGTGGCTGAATCCAAGCTAAAGATAGACCCAAAGCAAAAGGGTGTATTCATATCAGCTGGATTCCAGGTGGTTGGACCTTCTGATTCAGGAAAAGAGTACAGTACCAGTACTCCTATCCTACCAAAAGATCAGAAGTTAAAGGGAAAGGTTGCTGATGAGGAGAAAAAGAACAAGAAACAGCAATCCTCTCATTCCTAGAAAGTTAACATTGCATGCATAATGTGTGGTCTGCAAAACCACATGGCTAAAGATTGTTACTACAATCCTGCTAGCACACATTATGCAAATAATGTTAAAAGAGAAGGAGTCAGGAAAGGTTTCACATTTGGACCATATCAAATGGTTCAAGTGTTGAAAAAGGGAAAGCTTGTTTCCGAAGCAAGGCTTCTCTCGGAAGAAAATTCTTCTTCCGAAAGGAAAAAGGCTTCTGAAGTTAAAGCTGTTAAGACTCAGAAAATTAAAAGAGTCCCCTTGAAACCATCCCAGAAGAAGACTGCTTCGGAAGAAAAGGTGGTGAAGGTCTCTTCCGAAAAGAAAGAAGCTTCGGAAGAATGCCAAGCTACAAAAGCTTCAACAAGCTCATCTTCTATGATCAACTAAGGGATGGAATGGAAGATCAAGGAAGATGCTATAGCCCAAACCTCTTCTTCAAAGACATCAATTGAACCCCCATGCATAAATTTTGGTTCAATTATGTCACTCTCATTGGAAGAACCCAAGACCAATAAGGCTTGGGTTTCCAATCAAAACTAATTATCTCACCTTATGTGCAGGGACATCCATATGACAAGAATAACAACATTTGGATTGTAGATAGTGGATGCTCAAGGCACATGACAGGGAACAGATCTCTCCTTCAACAATTTTAACATTATGATGGAGGTCCTGTCCAGTTTGGAGGTGAGGCCGGAGGATATATTTCTGGCAGAGGGAGTATATCCAATGGAAAGTTAAAAGTTGACAAAGTTAACTTTGTCAAACAGCTTGAACACAATCTGTTAAGTGTTTCTCAATTCTGTGATCAAAAGCATCAAATGCTTTTCACAGAACATGAGTGCATTATCCTCAAACCCGGGATGACAATTCCTCAGGAATTGGTGCTTCTTAGATCTCCCAGGAAAGGGGATATGTACAAGCTTGATATGAACAATGCTTCCCCAATGGGAGAAGTATCATGCTTTCTTTCCAAAGCTGATGGTGATGAGTCAACACTATGGCATAAACGAATGTGTCATGTCAATTTTAAGACAATGAATAAATTGGCTAAAAATAACTTGGTACATGGTTTGCCTAAAAAGGAATTTTTCTGCAAAGATAACTGTGTTGCTTGCCTGAAAGGAAAACAACACAGGTCTTCTCATAAATCCAAAGTTGTTAACTCTATCACCACTCCATTACACTTATTGCACATGGATCTATTTGTTCCCACAAGTATAATGAGTATTGGAAGGAAATCATATTGCCTTGTGGTTGTTGATGATTTTACTAGATTTACATGGGTATTCTTTTTAAGAACTAAAGATGAAACTGCTGAAACTTTAAAATCTTTTATTCTTAAAATAGAAAATCAAGTTGATCACAAGGTTAAAATAATTAGAAGTGATCAAGGGACTGAGTTTAAGAACTTTGTTCTTGACTCATTTTGTAACTCAAAAGGATTGCCAGACAATATAGTGCTCCTAGAACTCCTCAACAAAATGGGTTGCTGAGAGGAGAAATAGGACACTTATTGAGGCTGCTTGGACTATGTTAGCTGATTCAAAGCTGCCTCTAACATTCTGGGCAGAGGCAGTCAGCACTGCATGCTATGTGCAGAACAGAGTTCTTGTAGTAAAGCCACATTGAAAACCCCTTATGAGTTATGGAACAAGAGGCCACCGTTCATTGGCTTTCTAAGGTCCTTTGGCAGCAGGTGTACCATACTTAACACAAAAGACAATTTGGCAAAATTTGCTGAAAAGTCAGATGATGCTATCTTTGTTGGATATTCCTCCTATTCTAAAGCATACAGGGTTTATAATATTAAAAACCAACAATTTGAGGAATCTTCCAACATTGTAGTTAATGAGCACACTCCTTGTGTTAGGGGGAATGGCCCTGATCATATCTTTGATTTAGAATTGTTTCCAAACTATTCTAAACCATCTTGTAAGAATGTTTCAGCTGGAACAGGTGCTCAAAGTAATTCTGATGAAGAACAACAGTTTGAACTTCCCAGACCTATTCCAAGTTCTCCAAGAGCTGCAACAATTCAAGTTCCCACTATTGAAAGATCTGACAGCATAACCATTTCAAGAGATAGTGGAACTTCAACAAGGGATTCACCTGCTGATTTTCAAATCTCTTCAGGTGATCCTGCACAACACCAAGCTGATGGAAGCACCATTTTGAAGGAACATGCAACTGTTAATGATGCTTCACAGCAAAGAAATGATGATGTTTCTCTTTCATTCAATCAGTCCTCATTGAATGAGTTTGAAACAACAGTTGGACCAAGTATTCAAGCTCCTGAGCAAAATATGTCCAACTTGGACTTATCTTTGCAACTGGAGGTGATTCCAAGACTCCGAATTCATAATACTCATCCAGCTGAAAACATCATAGGGGAAGTCTCTGAGGGTGTGAGAACAAGAGGACAGACTCATAATGGGAATGTCTGCTTGTACTCATGCTTCTTATCCCAAATGGAACCCAAGAAGGTGGAAGATGCCTTGAAATATAATAGCTGGGTTGAATCAATGCAAGAGGAGCTGCTTCAATTCAAAAGACAGAAAGTTTGGAACCTATGTTCGCTACCATCTGGTCAAGTACCTATAGGCACCAAATGGGTATTCAGGAACAAAAGAGATGATAGAGGCTTGATTATCAAGAACAAGGCAAGACTGGTGGTTCAAGGATACACTCAAGAGGAAGGAATCGATTATACTGATGTCTTTGCACCTGTTGCAAGACTTGAGGAGTTAGGATCTTCCTTGCTTATACTGCATCCAAGAATTTCACTGTCTACCAGCTTGATGTCAAGTGTGCCTTTCTATATGGGGATATAGATAGGGAAGTCTATGTATGCCAGCCTCCAGGATTTGAAGACCCACAGCATCCAAACTATGTGTGCAAGTTGGATAAAGCTCTATATGGGCTGCACCAAGCACCTAGGCTGTGGTATGAGACATTGTCACAATTTCTCTTGAAGAATGGTTATACTAGAGGTACCATTGATAAGACTCTCTTCATTAGAAAGTCTGGGAAAGACATTTTGCTTGTTCAAGTCTATGTTGATGACATCATATTTGGTTCCTCAAATGACCAAATATGCAAAGACTTTGAGAGCATTATGAAGAAGAAGTTCGAGATGAGTTCCATGAGAAAAATGGACTTTTTCCTTGGAATTCAGGTAAAGCAATTGAAGGAAGGGTTCTTCATCAATCAATCTAAGTATGTCAATGATATCTTAGAGAGATTTGATATGAAGGATTGTAAAGCAGCAAAGACACCTATACCCAGAAACCATGATCTCTGCCCTAATTCTGAGGGGGAGGATACTGATCAACATCAGTATAGAGCAATCATTGGTTCTCTGATGTATCTCACAGCAAGTTGACCTGATATCATGTTTGCAACTTGCATTTGTGCAAGATATCAGGCTGCTCCAAAGGTGTCTCACCTAATTACTGCCAAGAGAATCCTCAGATACCTTAAAGGAGCACCTAAACTAGGTCTCTGGTATCCAAGAAATAGTGATTTTAATCTCTATGGTTACTCAGACAGCGATTATGGTGGCTGCAACATCAACAAGAAATCAACATCAGGTGGATGTCAATTTCTTGGTGGAAGGATCATCTCATGGCAATGCAAAAGCAATCCTGTGTCTCTACATCAACTGCTGAAGCTGAATACATTGCTGCTGCTAGTTGCTGTGCTCAGCTACTGTGGATTCAAAACCAGATGATAGACTATGGATTCAACTTCATGAGCACTCCTATCCACATTGACAACAACAGTGCTATATCCATTACTGAAAATCCAGTGAAGCACTCCAAGACAAAGCACATTGATATCAGGTATCATTTCATTAGAGATATTCATGAGAAAAATCTTATCAAACTAATCAAAGTTGATTCAAATGAACAATATGCTGATTTGTTCACCAAAGCATTTGATGAACAGAGATTTAAATATCTCATTACAGCTATTGGGATGATAAACATTGATTAGTTAATCTCAATTGATAACCTTTTAATGTGTAATGTCTTATGTCAAAACAATCTAAGCCCTGTTACAAAAGATCTTTTCTTAAAATTTATCTAAGTATAAGTTCTTCCGAAGAGAAATTAACCCTCGGAAGATATCTTGCATATCTTCCGAAGCAAATTTCTCCCAGGATAATTTTCTTCTCGGAAGAGTGTTAAGTCTCGGAAGAAGCGATTGAGTTCATCTTAGATCTACTTCCGAAGCACTTAACACACTCCATCTGAAAGCAACATATACTCTCGGAAGTAAGCAATTTACCTTCGGAAGTAAATTTGCCTTCGGAAGAACTTTACCTTCGGAAATGCTTTATACTCGGAAGAAAGATTTTACTGTGTAACGGAAATCTTTTGGGCCCCACACTGTGAAAAGTAAAGATTTTGTTAATGATGTCGGATTATTTAAATGGTCTAACCTTACCGCCCATGTCACATCATCCACTAAACCCTCACATCATCTTATCCAAACCACCCTTTAAACCGCCATTTCACCCATTTAAATACTTCCGGTTAATCACTTACACTCTTTTTACCCAAATTACTGCCCTAAAAGCTTTCTTCTTCTCCAATTTACCTTACTCCGAACTATTCTTCTGTCATCTTCTTCAATGGCCCTAAACCCTCAGCATAACCAGGTCGCACTCCTTGATTCTTCAAGGGATGCTGACTTCTCAGATATCATTTCTTTCCTGACCCAATCTTTATACTACACTGCTTTGACTGTAAATCCTACAATCTACTCAAACCAAATGTCCGAATTCTGGGCAAATGGTCGGATTGAAACCCTAAACGGGGTTCGTGTCATAAGGTCAAGCATTTGTGGCCAAGAGTTGGTCATCTCTGAACAGATCATCAGGGAGCATCTCGAGCTCCATGATGAGGGCGCTCCAACGGAATTCCCCAAAACAGATTTAGACAGTTCTTATCTCCAAATGGGATACGGTGGAGATGTTAGCAGGTCAACGGTCTACAAATTCAACTTCTCCTACAAGTGGAAGTTCCTGCTACATGTGGTTCTTCACTGTCTATCTAACAAATCTGGGGGATGGGATCAAATCCCGTATGAACTTGGGTGCTTAGTTCACGGGTTGGTACAAAGCCTCCGCTTCAACTATTCAAGGTTTGTGCTGACTAACCTTATGGGAAATCTTCAAAGGGACACATTCTTTATGTATCCCAGGTTTCTCCAGCACATCATCAACTGTGAGCTGGATCAGGGTAAGCTTGTCTGTGCAGCTGCTCTGTCTGCTCCCCAAATGAGGCCGACCATCTTCAAGATCTTGAAGAGAGTGTCTACCAACTACACTGGAAGAGATACCGCACTACTTCCAGGTATGATTGAGCCAATGGCTCCTGGTGACATCCCTGTTCACCCCACAGGTGATGAACCCACACCAGCAACTACCCTCACCATCCCAAATCTACCTTCTCCACCCATTACTGTTACATACCAGAGACGTCCCAAACGAACCCTTGTTCAATCTACTCTGATTGAACAAGCCCCTCTCTTCAATCCAAAAAGGCTAGAGTGGAACAAAGGGCTCCCACTCAGCCAGAGGTCCACCCATCCTTCACAATTGACCTCAATATGGGTCTTGAGTCTCCTCAGTCTCAGACCCATGAGCCCAAAACCCAAGCTGATAGCCCTCAGGGAGAGTTTCTATACTCCCCTAGCAGCCACAAGGGGACAGCTCAATGCCTTTTGACATTGATCAAAGTCCCGGGTCATTAGGTTTTCACTCCTTATCTTTTACTGACCTTTTGACCAGAGCTGGTGAAGAGATTATGTCTCTTAAAGGCGATGAAGTTGATCCACAACACCCTCTCAAGGATCAACAGAGCCTAGAGAGACCCCTTATCTCTAGCCCACACCAGCAAAGCCTTACTGAGGTGAGTCCCACTGATGTGGAGGGGACTCATGTAGATTCAGCTGCCACTACTGAAGGAGCCTCAATGGATCCTCAGGACAGTGGTAACGACAGTGAGACTGAATCTATGGCAACCATGCCCTTTGATGCCTCTGAAAGAGACATCATTGTGCAAGGGAAACCAGGGTGCCAAGAAACCACATCTGGTGGTGAGGATGAACATACCAGGTATGTTACCTCATCTCCCCGTGATTCTTCAAAAGAAGATGAGGGAAGTATGCAACTCACCATTCAAGACCTACTTTCTAAAGTCTCAAACCTTGAATCAAAGGTTAAGACTTTAGAGGATAGGTCTGCCACTCAGCAACTTGAGATTGAAACTCTCAAGGCCAAACTAGCTGAGAAACAGATTGAGAGATCTGTTAGGCATGTACCAGTTCAGGTCTCCTTGACCTCTTCCTCTAGCTCATCTAGCTCTCAGGATGATGCTACCAAAAAGGGGGAGAGTGTTGAGAGACAAAGCCAAAGACAGGAAACCCAAAGTCAAGCTCTTACTTCTTTGAGCTCAAGATATCCAATGCAACAAGCTGCTATCTTCCCTGAGCCTCCTCCAGTTGTCTTTCAAGTGGATCAAAGGATGCTCCAGGATCTCAATAGGTTCTTCAACAAGTTCCTTTTGAATCCCTCATAGAACCCAGCCCTGATATGTCTGTGATTTACTTCGGAGCTCAAGAGCTTCAGAGGTTGAATGCACCTCCTACCACTGTCGAGAAAGTTGGTCAACCTAAGGTCCAAGTGGAACCTGAGATTAACTTCGAAGGGGAAACTAGGACTGATGGCCCAGCAACTGAAACAGTTGGGAAAGAAAGTGCATTTTCACAGACTTCCGAAGCACAATTCAAAGCCTCGGAAGAACAAGCTCAAACTTCCGAAGCTGAGATTGCTGCTGCGGAAGGACTATTTTCTCTTTCCGATGATCTAATAGTCACAGATGCAATTCTGGAACTTGCATCTGAGGTTAATAGGGAGGACTTTCTCAGCCAACCATTGGCTCTAACATCTACATTGACTCCAGCTCCCACCTCTACTACCCAACCTGGATCTTTTATCCAAGAACCCCCAAAGTCTAGCACTTCCGAAGACATCAAAGGCAAGAGGAAGATGACTTCGGAAGAGCTTCAGGAGGAAGAAAGGTTGGAGAAACTTAAAAGGAAAGGTAGGCTACCAACTGGGAAACTGTTAGCTGCAAGTACCAAAGCAACTGCAGCAAACCAGGAGGCAGTCAACAACCGAAGAAGGTTAGAGGTTATAGACAGACTTGTCAGTCTAGGGGCTGCAACTGAAGATGTACTCCTGCTCCCATTAGAGGAGTTGATAGAACTGGAAAAGGCAACCTTGCTGCTAAAACAGCAAAAAGAAAAGGCTGCAAGGTTGGCCTTAGAAGATGAAAGACAAAGAAAGGAAAGGGAAGCTGATCTGCAGCTCAGGAGAGAAAGGATCACCTTCCTACTCTCCAGAGGATTCTCTCAAGAGGAGTTGTCTCCACATAACAGTGATACGATCTTATGGCTCTTCAACAAAGAGCAAGATCAAATGGAGAAGGAGAGAAAGAGAGCTGCAAGGGAGAAGCTTGTGGAAAAGAAGAAGAAAGAAGAAGAAGCTGGACTGACTGCTGCCAAGAAGATAGGTGAGAAAGCCTGGATGAAGAGTTATCTCAAAGCTCATGGCTTCTCTGGCAGGCAGGTGGGTCCTATGTCTGAGAAGACTCTTCAGCGACATATCAGTGACATCAAGGCTGACATTCGCGCGGGGAGAAGGAAAGAGATGTATAGAAGGGGACAGGGGATGACCTTCAAAGCAACCTCTCAACCCAAAATCCAAACCCAACCTCAAACCTGAATCTACCCTTTCCCTTCCCAATCAAAACCGAACCCACTTCTGAACCATTCACCCCTGAACCTACACCATCACACCTACCAATCTCTTCACCTCAACCACCTAAACTACCCATCATCCAACCCAAAAACTTAGCCAGAACCCAAACTCCTCAACCTACCCAACAACCAATCAAACCATCCCCTCAGCCTTCTAAACATCTCTCTATGGAGGAATTCAAGGCGGTCAAGACTAAGCTCATCAACTGTACAACTCTGAGCGACATCTCCTGTGAGGAGGATTCAGTCAACTTGACTTATGTTGATGGATCCTCAAGTTCCCTCACAAGAGATCAATTTCTTGATCTGCCCAGAGGAACTTTGGACCAAGCTGCAAAACTCCTTGGCCTCAATTCAGATACATTGAATGAGGAAGAAAAGAAGCTGAGGAGAAAGCTGGTGACTCTACTGGATACAAAGAAAGGAGACAGGGTACCAAAACAACCTCTTGCACCCAGAAAGAAGATCATCCAGTGGAGGTTTGAAGACTCTTCTCACAACTTTGTTGTTGAGAGAGAGAATGGAGAGCTCAACAGGCTGAGTGCCTCATCTCTGCTACACTTAAGCAGCTTTGACATTGCTGAGTTAGCAGAGAAACCATTCTCCAACCCTTCAAACGCCGATGTAGCTGCCCACATCAGAAATCACCTAGGCAGCCTTCATATGGCCGAGCAAACTGCTAGAAGCAAGGTTGAAGAGGAGTTGAAACTGAGAGAGGAGGAGGAAAGGAAAGGATCAGCAACCAAAGGCAAATCCTTTCTTCAAATGGTTGAAGGTCCAGAACTTGAGACCATAGTTAGATGGGAGTATGACTATAACTCCCGTCAACTAACTCTCTTCAGGGGGACACAACAGAGGGTACATGTCATTCAAAGTGATAGACTGGATCTCCTATCCACGAATGACTTGTACAAGCTTCTCAGCACTACTTCCGGGAAGAACAGAGAGACAGACAAATATCTTTTGTCCCTGGTGCTGAAAGCTTTGAGAAGCAGAAATAAGTGAAGTTTTGGTAGCATCAGCCTAGGGGGAGTTTGTTGGATCTAGAAAGGCTGTGGCAACCAAAACTAAGTCACTTAGAAGATTTTGAGTACAACATACAAAGGACTTCCGAAGCTAAGTATGGAACTTCCGAAGGAAGAAGGAGCTCTTCCGAAGTCTAAGTGTAAAATGCACTTCCGAAGGAAAACTCCAACTTCCAAAGACAAAGAACCTACTTCCGAAGATCAAGACTTAGAGACAAAGATCTGAAGTCAACTTCCGAAGTACAAGAAGTCCTTAAAGCCTCGGAAGCATAGAAGCATCTTCCGAAGTATAAGTGGCTTCGGAAGAACTTGTTCTTCCGAAGCCAGTTAACCTTCGGAAGACACTCCTATTATCCAGTGGACATAAGTATGGCCTGTCTGACACTCCGCTGCAAATCTCTGAGATACTGCATGGCGTTTTCTCAAAAGCCATGTAGTTGACCATACTTTAATCCACTGTTTACCTTTTTATGTTAAGTACAGTTGCCATCTTTAGTTGGTGACAAAGGTAAGTCATGGACATGTCATGACTACCATATCTTAGATAATACTTTATCTAAGATACCTTAACTATAGCATTGTAGTATATGCTTTAGTCTTAGGTTTCCAGCTGGTATCAAGTATAACCGGCTGTAGGATCTAGTATATATAGTTTCTCATTGTAACTCTTGTTTCATGCTTGTAAGTGTCTTGTAATCTTGAGTTGAGAAGTAATATATACAAGTACCTTGAAAATATATCTCTGCTTGTTCCTTTGATTACTTATTATATTATTATCAACTCTTGTTAAAGGCATTGCTTCATCTGATTTGAGTGTTATTATAAGTGAGTTTGAGAGAAACACAAGTGTTTAAGTGACAAACCCGATCCTGCATAAAGAAAATCAAAGAAACTGACAAAAGGAATGGATGAGATGGGAGAAGAAAGGAGGAAGAAAGAAGAGGAAGATAAGGATGGCAAAGGCAAAGGAAAGAAAGATGAGTTTGATGACACCTTACGTGATGATGATAATATTAAAATATAAAAAGGCATAACAATTGGAAGCTTAAGCAGGCCCAAGCAAGCTTGAAAAGACTACTAAAGAGCTAAATCTAGCTATGATTCTAGTTTTAGACCCTACAAAAGAGAGTATGATAAAGAAATAGCTATGAGTACACTAATTAAAGATCTACATTCATATTCATCTTGTGATTTCACCATAGGTGAAGATATTATGGACATCATCGGTGAATATAACCTATAAGATCCATGTGTGGTAATTCCCAATCCTGTAATCTCTGAAAGAGAGCTTGCCTTACAAATAGTTCCTTATATTATGCTTACTAAAGAACAAAATGAATTGATGATGAAACTGGCTAAATAATTCAAGAAGAGAAAAAGATAATAGACTATTGAAAATGAAGCTGGTCTATCTGAAGCATTACTATCTTTGTTAGATCTAGGAACAATAGGTCTATATCCTTTTGTATAGGCTTAGAACTTTAATCAATGCTTGTAATGAACTTTTGTAATTCATTATTTTGATGTATGGATTATGTAAATAGGTTAACCCATATATGTTTTGAATTATGTGTATGATTGCAGGTTCAAACATTATACTTGGTCAAATGCAGAAATTGACTAAGTGTAAGAAACATCTACGGATGAACATTTATGTTCTTCCGTAGATATCATTCTTACAAGAAATACATCCGAAGATCTTCTACGGAAGAACATCGGTGCAGATGAAGAGTGCTGCAAGACCAAAGATCCACGGATGAATAACTTGTACAATGAAGAACAAGTGAAGACTCCTACGGAAAAGAAGACTCCTGCAGAAGACAACATTACTGCGGAAAACCAAACATTTCTACTTGCAACATCAAGCAATTCAAGTCAACAAGTCAAACACGAACTCCAAGAGATTTGGTGTTTCCTTAACAAAAACATATATGCCTATAAATACAAGTCCTAGGTTACATATCAAGAGGACGGGCGACTAGACGGCAAACACCAAACATCACATCAATTCACACAATCAATCAAACACAAAACCCTAGCAGCCGTCACATCAATACATCAAAAACATCAACACGTTCGAAGCAAACATTGTTATTAGCATTCATTATTTGATCTTTTGTAATCATTAATTAGTTTTAATGAAATACTTTTGAACCAAATCTTGGTCTTTCATTTATTGTGTTGAAATCATTCTGTTCGTTATCAATAATATTCATTGTCTTTGATTTTTAATAATTAATCAATTAAGCAACGATTAATGATCATCTGCAATCATTAAATCGATTCCAATCTAACACTGATAATTCCTGATTGCCATCCTTGGATTCACAGTCTTGAGCTACTAAAATGCAAACATACACAAGAAAGAGAAAGTATTTGTCAAAAAATACAAAGGAAAGATGCTAGTTGTAAAAGATACCTGAACCAACAGCAAAGAAAGCAAAAAAAGAACCTAGTAGCCATGTTGCAGTTGCATAATTCTCTGAAGAAGATGTAAAACAACTATGCAAAGGGAATTCAATAAGTAATCATTGATTCGGATGAAGGAGAGATTGCTAGTGGATTCAAACTGTTAGAAAGCTTCTTTGATGAGCTTGACTTTGCTGACAGCCCACTAAGGCAAGAATCAACAATTGAATAGATGGTCATGAAAGCTCAGAGTTATGAATTGATGGTGAAAGCTATGTTTCTTATCAACAATGGTTATGATGCAGACCAAGTATTTTGAGTGACCTATGATACAATGACTGATGAAGTTATTAAGGTTTAAAGGCTTCTTGATCCAATAGTGGAAGCTGAATATGAGAAGAACATCTCTTAAGAAAAAAAAGCGTAGAGTTTGATCCATTAACTTCAGTTGAACCATCTGTTAGACTATGGCAACATCTCACTATCCATTTCCAGATCCCTATGCTACGTCAGATAAGAAAATAAAAGAATACTTAGCAAAGAATGGATATAGAAAGATGAAATTAGGTCCAGTGAAGAATAATTTCAGAAGAACAACCATTATCAAGTACATTCAAATGATGAAGAGCCAGATGAAAGCATTATAAGAAATGATTATCACAGCGCCTAGACCTAGATCATCTTCTCAACAAATTCATATTACAGTAGTTGATCATGACACGTATATGTTTTTTCTAAACAAGAATCCAGATTGGTTCGACCGACCATCTTAGACTCTTTAAGAGAAGGCTTAACCACTTTCGATATGATAGAAGGTGGTATTAGCTCTAAAAGGTAAAGTTGATGTTAAAATAATAACCTAAAAGTATGAAAGTGACTGGAACATGTTTATAATCAAGAGGATTTCTAGATTAGTTTAGATTTACACTGAATATCATGATTTAGTAAACGCCTTGAAGATTTATGATCTCAAGGAGTTAGCTGATCTTGAACTGATTAATCATTCTAGAATATCTAGTGGAAAAAAACTTTGAGAAGATCTTATATATGTTCAAAAGAACTAACAATCTCAAAGCAATGAAAGAAAATGTATTAGAAGTGACAAAACATTCATCAATCCCTTCCAAATAGAAGAGAAAAAGAAGAAGAAGAGAGTGCCTTTTGAGTTTGGGAACATAGCAAAACTAGAGATGAATTCTGATGGTGATGTACTGTTACACAGGGATGGATTATCTACTAAAAAGATCCGAATACAAGCCATTCAGAAGATGAGCCAGATGAAGATTAATGTTCTTGACAAAACCAAGATACGAGAAGCTAAAACCTTTTTAAACATGATTAAGGCTATTTTGGATCCTACACTGGTAGAACCTCCCATCACTTAAGACCAAGAACCAGCTATATCTTCACAAGCACCACCACCAACAAACCCTTTAAGTACACAGACTGCAAAATCCTTAGGTAGAGTGTTGTTCGCCTCTAAAAGATAATACACGCAATTCAAGAAGGGGTTAGTGGGTTGCTCTGTTTGGTAAAATTTGCACAAGTATAAGAACCTATGTAGACAACTAATACGAGTACAAGTATTACATTCAATTTGGGTCAAGAAAAGCACAAGTCAAGAAATGTGGATGTTGTAGAACAAATGCGGATAGGTAGAAAAACATAAGTGTTGCTCATCTGCGTTAGTCAGATGCAGATGAACAACTAAATAGGGACAAGGCTATATGCATTAATTAATGTGAATGAACTGAAATAAAGGCTTATGTACAAATGAAGATATGCGAACAAGGTTTTGTCATCCATATTAATAAATGCAGATGAACAAAAGAAATGCTTATGAAGACTCAAAGAAATGTGAATTGCATTTTATACTATTTTAATTAATGTTAAAATAATAGTACAGGACCGGTGAAGGGTATGCAATTACAACACAACAACACAATGAGGAGAGTTCCTTAGAACACTTAACATATCAAATAGGAAACTGGTAACTTAAGTGAAAGATGCTAAGAACACAAGTAAAAATGAGACAAAACAAGATAGCTAACAACACTAGTATTTGGTTTTCAAGAATGCTGTATATTGCTTCTCAAGTTCTTTTACAAATGTTACATAACATAGATAGAAAGTTACAAGTACTTGAGATACTTTATACTACATCCTACAACCGGTCATACTTTGAAGGCCAGCTGGATACATAAGACTAGACAACAAAATCAAATGTAGAGTCAAAAGGAAGATTGCCTTTTGACTAGTCACTATGACATGTCATAGCTCACATCCTATTTTATTAAAAAAAAGGATAAAAGTATAAAAAGTAGACAGCTTAGACTCAAGACCTCAATGTACAGTACCAAAAGCATAGACCTTTTCACCAACTCATGTAAGTTGGTGATCGAACAGAGTTGCAGCGGAAAGGTGTTCCAGCTTTATGGTAAAGTACATCAGATAAAAGCATGTATCTAAAAGTCTTTGGAAGAAATCTGTCTTCACTATTTGGCTTCGGAAGACTTTGTCTTGTAAGCTTTGGAAGACTTCACTTTTGGCTTCGGAAGATATTGGTCTTGGCTTCTCAAGATTTTACACTTAGAATATCTTTTAGTGCAAGGTGTAAAACTTCCAAAGCATTTCTACTCCTGTTCGTTTAGTGCATGCATGCAGAAAGACTTTGGATGTTTTGGTTGCATCAGACTTATAGGAATCCATACAAACTCCACCTAGGCTGATGCTACCAAAACATTTGAAGATCTTCAGCTTTTGACAGTGCTCATTTTGATGATGACCATGCCCTTCTTCATTATATGGTCAGGATCACTCAGAATCTTATAGTATCTTCTCATCGCAAAGAGATCAGGCAGAGGTAGGTTGAATAGGTCTTGTCATGTGTAGACATCTTCACCACCTTGATCTCTAATCACATGCCATCTCTCTGGATTAGTTGTGAAGGTCCAGGATAAGATGGGTCTCTCAGATGGAAGAGGAGCCACTTGGATTGGAGTTGATTAGGCTGCCTCTTCATGCATTTCCTCAGGTTGATCTAACTCAGCCTGAGATATAGAGGTGGATGATTCAAACTTCTTCTTCTTCTTTGACTTTGGTTTAGAAGCCATCCTCTTCCTCCTCTTTGAGGACTTTAACTGCAAACACCGGTCTACAACACCTTGTTGATCAGTCTTGTCTTGCTCAGTTGGGTGTTCCTCCCTCATAGGTTCAGAAGGAGAGGGAGTTTGACCCAGCTGTAGATCAGAAGATGAAGCTTGTTGAGGCTCAGCAGGAGGTCCAGGTTGTGTTGTCTCAGGTTGTTCAACCTTATCCTCCACTTTAGGAGGAGCTTGACTTGGAGGGGAATGTAAGTCAATTAGCTCTCCATTTTTGATCTTCTGCTTGATTACCTTGATGTGCTCATTCGTTGTGGATAGAGACATAGGGCCAAGTCTCCTTCCAGAGAATCCATACAGCTTCAAGAAGCTAATCATCCTTTTTCTATCAGCAGACTTCTTCATGCTTTTTAGCATAATAGCTCTTGACTTTGCAGCCTCTTCCCTCATCTTTATCTTTGTTGCCTTTTGTTCTTTGAGTACTTGAAGTTCAAGCTGTTTGAGATACTCAAACTTAATGTACTCAAAGGACAAGGGAAGAAGTGCAGATGCCTGGTAGAGACCTGTGGCACTCAGGTAGTTGATCATATTTTGCCTATCTGTTTCTTTGTCTACCTGAGGTTCTTGTGTAGCTGCCACAGTCTCTTGCACAGGGCTTTCTTGAACTGCAGAGAGAGTAGGGACATGCTTGTATAATCTTTTCTGTCTCTTCACCTCTTTGATTTGGAGAAGTAGCCTTGCATCCTCCGCTTCCTTCATCTCTCTTGACACTTTCATGTCAGCCAGTTCATTAAGTTCCTCTAAGGGGAGAGATATAATCTCATCAATGTCATAGTTCCTGGTCTGCAGGTAAGTAATCCTGACTGCCCTCAACTCATCATCTTGAGTGTTTGGTCTGGGGGCAGCCCTGATTGCAGCTTGCTGAAGTCTAAAGACCCAGAGGAACTTTCTCCCCTTACCTTCCTCTTCCTCTCTCTCTCCTCCTCCTCCTCAATCTCCTCAGGAGTAAAAATCCTTTTCCCTTTGTCACCCACAGACCTTTGTGACACGGGGTGGAGAGATCTTTGGCCTTCATGGCTTGGTGTAGCTTTGTAGCTCTGGCCAGAGAGAGATTGTGATACACCTTCACCAGCTGGTGTTTCACTGAGGGAATGAATTTCTGAAGTAGTTATTGGCGTGACAGGGCACTCAGGCTCTATCACTGGGCTTTCAGTCAAGGTTTTCCCCTTGAAGCTAATCTTAGGGTCTGCCTCAACATCCAGCTGACCAATGACATTACATGATTGCCTTTGTCTCCTTCTTAGACTGAACTATTCAGTAATTCTGTCTTGAATCCTTTGTACCAACCTGTCAGCTTGTCTAGATTGACTTGGGTTGACAAGTGGCATGTTGATCAGGTCAAGACCTTCATAGTAGTTCAAGGTCTGAAAGTTGAACACCTCTTACTGCCCTTGAACTCTTTGAAGAATGATGGCTCTTCTATCAGCATCATACCTCCACCCAATAATGTAAATGACGTTCCTTGGGGTGGGGATGATATAGCCCATCGAATGCCTTCCTCAAAGAGACTCTGAATGAAAGAGTCTATAGAGTCCACATCAATGTGAACTTGAGGAAGTTGCTGAGTATGTACAATTGCAAGTGAGGATGGTGAGTCCTCAATGTCCATACTCCCTAAAGAACTCCCAGGTTCTGTGACTATAATGACTTTCTCCTCCTTTTTGGTAGCATCACCCTCTTGCATAGCTGAGCTAGGAGTTAGGTCAATCACATTCACAGGTTCTTGTGTTCCAAGTTGATCTCTCCTTAAAGGTCTCCCAGCTAGTTTTCCCTAAGATAAGTTATCTTAAGATGCTGATCATTGACCCTGTTATGCAGGGAAGTCACCTGAGATTTAAGATGACTAACCTTAGAGACTAAATAGGTGCATGTTTTTGACAGTTTCTGCACCTTTAGTCTCAAGTTCCCTTCATCTTCATCTAAAGAATCATTGGGGGACGAGATAATTGGACCAAAGTCCTCTCTCTCACCACCAGCTTTAGGTTCTTGGCTACTGTATTTCCTCTACTCATTGACAGCCTCAGTTGAGGTGTCAATAACTGAGTTGCCATGGTTGAGGTCTTAATGATGTAATCACTTGCAAAAGTGAGAGCCTCTTCCATATGGATCTCCTGAACAGGTTCAGGTTGATCCACGTCAGTAATGGGTGACAGATGTGGGCTAGACATAGGGGACTCAGGAGCACTCATCTCTCTTTCAGTAAGGGAAGAGTAGAGAGAATCATGGTACTCATTTCACCCTAAGTCTTCATCAGTATAGAATTCAAGGTTAGAAATGGGTTGATTTAAGTCTAAAGGCTGGGGATGGTAACTGTCCCCTGAAGGTTGTTCACTTGAGTGTTGAGACTCAGAGTGAAGGCTTAAGGCAGTTGGGCTTGTGAGCTCATAAGGCTGAGCATGAGGAACCTCAGCACTGATTCTTGAAGAGATGGGAGTGGTTTGCTCCTCATGGGAAGTGGGAGCTCTAGTATCCACTTCCTCCTATATGGGTGAGTGTATGGGGGCCTGCACAAGCTCAATAACTTGAGCAAGGGTTTGTTTGGATTTTCTTTGGTAGGTGAGGGTGATTTGTGGTCTTTTTGGTCGTTGGGAGGTAGAAGGTATGGGTTCAACACTAGCTTGTGTTGCTAGGTTTTCACCTTGATCAATGAGCTCTAACGCTTGTGTTTCTACCCCTGAGAAGCCTACAGTTGGCTTCTTCTTGATTTTAAAGATGTCAGCCTTCATCTGTCCAAATTTAAGAATATTACCTGTTTCCCTCAACTGTGAGCCCAGGTCACAGTTGAGAGTGTATTGAACATATCTAGGAAACATGTAATACTCTAAGGAGTCCAAGTTAGCAAGAAAATTTATGTAAACAAACTAAGAGTACCTAAACTTGACTCCTTGAACCATTCCATACACTATGAAGGAGAGATCCTCAGGAATCTGGTCCCACCCACCATGCTTGTTTGACAAGATGTGGATAAACACATGGAGCATGTATTTCTAGTGAGATGAGACCTTCCCTTTCATGAAGGTTTACAAAGAAATCTCCCTCATAGCCCATCTGCAAAAAAAAATGATTAATAGCTTCCTTTGGGAAGGACAACTCACCTTCTTCATCATCCACCTGTAAATGAGTGTTGATGATGGCCGGAGTGATGAAGATTGTGCTCCCCTGCACTGT
Organism: Flaveria ramosissima; assembly: GCA_025215565.1. Lineage (NCBI taxonomy): Eukaryota > Viridiplantae > Streptophyta > Magnoliopsida > Asterales > Asteraceae > Flaveria > Flaveria ramosissima. The sequence continues at coordinate 18,881,918 of CM046033.1, read as the reverse complement.
GGCAGACAGTGCCTTCTTCCCATCCATAATGACCTCTTGGCAGGTCTTCTAAAATTCAAGCAGATGATCCTCATAGAGAGTAGGATCAATGGTTAGAAAGGTGAAGTAGTTAGATAGAGCCAGGGTTGTTTCTGCGGTTTAGATTGGCCATTTTGAGAAGCTTAAAGGTGAAGGAAGGTGAAGAACAAAGGCGGTTTGGGAGAATTTAGGTTTAAGGAATAGTGTAATTAAAGAAGATAGTGAAAGAGGGGGGAACCGTTGGGTATTTATGTGGAAAGAATCTGAGACAAAGTTAATGAAAGAGGATAAACTTTGAAATCCGGATGTCAGTCCCACCTCTGAAAAAGTAGTTTACTTTTGCCCAAAAGTAGTTTTCTTGGAAGTCGAGAAATCTTCTGAAGGTTATTTAGCTTCGGAAGTTCTGAAGAAAAATCTTCTGAAGGCAAATTGGCTTCGAAAGATATTTCAAAGGTAGTTGAGAATTTTGCTTTGGAAGAGATTTAATACTCCGAATTTTTATTCTAAATAAATGAAATTGCTTTCGGAAGAAAAGTGTTCTTTTAAAACATAAAAGTACTTAAGTTGATATTAAGCTTCGGAAGATATTTCAGAGATTTCTTTCGAAGGTAAAATTACTGAAGTAGTTATTTGTTTACTAAGACATAAGTTCTTCCAAAGGTAATTTTAAATCTTCTGAAAAGTAAAGAGATCAAAATTTTCAAAAATCTAAGGAATGTCTTTTGAAATGATTTTCTTCCAAAGAGAACAAGGGCTTATGAAGGTGATTAAATAGACAACTTAGGACACACAGGTTTTAGAAATAATATGATTAAGTTTTCAGAAAAGCTATTCAAAGTTAATCATCCCAATAGCTTATACAAGATATTTAAATCTTTGTTCATCAAAAGCTTTGGTGAACAGATCAGCATATTGTTCATCTGTGTTAACTTTGACTAGTTTGATTAATCCCTTTTCAAAGTTATCTCTCAAATGATACCTGATACTGATATGCTTTGTCCTTGAGTGCTGCACAGGAGTTTTTGTGATTGAGATAGCATTGTTGTTGTCTATGTGGATGGGAGTCTCCTTGAAGTTGAATCCATAATCCAGCATCTAATTTTGAATCGAAAGCACTTGAGCACAGCAGCTTGCAGCAGCAATGTATTCAACCTCAGTAGTTGATGCAGACAGACAGGATGTGTTCTTACATTGCCAAGAGACTATCCTTCCACCAAGAAACTGACATCCCCCTGATGTAGACTTTGTAGTCATGTTGCAACCACCATAGTCACTATCTGTATAAGCATACAGACTAAAGTCAGAGTTCTTTGGATACCAAAGGCCAAGTAATGGAGCACCCTTGAGATATCTTAAAGTTATTTTGACAGTGATTAGGTGTGACATCTTGGGGTTGTCTGGATATCTTGCACAAATGCATGTAGCAAACATGATATCCGGCCTACTAGCTGTGAGGTACATAGAGACCCAATCATTGCCCTGTAGAGATGCTTATCAACACACTCCCCTCAAGATCAGGTCCAAGGGAGTGGTTCCAGGCTTTGGGTGTCTTAGCAGCCTTACAATCAGTCATGTTGAACCTTTTAAGTATGTCTTGTACATACTTTGACTGACTTATGAAGATGCCATTGTCAACTTGCTTCACTTGAATTCCTAGAAAGAAATTGAGTTTCCCCATGGCACTCATTTCAAACCTGTCCTTCATCAGCTTCTCAAAGTCTTTGCAAAGCTTTGGATTAGTTGACCCAAAGATAATGTCATCTACATATACTTGAACTAGCATTATGTCATTTCCTGTTCCTTTGATGAAGAGTGTTCCATCAATAGTACCCCTTTTGTAGCCATGCTGACAGAGATACTGAGATAGAGTCTCATACCACTTCCTTGGTGCTTGGTGCAGCCCATAAAGAGCTTTATCAAGCCTGCAGACATAATGAGGATGATCATGATCTGCAAACCCAGGTGGTTGTCTGACATACACCTCTTCATCAATCACCCCATAGAGAAAAGCACACTTGACATAAAGTTAGTAGACCTTGAAGTTCTTGGATGCAGTAAAAGCTAGGAATATTCTGACAGCTTCAAGTATTGCTACAGGAGCAAAACATCTGTGTAGTCAATTCCTTCTTCTTGAATATACCCTTGAACAACTAGTCTTGCATTGTTCTTGATGACCGGTCCTCTGTCATCCTTCCTATTTCTGAACACCCATTTGGTTCCTATGGTAGTCTTCCTTTGAGGAAGAGGACATAGGTTCCAAACCTTTTGCCTTTTGAATTGAAGTAGCTCCTCTTGCATAGCTTCAACCCAACTTCCATCCTTTAAAGCCTTATCAATCTTCTTTGGCTCTATCTGGGACAAGAAACAAGAGTGAAGACAAACATTTGCATCATGGGTTTGTCCTCTTGTTCTCACCCATGAATCAACATCTCCAATGATGTTTATGGTAGGATGAGACTTGTGGATCCTTAGCTAAAGGATCACAGCAAATTGCTTAGACAAATCTAAATTTGAGAAATTCTAATCTGGCAAGGAGGATTCACCCTCCACATCAGCACACTTATCAAGATTGACTTATCCAATGAGTGTGTGACATCATTGATGTTGTCTTCAATGGAGTGGTTATCAGCATCAAGAAATTCCTGATCACTTTCACCACCACCATTTTCTCAAACATTTAAAGCTTCTTCTTCTGAGTTTTATGCCTTTAAGCTGGAATTTGAAGGCACCCCAGAAGTATCAACATGATTTGTCATTGATATGCTGGTAGAAGCTTCATTTGCAGGATTGGTTATCGCTGGAGCTGAAGATGTGTAGCTTGAAAGTCTTATTAGCTCAAATCTTTGGTCAGAATCACCTGTAGGTAGTATATATGTGGACCCTGAAACATGCTCACAAGATTTGTTAAAAACAGTTGGTAACTAAATCAAGATCAAATAGCCTATCCGGACCAAAACCTTGGTCACTGGGAGTGTGCTCATTGAAGTCATATTGACTGACTCCTCCAGTACTCTAGTTCTAAGATTGAGAAGAGTATCCAATAAAATGTCCATCATCTGATTTCTCAGCAAACTTGGAAATTTGTCTTTGGTATTCAAGATGGTGCAAGGACATCCAAATGACTTAAGAAAACCAATGAAAGGTTTTCTCTTGTGCCAAAGTTTATAAGGAGTCTTACCATGTGTCTTAACTACTACAACTCTGTTTTGCACATAGCAAGCAGTGTTCACTGCCTCTGCCCAAAAGGTGATGGGCAGTGTAGAGTCAGACAACAAAGTTTTTACAGCTTCAATTAGTGTCATGTTTCTCCTCTCAGCAACACCATTTTGCTGAGGAGTCCTGGGAGCACTATATTATCTTGTAATACCTTTTTCATCATAAAATGTATCAAAGCTTTGAATCTTGAATTCAATTTCTTGATCACATCTTATGGTTTTAACCTTGTGATCACATTGATTCTCAATTTTTAAGATGAAATTCTTTAGAACTCAGGGGTCTCATCCTTAGTTCTAAGAAAGAAGACCCAAATGAATCTTGTAAAGTCATATGTGATCACCAAACAATAAGAGGTCCTTTCTAAACTCATTACACTGGTGGGGCTAAAGAGATCCATATGTAATAAGTGTAGGGGATTAATGATGGAATTTCATTCCTTTGGCTTGTGAGATACCTTGTGTTGCTTCCCCTTCAGGCATGCAACACAGTGGTCATCACTTGTAAACTCTTTCTATGGTATTCCAGTTACCAAATCTTTTTTAATTAATTTATTCAATTTTTTATGTTTACATGGCATATTCTTTTATGCCAGAGGAAAGACTCATCACTATTTGCTTTAGATAGAAAGCATGAAACTTCTCCTGAGGGAGATGTTTCTTGCAAATCCATCTTGTACATGTTCCCTTTCCTGGGGGCTCCGAGCAGGATGTGCTCATGAGGAATGACCACCCGAGGCTTGAGGACAATGCACTCATGCTCAGTAAAAAGCATGTTATGACTCTGATCACAAAATTGGGATACACTTAGAAGATTGTACCCAAGCTCCTTGACAAAGTTTACTTCTCAATGTTGAGCTTACCATTTGCGACCTTGCTCCTTCCTGTAATGTAACCTCCTGCATCTCCTCCAAAAGCAACTGGTCCTCCATCAATTCTTTCAAACTTTTGGAGTAGTGACTTATTGCCTGTCATGTGCCTGGAACAGCCACTGTCAATGATCCATACATTTATGTTTGTCTTGAGTTGTTCCTGCACAAAAGAGATGGTTAGTTACAACTGGAAACCCAAGCCTCATTGGTCTTGGGCTCATCAAAAGAAATTGAAGACAGTGCAATAGTAATTGATCCTATAGTCATGCTAGAAGGATCATTTGCTGAAGTTGATGAAGAACTTTCAGCCACTTGGTCTTTCTTTGTCTTTAACACCACCTTTTGAAGCTTAAAATTGACCTTCAATACTTCAGAAGTTTTGTTGACTTCGAAGGTTTTGATGACTGGACCTTCATAAGATCTTGCTTTCGCTGTAGCAAGCTTTAGTGCTTCGGAAGTATTCCTTTCTTCCGAGACCAAATTTTCTTCCGAAGGCTCCACTTGTCTTCTTCTACATTTTGGAGCTTTCAAAAGGAAAGAGATTTTCCTTCCGAAGCTTGCTTCTTCTTCTCCAAACACTTAGAAGTTTCTTTCCTGGTCATGTGGAGAGTACTCTTTAGATTGTAAACACAATCCTTAGCAAGATGAAAAGTACTCCCACATATAACACAGTCCATTTTCTTTCTTCTAGGAGTTTTCTTTTGTGAACAAGGCTGAACATTGATCACTTTCCTTCTCCATCTTCATCTTTGCAGATGCTGTGGCAATTCTTGTGGGGATAGAACTACCTTTGGAGCTGGATGGTTCAGGTTGTATAGCAGTGGTGCACAACTAATCAGCCTTCTTCTTGATGATGGGATGATTTGGACATGAACCAGAATTCTTGTTGATGGAGTTGAAGTTGGTGTCTTCAGCCTTCACCACTTCAAATCTTGCAGAAATGAAGACTTGTTTCTATGCAGAGTTGAAAGTGGTCTTGATCTCTTGAGCCTTCTTAGACTTCCTTTTGGCCTTTCTGATCAAGTTCCTTCTCTTGGACTTGGTCATCCTAACAGCTTTACTCTCCTCAGAGGAATGGTGACCCTTCTTAGAATGCTCTTCTTCACTCTTCTCAGAGCCATTCTTCACCATCTCTTCTTTATCTTCTTCAGTCAAAGGATCTATGAGGGGAAGCTCGTCTTCACAAGTTCCACACCTAAGAGATCTTACAGACAAGATTGTGTGTGGGGGAGCTATCTCACTAGATCCCAGTCCCTGTTTATTTTGATAACAAACTTCTGCATCCAAGGATGAGGATATTATGTTCTTGAAGGTCTCTTCTTCAAGAACACATTTTTCTGCCTAGGCTTTGCTGATCACAAGCTTAGCTTGGCATTCAATTAACTTAGTAATGAGATCTTTGATCTGAGTCCTGTAGTTTGTGTGCTCATGTTTAAGAGTTGAAATGGTTTTCTCTAAGTCCTCTATCTTTATTTTATAATCATTTTCAGCTCTCTTAAAATCAGCTTTTAAGATATTGAAGGACTCAAGATCAGATCTCATTTCTAAGTTATAGGACCTGTATCTATTAACTTTAGCAATACATTCAGGGGTAGAAAGATGTTCCAATACCTTAGCTTCATCGTGGTCTGCCATGGGTGCTTGGTTTGGAGATGCATCTTCTCCCTGAAAGCTCCAGTCAAAGCCTCTTTCTTCAACAGCAACTGCAGCTTGCTTCTATGGCTTCTCATTCTAGGGAACTCTCAATGTAATTTGGTTTGGCTTGTGTTTGGCCATCATTTGTCCTTGGTGCCTTACACTCCCTTGGAGTCTCTGGGAAGTTTATGAAAGGGCCCTTTTGTGAGTTGTCAGGGTAGCATATAAGATGATGTTGTGGTTCAATGCTTTCCCTTTCAACCACATGGAGGGCTGAACTCAGTTGATTGCTGGAGTTACCGGATGAGTTTTGCATATTCATCTCCATCTGGTAGCCACTAAGAATACCACACAACACTGTGAGAGTAAGAGTCTTAAGGTTCTTAATCCTCTTGATAACAACACAATAATGTGTCCATTTTCTAGGAAGAGAGGAATAAACTTCCTTACAATGTCCCTATTCTTAAGAGTTACTCCAACATCCATTAGAGTATCCACAATCTCAACATACCTGAAGTATTGTTGAGTCATGGTTTCACCTACCTTAAAGGTGAAGTTTTCAAACTACTGCTTCAGGAGATCCTTCTTGTTCTCATTTGCTTCATTGGAACCCTCATACATCAGCTTTAGTGCTTCCCATAGTTGCTTGGCAGTTTTGCACTTCTTGATGCCTCTGTAGATAGAGTTTGGAAGAGCAGTTTGAAGGGCTGTCATGGCTATCTGATCGATCTATATTCTTTTCCTATCTTCTTTAGAGTAATCAGCCACAACCTTTGGAATCATACCACCACCAGTAGCAGAAGTGGTGCTTCGTATGTAAGGTCCTTCAACAACAAAGTCCCACATCCTGGAGTCTTGAGACTTGATGAAGCCTTCCATTCTTTGACACCAAGTATCAAAGTCTTCAGGAGTGATCAGTGGAGACTTTGTCATAGTTCCAGTTTCCATAACAGCTTTGGTAATAGCTACCATTTGAGTTGTTAAGTATTTTGTGTGTGTGTGAGGGTTCTTAAGATGGTGAGATCTTATATCAAGAGCCTGGAATGCTCTGATACCAAATGCAGGACCGGTGAAGGGTATGCAATTACAACACAACAACACAATGAGGAGAGTTCCTTAGAACACTTAACAGATCAAATAGGGAACTGGTAACTTAAGTAAAAGATGCTAAGAACACAAGTAAAAATGAGACAAAACAAGAAAGCTAACACACAAGTATTTGTTTTTCGAGAATGTTATATATTGTTTCTCAAGTTCTTTTACAAATGTTACAAAGAATTGATAGAAAGTTACAAGTACTTGAGATACTTTATACTACATCCTACAGCCGGCCATACTTTGAAGGCCAGCTGGATACATAAGACTAGACAACAAATTCAAATGTAGAGTCGAAAGGCAGATTGCCTTTTGACTAGTGACTATGACATGCCATAGCTCACATCCTAATATATTACAAAAAGGATAAAAGTACATAAAGTAGAAAGCTCCGACTCAAGACCTCAATGTACAGTTACCAGAAGCATGGATCTTTTCAGCAACTCATGTAAGTTGGTGACTGAACAGAGTTGCAGCGGAAAGGTGGTCCAGCTTTATGGTAAAGTATATCAGATAAAATCATGTATCTAAAAGTATTCGGAAGAAATATGTATTCACTCTTTGGCTTTGGAAGAATTTGTCTTTATAGCTTCAGAAGACTTCACTTTTGGCTTCAGAAGATGCTGGTCTTGGCTTCGGAATAATTTACACTTAGAATTTTTCTTAGTGCAAGGTGTAAAACTTCCGAAGCATTTCTACTTCTGTTCTTTAGTGCATGCATGCCGAAAGACTTTAAATGTTTTGGCTGCATCAGACTTATTGGAATCCTTACAAATAGTTATCAGGGTAGTTTATTGATTGTACCGCGTACTTTTCAGGCTATAAATAGAATGTTAGGATTTCATTTGTGTAACTATGAATACTCACCGAATCCTTCTTTGTATTTGGTAAAAAACATATCAATACAAAGAAAATTTTATTAATACATTAAGTATGTTCTTATCATATTTGATACTAATTTTTGTACTTTTGCTATAATGATTTAATAGACTCAACCAGCATATTCAATCTATCAAAAACACCCATTTACTAGACTTACTTTACTTGAGAGGGGAGGGGGGAAGGTAATAGAAATAAATTTTAAAGGGGATAAAACTCTTTATTTTTTTGTCATTATCTCTTCTATGAATATGATAACATATATAATTTAATTTATTTGTTTTTAACCTCCATTGTAACCTTAAATATAATGGTTAAAAGGTCAAGCTGACAAGGCTCTCGTGTCAGGCCACCTCAATTGTGATGTACGCACGTATAATGGCTAGTAATACATAATTCATATGTGGTGACATTTTGCAATTAATTATCAAAATTCACCACAAGTGAATTAGCAAAAAAATAAGCATAATGCAACCTTTTTAAAGTAACATTTCAAAAAAAGTTGCATTAACTTAAAGAAAGGTTGCACAAGAAAGGTTGTAACATTACTAAGGCTCGATGCAACTTTTACAAGGCTTAATGTAACATATTACAAAGGTCACATTAGCTTCATATTGTTGTAGTTAACCCAATATTATCCCTTGAGTGGTTTGAGTTTTTATGAATCGTATATTAGATAAGTTAAAATTTTCTAGGGTTAGAGAGATGATATTGAATATCTAACGGAAATAGGGAGTAAGTAATGAAATAAACATTGATATATGAAAGGAAACCCCTTAAAAGAACAAAATATTGTTAAAACCGCACAATTGCTCTGACTCGACTTTATATATGAAGACCCCGGAAATTAAGGACGCATTATACATTTATTGTATATATAGGCACTTTACCTCTCTAGATATCTCCGCCCATCAAACTCATTACCTCTTCTATCTCTTTTTTACTAACAATCTCGCCTCCACTAATCTTATAGAATGGTATCAGCATAGAAGATCGGTCAAGGGTTTCACCTAGAAACATTTTCTTTCATATCATTTCACAACTTCTTGTAATCAAATCTCTTCCTAGATCTAGTGATTCACTTCTATGAGTTTCTTATTAATTTTACTTTAACTATTTTGTCTTAACTTTTTCTTTCATATCGTTATACAGGTCTTCATAATCAGATCTCTTTCTAGATCAAGCGGTCTCTAACAAATTTTGTGAGTTTCCAACAAAATTTTACTCATAATCTTAATTTAATTTATATATTATTTATTATCTTTTATCATATCGTTACACATGTTTTCATAATCTGATCTGTTTTTATATCAAACGATCTCTTAAAAGTTTAGAGTTTCTTATAAAAATTTATTCTTAACATAAATTTTATTTAATTATTTTGGTTTAACTACAACAATTGTTGCTTATATTTGTTAATTGAGATTTTTTTTAAATAGGTTCAAGATTTAACAAATTATTAATTTCCTACATGGTTTATAAAATTAATATGTATTTAGTTAATTTTGGTAATTAAAATTTAACAGAAACTATGAGTTTCCTGCATCTTACTGACGACACGATTATTCGTTGATGTGTATCATGTGTTATAATATTGTTTTATTTATGTTAAAATATTATACATAGTATGATATCTAGTTGCTTGAAGTCCACGCTACATCTTTACTTGTAGTTTCACATTACACATGAAAATTTTATATAAAATAAAATAAGTTTCACTTTAATTTAAAGTTGTGTAATTTACTTTATGTCTTTGTCATATATTTAATAACTTCTTAACACGCATTTTGAAAACAAAAATCAATAAAAAACATATTTCAATGCAAATAGAAAACAAAATCGATTTCACTTGTAGGATAGATTATTTTTTTGAAACACAATGAAATCAATGTGATGTTTTTCTTTTGTTTTTTTCTATTTCTTTTTGCATTTTAATGTTTCTTTTTTTTCTTTGAATTTTTTTATTTAGAATACGTGGATACAAATGGTTCGTTAGTTCTCCTTTTTATTTGTGTGTTTTCTTTTAAACCTCCCTCTGTCTATATAAAAGATGGATACAGGATGTTATTTATTTTAATATATGTTCTTGTTTAATAAAATTTTATTAGGTAAATATGAAATGAATTTGTTAATTTGAATTTTACATTTTTTTCTATAATTCGGTGTATGATAATAAGAGTTGTATTGTAGCTCATTTATAATAATTGCTTGCAAATGAACAAATATATCAACTTCAAATGTCACCTACGAAAAAATATTTAGAGTTAAAATCTTAATTATATTTTTTCTTCAGCATTGATTGAAATTATTACATTATTCTATCAATTGTGATGCATAGTATTGGATATTCCTATATATGTATATAATATAATAAAAGGAGTAACCTCAATATATATAAATTATACAACTTTTGATATTTTCATATATCAAAAGCTTATTTCTATAATAAACAAATGGCATCTTAAATACTAGTACGTGTATATTATGTATAAGAAACTTTATAGAAAATCAATTAGTCTTATTTCTCTACGAGAGAAGCTTGGGTGAGATTATTAGTTAAAGAATTCGTAATTTATAATTAAGAGACTTAAAATCTTACCAATTTAATTTAATGGTATATTACGAGACATCAATGAAACTAAAGCTTAGTTACATATATATGATATCGAATGCATTTATTGTCGAATATTATACATGATATGTTCTATATGTTTATGAAAATACCTAATTAGCCTTAAGTCGAGAAAAAAGGTTAAATGTCTTTCTGTCTTTAAGAACCTTAACCTCCAAAATGCCTATTTTAATAATCTTTAAGACTTTAAATCTTTAAATTTAGATAATAGAAAAATGAAGAATGTCTAGAATAAATGAAATGCAATGAAACTCAACACCTTGTATCTCCTTTTATTTTCCTTGTCAAAACGTATTCCACCCCTCTTTATTAACTAGCAATGACATTTCATGTTTTGATCATTTCCATGTTTTCATCAAAAAAATATTTATAGCTGCATAATGAATATGATCAAACCATTATAGACGTATGTAACTTGCTTGATATCTGGATTAACAACACCTCACTCATGAACCACATATAACCAAATATTCGTAGGGACATAACTAAGAGAGAGGCAAGAGGGTTATATGACCTTGGTCACCATTATTTGTCGGTGTTTTATAAAAACTGTCTTTTTTCTATTAGAATAATTACTTAGACCCTTTATCAAGTTAGTTGTAATTGATAGAGAAAATAATCTTATTATTGCGCTCAGACTAAGAAGCTCCGGTCTCACCGTTGTATATTCAATCAACGCACCTCTCCCAAAACCAATAATCTTATTATTGGGCTCAAACTAAGAAGCTCCGGTTTCCTGTTATGAAATGCATATTGTTTTCAAGATCAATTTTTGTTATGAAGTGTTTCGTTTGTCATCATTTTTATAGGATTTAGAGAAGGAGACTATGGCTTCAACGTCTGGTGTCAAACAAAGCCGTTGCTCAAACACCAAATGTGGAAGAGCTATAGGCGTCTCAAAACCAGGATTGGAATTTCTTGGTCGGGAAGTAGACCTATGCAGACAGTGCTAGTAAGCTTCTTTCAAGACCTTAAAATCATTTGGTTAGCAAATTTGATGGTGTTGACGCTACTTGTATTATAAGTAATGTTACATGAATATTGGAGGAAATTTTTTAATCTAATCTATGCTTAGAATATGCAATTTACTAATCTTCTATCTTTCCTTCTTTGTAATATTTATTAACTGAAATCTTTAACTTATATGTTTATGAGGTCTACATGATCCATTTATAATTTTAAGATCATATTTTGTTTTTGTTTCTTATTGTTTCTAACGTGTTAAAATATTACTAGCTCATACATGTTAAATTTGGCTGCAGCATTGTATATATGAAGAAACAGTTCTGTAATATATATCACAAAGATCCCACCAGTTGGAGCTTCTGCAAATTGTGTAACAAGGTTAGATGATTGATCCTTAATTATCCTTAATTTCCTATGACTAAAGTCACGTGTTTATATTTCGGTACAGAAAATACAATGCCCGTGCTTAGTATCACACAATTGGCATACAACATTGGAAGATGAAGAAATCATTTGCAAAGGATGTGCACCACAAGATGCAGCCTTGGTAGGTCTAAGCAATGGCTGCAAAAGTTACAATTGTATTTCACTTGCACTAATTAAGTACTGATATTTTGTTCAGGTATCAAATTCTCAGGATATTATGCATGAATCTACCAACACAACCACCCCTCTTGCTCCAATTGCAGAAACACAGGTGGAAAATAATCAAGTGATCATCAATGATGAAGAAGATTCTCATGAAGAACAACGATCACCATCTCCAGCATTGGCTCAAGCTCGAGAGCGTACTGAAAAGCCTGACTTTGGAACAAGTAGGAAGAATCATCAAAATCGTTATGCGCCCAGAATGACAGATGATGAACTAAGTGGGATCTTTAAAGGGTATCATTTCAATTTTTTAAAACATTTGTACTTTGCATGAATAGATTGAAACTATTATGAGTTTATATGTTTGTAAAATGATAACTCGTTGTCGCCCTTGATTCTTTCACAGCTCAAATGTGGAAGTAATTCCTTTGTTCGAAAAAGTATTAAGTGCTAGCGACACAGGAAAGAGTGGGCGCCTTGTGCTGCCTAAGAAGTGTGCTGAGGTTAGTATGCATACAAATTACTAATATTTCAACAATCATATTCAATTGTATGAATACTGAGGTTTTAATGTTTATATTGGTATCATATAGGAATTCTTTCCTCCTGTTGATGATAATCAATGCCATCACATTGAAATTCAAGATTCCGAAGGGGAAGAGTGGAAGTTCAGATTAAAAATGTGGCCGAACAATTACCACAAAATGTACGTCCTGGAGGACTTCACGCCTTTCGTTAGATCAAGGAAATTGGTTCAAGGAAACATAGGTAATTTAAACAAAAAAATGTCTTTATGATCGAATTAGATTCATGGTTGTAAAGGAGTTGAGCTGAGTCAAGCATTCAAATTTGGCCCGAACTCGACTCGTTTACAATCTGAACTGCACTAGCTCGTTTTTCTTATTGTGGATAATAAGTTGGAGCTCGAGCCCCCCTCCTAAGAAAACGAGCCGAGACAACTTAACTCGCTAGCTAGCCAACTCATATATATTTATAATTCTTTTTTTTTATTTTTTACAAATACACATATGAAAAAATAGTATTTTTTATTTGTTTATCTTAATTAGTTAACGGATGATACGACAGTTAATAAACTACGATCATCTTTTCTATTCTTATATTTTTATGTTTAATATTTCTAATACATAATACAAAATGTCAAAAGGACAATCGCTTTGCCTACTCTATTTAAATATTGGATTTGTAGTATAATTTAAGCGTAACTAGTATTTTATAGATTTCGGTTGCAATTTACATATATTGTAATTAATATTTTTTTGAGTTAAACTAGCTAGCTAAGGAGTGAGTCACAAGGCAAGCTCACATGGTCCGTGCTTAACTCATTTATAAACCGAACAAAACCAACCCCTTTCGTTTATGAATTAGATGATTTCAAGCGAATTTTAAGTGTAAAAATCTAAGCTTTACATGAAATAACAGTAGATTATGTTATTTGATGTAAAGAGTGTGCATTATAGCCCAAAACATAAAATTTATGAGAAGATGGCATTTAAAAATCACCTTGTAGTATTGAACACAAAAAAAAACCCTGTAAACGACGCATCTCGTCAAATAGACCAAGTTTCGGCCTTTTTCATAAGAATCACATCCAAACATTAGATATCCTCGAGAATGAGCTAGATCTATAGTAACATGCAAGATTTAGACGTAAAAAATCATCCTTCTACCCATTTCTTGCTTTTCTTGATGGGTTGCACTTTCGATGCGGGAGAACTTACAATGGACACAATTGGGAAAGGCGGGGGCAGCCACCTTCCCTCATATAGCCCCCAATTTTGGCAACCCACTTTCTGCTTGACGCTTTTAGTCCATCGTGCTTTAACTAAAAACTAAAACCTCTTTTTTATTTCATTATAACATATGCTTCCTTTATAATCGAAACCTTATTGGAATTTAACCGAATTTCGGGGCGTTACACATGGCTTCTTGATTGAACTATGATGTTCTTCAAGGTGATCGACGATGTCCATCCAATGCGAATTGTTGGTTCTTGATTCTTAATCTTCTTTCATCCTTGCATTTTCAAACCAATTGTTGCCTATGTTGACTCAATCGTCGATTTGATTGAATTTTTCTAATTTAAGTTGACCATTCCGAATGATCTTATCAGTGATTGCGAAACTCGTTTATTCTGGTATTTTGATTGCTTTACAAACCAATTGTTGTAGTTTTAATTTTTGATTTCAATTGGACGAGAACTTATATATTCAATCAATTTGGTTCAACTTGGTCGGTATTCATGATTCCTAGGTCTTTCTCATAACTGCTATAAGCAACAGTTACTTAAATAGCCGATATACTTAATAGTTCTTTGTGATTAACACTTTACACTTTTAAGATTAATTTTTTCATTCACATGATAAGTTTAATACATCAAAAATATTTATACATCCTGATTAGGTTGGTAAATACCAATACACAACTAATAACACTAACTACATTTGACCACATCTAATGACAACACTATTACTGTGGCCCATAAACTTAAAACATATAATGACAGAATAATACTATAATTAGTTTAACTTACAATACAAATCATACGACATGTTGCTAGATTCAAGGGAAAGGATAGATAAGAACTAGCACCTATTATGTGCCTATCCCCGTTCACCATTATGGATGATCCTATTTTTGTTATAGCTACACATTATTTTATGTTTACTTTTTTTTATTTCTATGCTTATATTATAATATTTTTACCATCTTGATTTCAGTTACATTTAGTAAATTAGTTCCTCAAGGAAAGCTTGTAATTGGAATTCGAAAGGGTCCATCCTCATCTAGCCAGGTTGGTTTTTTACATAGGACTAAAGGGTTATCTTTTGTATGTATAAATTTTATTATGCTCCTATTTTAATCATATATAACTTTTTTGCCAACTGAGGTTAATTTTATGGAGTTTTTAACAAGCAAATGTAATCTTGTAATTTTCTTCTTATATGTTGATAGTTGTAATATTTTATGACATATAGGGCAATGATACCACATCCACAAGTAAACATGCTCCAAAGGATAAGATGACAAGGAAGCCAAATGTAGTGACAAGGGTTCAACCAGGCCTAGTCATTGCGGAAGGTGGTGTCAGGGCGAGGAGAAAGAGGTCTGAAGTCAGTTTGACAGGAAATACTTCTAAGAAGCAGAAAAAGAGGCTTGAGGTAGTCGAAAGAGCTCCGAAATTCGTACACTCACATGGCAAGGTACTTAATCTATGAACTTAAAATTGGTATAATTTTTTATAATTAGTGACACTCCCAAACATTTCCAAATTGATATAAAAAGTTATATTTTTATTACTTTTTATAATTTGTCATTAATTATATCATTAGTGCCTATCCATAATCCGATGATAATTTATGAGAAATCATATTACCTACGTAAAGTATATGAAATTTCATGCTTGGGGTGATTTTATTTCAAAACACAATGACTTTATTAACGATTTTTTTTTGTTTTAACATACTCATCTGTTTTTTGCAGGGCATTCTAAGAAGAAGTCCTAGTAAGCCTATTCAAAAGTCCAATACCAAATCAAATACAAGGAAATCTAATATTGTGATAAGTACTCTTGAACCTCGACCATCCAAACCAGTGGAAAGTGAGGTCACAAAGAGAGAAATTGTGGTCGCATTGCCGGCACCACTGAAATGGATCAATAAGCACGGCCGACGTCGGTCAGCTTGCATGGGTAAAGTTTGCATGCCACCTACTGCAGGATCCATGCAAAATTTACCAAGCCAATCACCTAGTCATCAAGGAGGAACTTCTAACAATGTGCCAGAAGATCCTAAAAGTTCCAACAAAGATGCCCAAATGACCACCGGCAGGAACGCTGAGGACAATCAGAATATAAATATTATGACAGGATCACAATCCAAGGGTTTACTCTTTGACCTGAATGTCTTACCTGAGATTGATGAAGAACTTATGGATACAATGAACCTTGATCAAGAAACTTCTAGTAGTGAGATGTAGGCGACCGACCAACACTGGAGGTGTTGAGATAGTTCAATCATTCCGAAAGATATGAACAAAAACTTTTATGGACTAAACATCGTGACTTATGTTAAGATTTAAAATTGTGTTTGCTTTTTAGTTGGTACTTTGATCTTTCTTTACTGTTACTTTTTCCAATAGATGATGGTTTTTTGGTGTTTGAATTATTTCTTATGAATGTTATCGTTTTGCAATGTTGATGATGATTTATGTTTAATCACATTATAAAGGTTGGATTTGTCATGAAATATCATGAATTATTGGATGTGATTTTTCAAAGCCTAAAGAGTAAAATTAATTACTAGTTGACTCCTAAATAGTTACCTATCAAAGAGTACATGTATTTGTAGTATAAATACTACCTCCATGATAATGAGAAAGATGCACAATCTTGAATAAAATTCAAGAGTTATACATTTCTTCTCATCTCTCTCTACAATTCCCTTTAAACTTTTTAAGTTATTTTAATAATCATGTTATAGTTATAAGATAATTATAACACGTTATCAGCACGAGAGCTCTTACGTTTTGATCAAAAAGATCAATAAAGCACAAAGCCATCCATCAAGCAAGGCAAACACTTCATTAGTGATAATCTATAATATATTATATGGAGAAGATAAATAAGATAAATAAAATAAACATAAAGAAGATCTTATTATAGACAATGGGACTAGTTACAAACTAACTTTTATTTATGTATCTAACTTTTGATTATGCAACTAATATTTTCTTTTATGTCTACTAACTTTTACTTATGCATTTTACTTATTATTTATGCATCTACAACTAACATTTATATTTATGTCAACTAACTTTTATGCAACTAACATTTTAAATAATGTTTATTGATGTTTATTCGTACTAACATCTTATACTTATCTTAACTTTCTTATTCTCTCTTGGTTTTATATATACACACATATGACGGTTATATAGCCGTTATAAATGATTATATAACCGTTGTAAACAATTAAATAGCCGTTGTAAATAGTTATAATTTAAACTGTAAATTGACCATCAAATCTATTTTTGTTACTATAAACAAATTACTTCTTTTCTCAAGTTGATCCGAAGCAATTTCGAAGATGATCCACCCGGTTTTGATGTTGGTTACTATAATGATCATTTTAAATCTTATCCTCATTGGTGAACTCCCACCTGAAGAATTTAAACTTTTCTTATTTTTGTACATGTTTACAGCTCTACCGCTCTATTGTATCGCAATGTTTATCGATATATATGAATTCTAATAATTATCCTTTTATTTGCTTAATTCTTTTTTAACAAAACAAAAATGTCGAACATTGCAAAAATTGAATTTCGGTCACTAAATATCAGTGGAGAAAACTATATGCCATGGACTATTCATGTAAAAAGACACCTTAAATCCATGGGTGTATTCGAAACTATACAATAGGCAAATACTTACTCAGAACAAGATAAAGCTAAGGCTGATGTCTTTTTACACAAACACATTGATAAAGTGTTGCAATTTGAATACTCAAATTATGATGATCCATATGATCAATGGAAAGACTTATAAAACAGATTTGATCATCAAAATAAAGTTTAACTTACTGCTGCTAGAGATGTATGGAACAAACTAAGGTTCCAAGACTTTAAAAAAGTGAATGAGTACATCTCCGCTGTATTCAAAATACGCTCAACTCTTCGATTTTGTGGGCAAATAGTTACTGAGGATGATATGCTAGAGAAAACTCTATACACATTTCATGCATCGAATATGAGTTTGCAAAACCAATACACATTGCTAAACTTTAATAATTTTCTGATCTAACTTCATATCTACTTGTAGCCGAGAAAAACAACGAGCTATTAATGAAAAATCATCAAGCTCGTCTTACTGGTTTACTATCAATCCCAGAAGTCAATGCTATTAATAGTAATGATAACAAAAAATCTAGACGTAAATGGGAACAACGTCGTGTGCGAGGCTGTGGTCGTGGCAATTTTGATAAAATTCATTTTAATGGTCGTAATCACCTTACAAATGGAACAACATTTACCGAGGTGGACGTGGTCGTGGCCGTGGTCGTGGACGTGGTCGTGGCCGTGGTCGTGGTCATGGACAACGAACTACTAATTTCAACCACCAAAACAAGTTTAAAAATAAAGTTGGTACTTCTTAAATTATGCTAGTTCATGTCTTCGATGTGGTAGTACAAACCATTGGTCAAAAGCATGTCGCACTGCCCCAAATCTATGTGAACTATATCAAACATCCCTTAAAGGAAAAGAGAAAGAAGTGAACCATGTGGGTAAATTTGATGATATCAACGTTGAGCTAAATACCTCGGATTTTATCGGTTATTTGGAACTTTGAAAGATATGTTGCTAGATTATAATAATTGTATGCAACAATTATATAATTCTTTTGTTTAAGTACCTTTTAATTATGTTTAATTTTTTTTCATGTATTGTATTAACTATATGAATAAAGTTCTTGTTGAAAAAACTTATTATATGCTTATTATCTGTCCTTATATTTGAAGATATAAAAAATTACTCTCACTAGAGCACAAGGCCAAACAAATGAAGGAGATATATGTATAGCAGATAGTGGAGCTATGCACACTATACTTAGATCCAGAAAATATTTTTATGAAATGAAACCAACAAAAGGAACCATTGATACAATATCAGGTCCTACAGACTTGATCGAAGGAGTTGAAAAGGCTATATTAGTATTACCAAATGGTACAAAGCTTTTAATAGAAAATGATTTATTTTCCCAAAGATCAACGAGAAACTTATTAAGTTTCAAAAACATATATCATAATGGATATGATACTCGGTCAATGATCGTCGAAAATGAAAAATATTTGCATATCATGCGCAAAAGTCACATATTAGAAAAACTACCAATGCTCCATTTTGGTTTGCATTACACACATATTAATGTGCAACAAGCACACATGGCAGTTAAAGAGAACTTTTGTGATCTTGAGATATTCAAGTTATGTCATGATAGATTATGCCATTTGGGGTCTACAATGATGAAAATGATAACTGAAAATACACATGGACATCCATTGAAAGATCAAAAGATTTCACAATCAAATAAAATACCTCCGTGTACATCTTGCTCTCTTAGGAAGCTAATTACTAGACCTTCACTATTGAAAGTTGAAAAGAAATTACCTATTTTTTGAAAGAATTCAAGTTGATATATATGGACCAATCCATCTATCATGTGGACCATTTAAATACTGTATGGTTTTAATAGATGCATCAAGCAGATGGTCTCATGTCTCTTTATTATCAACTTGTAATATAGCATTCGCTAAATTCCTTGCTCAAATTATTAAATTACGAGCACATTTTCCTGATTATATAGTTAAAAGAGTGAGACTTGATAATGCAGATGAATTTACATGATATACTTTTAATGATTATTGCATGTCTGTTGGAATTGTTGTTGAACACCCTGTTGCTCATGTACATACACAAAATGGTTTAGCTGAGTCGTTAATCAAACGTCTGCAATTAATAGCTAGACCATTAATTATGAGAACAAGACTTCCTGCGTCTATTTGGGGTCATGCAATTTTACATGCTAGATCATTAATTCGTATGAGGACTTGTTTCTGGCCATGAGCCAAATATTTCCCATCTTAGAATTTTTGGATGTGCGGTGTATGTACTTATTGCATCACCACAACGCACAAAAATGGATCCTCAAAAAAGGTTGGGAATATATGTTGGATTTGAAACAACTTCCATTATAAGGTATCTTGAACCTTTAACGGGTGATGTATTTACGGCACGTTATGCGGATTGCCACTTTAATGAGGCAAATTTCCCAGCACTAGGGGGAGAAAAGAAAAAAGAACAAAATGATGTGTCATGGTCTGAGCCTTCTTTGTTGCATTTTGATCCAATGACAAAACAATATGATAAAAAAGTTCAAAAGATAATACATCTGCAAGAAAATGCAAATCAATTGCTGATGCATTATTGATACTGATAGGATCGGATCAATTAGATTATTTGAATTTTGCAGCGGAATATAACACAATAAGATCGAATTCAAGCAAGAAAGTAATGAATATGCAAACATTCAATCACAATTATAGAGAGAGAGGAATGTGACGTCTGCTGATGTCACTTGATAGTGACATCTAACAGAATTATACAAAACAACTGAAATAATGCAAACTACTGAAATGTTCTCAACAACTGATCACATCTCAGAGAATGCTAAGTACAAATACATAAAACTACTGACTTAAAACTACTGAAACAATAAACTACTGAAAAGTAAATTACAAGTACTGAAAAGTAAACCCATCATAACTACTGAAGTTAACAACTTCAGCTGTTGTGACAACTACTGAACACTCTGGTCTTCAGTCTTTGTCTTCAGTACTTCACTTTCAGACTTTGTCTTTAGTTCTTTACTTTCAGACTTTGTCTTCAGACCTTTGTAATCAGTTGATGTCTTCAGCTGTTGTGATCTTCTTCAGCAGTTGTAATGTCTGTGGGACTTAGAGGTTTTTCTGATCAGGCTCATTGGTTCTTTTGGTCCAACAAACTCCCCCTGAACCAATGCAACCAAAACCTCTAACTTTATTGATGATCCCACTTATTCTTTGGCAAAAATACTCTCTTGATCAGCTTCAGAGGTAGACAGATAAGCATAGGCCGGGAAAAGGTTTCTAATCTTTTGATTGGCTAAGTATGGAAGGGAACTCTGTCTTGGGGAAACTGGACACAGAGTCATGTCCCAACCATGAAACCTATTTCCCATTGATGAGTCTGTAAGACTCCCTTGCATAGGCCTCAAGGAGAACAACTTGTTCCTCCTTAGTGAGTTCTTCTGCTTCTCCCTCAAAGAAGAATTCAGGCCCATAGTATTCAGACAGATACCTCACTGTCTTCCCATTCTTCAACTCAACAGTTGTGATCTCTCTGTATGCAAATTCATCTGGATGAGAGCCTTCAAGCAGCAACTGGAGTTCACTCTTTTGAAGATCTTCAAGTCTTTTGTACAACAACCCCTTCTTGATCATTTTGTTCTCAAGAATAGACATAGGGGTTGATTTGGAGGTGTGTGCTCTCTTGAATTCTTCAATAATTTCCCAGGGTGAGACTACCATGGCCAACATAATTGCAGCATTCAAAGTCTTTCTTACTTGGCCATGATATCTACTTGGTAAGTTTTTCTTGTGAATTCTGGAACTTACCCTGGGATCTGGCCAAATCCTCACTCTTTCTTTTTGATGTTGGAAGGTATGTCTAAGAGTGTACAGCCTCTGAGCTTGTTTCTTCATTGCTTGAATGGATGAGAACTGAGGGAAGTCCTTGTCAACCATCCTAAGAAATTGCTCATCATGCTGCTTCTGCTGTTCTTCTTCTTCAATTTTGACCTTAACCATTTGCCTTTGAGTTTCAGGAGTTATTGTTTGTGATTGACTCCTAGGCTTAAGTTTATTCCTTTCAATAATAACAGATATTGGCAGATTATCCTCTTCATCCTCTTCTTCTTCTTCTTCCATCCTCAGCAGCCTTCTTTTTCTTTTAGGTGCATCACTGGTGGAATCTTGAATGGGTTTCTTAGGTAAAGGGGTTGGTTTAGATGGTTGTGAGGTTGATTGTTTTGGAGGTTGAGAGGTTGGTTGTTTTGAAGGTTTTGAGATTGGTTGTTTTGGTTGTGAGGTTGGCTTTGAAGGTTGTTTTGGTAAAGGAGATTTTAAGGGCTGCTCTATCATTTTGTTGGTGAGGGTGGCTTTGGATAACTTAGCCATGTCAGTTCTCTTCCCAGCACCAGCTTCATCCAGAGATTCAATGATTAAGCCTTTGTTGAAGCTTTCAGATGAGCATATTTTGGTGGTTATCTCCAAAATGCTATCTCTGGACCATGACTTGATCTCAATGATAGGTTTTCCCAAATGTTTGGATAGGAATCTGATCATAGCCTCTAATCTCTCCCTTTTTTCTTCATTACAACTTGCCCATCGATTCTCAATCTCCTGAATCTCAAGTCTTCTGATCTCTGAATCAAGTTTGGCAGTATCAAATCCTTGCCTGAAGAGCTGAACAATGATCCTGTCCATGGATCTGCTATGTTGCTCATCAGCTTCTTTGATCATCTCATCCAACCTCTTCTCATCCTCAGTTTGTTCACCAAAACTCTTCTTTCTTTTGTAGGTAATGAGCTCTTTGCCTTTATTATCCTCCTTAGCTTCTTCTTCTTCAACTCTTTTCCTTTTATCATCTTTCACTGACTTAGACTCCCCCTTTTTGGTTGCATTGGGTTCAGGGGTTTGAATGTCAGAAAGTTTGTGTGACACAGCATCATCCACAAGGGCTTTTAGATGTGAGGAAATCCTCTCATCAATGGTTTGATGGACAATAGATGTGATGATGGGGGTGATGAGAGGTAAGGAAGATTTGAAAACAGCAGCCATTTGCTCAGAGGGGTTCTCTCCCTGAGAAATGGTGCCTGAAACAGAGGCTGGGGGCTTGTTTGATTTGAGTGGCTCGGTGTTTGGTAAAGCTTCAACAGAAGCTGCCATCTGTGGGTTAATTGGGGCAGATGGACTTGATTCCTGAGACATGTTGGTAAGCAGTTCTTTTAATCTACAAACCTCAGTCTCAAGAATGATGTTTTGGGCTAAGACTTCAAAGAAAAAGCCCAGATCATCATCAGTATAAGCTGAATCAGCTGACCTCCTGAGTGAATCAGAATGAACATGTGCTGAGTATAAATCAGTAATCACATGTGCCCCTTTGTCTTGGAACTGGGGACTTCCTGCCTCAGGAGCAAGTCCTTCATTGGCAGTTGCCTCTGGTGAGGTCTTAGAGATGATACCTGCTTCATCCTGTTCATGTGTTGAAACAGGGGAAGAGGTAGCCTCACCAGATGTTCTAGTCTCCACATCTACACTAGGAGACTGAACTTTAGAATCCCTATGCTGTGGGTTGTCAACTACATTTTGGTCCTCTCCCTCAGCTGTTGAGGTGTTCCCAGTGGTAACAGGTTTCAGGGGAGGGGTAGAGGAATGTAGCTGAGTCAGCACTTGTGCAATGACTGCAGTTGGGCTTGTAGGGGTGGTATCAGTGGGAGATGGGGGTGAAAAGGTTTGCACCTGGGGAGAGTGGTGCTCTTCAATGGCAATCTTCTCAAGTGAGATAGATTCCAGTAATGTGGTTTCCCCAATGTTGGTTGCATCAGGATCCTGTTGAGAGGATACCTGAGCGGTTTCAGCTGATTGAGTCATTGAAACTACAAGGGGATTAAGGCTTGTAGTTTCATCTTGCGTTTGTGCTGCAGGGGCATCATTAGGGGACTCAACTCCCTGAGTAGCCTTTTTGGTTTTCTTTGGTTTTGGTTTGGAGGGGACTTTAGATTTGGAGGTGGAGGTTGTGGGTTCCCTCTGCTTGGGTTTTAGCAATTTGGCAGCCTCTTTGAGTTGTGGGTTTGAGTTGTGCCTGGAGTATACCTCTGGCAAAACCACCAGAGCAGGGACTCCAAGGCCAACAAGGCCATCGGATTTTAATTGATTCAAAATTATAGCCATAAGAAACCTTGGATTTAATATCCATCTATTTGCCACAGGTTTTATTGCCAAATCTTTCAATTCCAAAAAGATAATATCAGAAAAATTTAGATTTTGATGTTCAAGGATAGAGTATAATACCTGTTGCCATCTGGAGGACATTTGATCCCAAGAGGATGTTTTGGGAGCAAGGCAGACATTGATCATGTGAAATATGAGTCGCTCGGCATCATGGAAGTGCTTCTTCAGGATGGTAGTAGCACTTAGGTCACCTTCATAACCATGATTAGCAAAAGATAGATCAATGGTGCCTTTGGGGTATTTGGTGGGATAGGTGGCATCATTCAAATCTAGGGTTTGACGAATGATCTCAGGAGTGATGACCACCCGTTTCTGGTTAACAAACGACTGGAGAGTGATGGTGTCATCATTCTCAGCAGTATGAACAGTAACGTTTGTCCAGAATTGGCAAAGGGTATTGGGGTAGATTGTAGGATTTAAGAGAAAGGCTGTGCGGTATTGGGAATCAACCATCAAGTCAATAGCAGCATCAAACTTGTTCCAGAAGGGTGATTTGGTAAGGTGAGCAACACAGTTGTGTCGAGGTTTGATATGCATGGTCGCCATTAATGGAAGATGAACGTTTGGAAAGTGGGTTATGAAAAGTTTGAAGTTAGGGTTAGGTATATATAGGTTATGAAACGGCTGAGAGAAAACAACTGAAAGTGTTGGTGTTAGTCATCAGGTGTTAGAAAACAACTGAAGACATGGTTTTAACTTTCAAATGTTGTAAACAACTGAAGACTTGGTGTTGGTCATCAGTAGTTGTAAAACTACTGAAGACTTGGTTTTGGCTTCAGTTGTTTGGAAATGAAACAGTAGTTGTCGTCAATTCACAAAGTTCAGCTGTTTTAATGACCTTAACACTTACTCATCAGATCATTTGATTTTCAGATGTTGCATTGGTCATCAGTACTTATTTATTATAAAAGACATCAGTAGTTTGAACTACATCAGTACTTTCTAACAAATGAAGTACTTCAGTACTTTTTAAGTAAATTTAGTCTTCAGTAGTTGTAAAACCACTGAAGTTAAGATGACTTAACAGCACTTATTTTTGACAAAAGTATACTAATGCGCATCAGTATTTATTGACAAAGAGCATCAGTAGTTGTCAGATTATTCTAGTTGCAGCATACCAAGCCTGAGTACAAGATTATGAAAAGTTGCACCATCCAAAGGCTTAGTAAATATATCTGCAAGCTCATCAGCACTAGGCACAAACTTTGGATCAATCAGACCTTTTTCATAGCAATCCCTGATGAAATGATGTCTGATCTCAATATGTTTGGTCCTAGAATGCTGGACAGGATTCTTAACAATACAAAGAGCTGAAGCACTATCCATTAATAATGGAGTCTTAGTCTCTGTAATGTCATAATCCAATAACTGATTTTGAAGCCAGAGTACCTGAGATGTACAGCTTGCAGCTGCAATATACTCTGCTTCAGCTGTGGATGTAGCAACTGAAGTTTGTTTCTTACTCTGCCAAGAGACCAAACATTTGCCTAGAAATTGGCATCCACCAGAAGTTGATTTTCTGGTTAACTTACACCCTGCATAGTCACTATCAAAAAAAGCATCTAATTTACAAGAGTGCCCAGTGGAATACCATAGTCCTAGAGATTGAGTTCCTTGCAAATATCTAAAGATTCTCTTGACTGCAATCATATGGGAATCCTTAGGAGCAGCCTGAAATCTAGCACAGACACAAGTTGCAAACATAATATCTGGTCTAGAAGCTGTTAGGTACATCAAGGAACCAATCATACATCTGTAAAGAGTTTTATTAACTGCTTTACCTTTTTGATCAGCATCCAGTTGTGTGTTGCTGCACATGGGAGTAGAACAGGGTTTACAGTTTTGTAAATCAAACTTGGTTAACAAATCTTTTGTGTATTTTGATTGATGAATAAAAGTTCCATCAGTCAGGTGTTTGATTTGCAAACCCAGAAAGAACTGTAATTCTCCCATTGCACTCATTTCAAACTTTTGTTGCATCAATTTTGTAAATGCATTACACAACTGTGGATCAAGTGATGCAAAAATAATGTCATCAACATAAATTTGAACAAGGAGCTTATGCATGCCTGCTTTCTTTATAAACAGAGTTTTATCTATGGAGCCTCTAGTGAAATTATTTTGAAGAAGAAAGTTAGATAATGTTTCATACCAGGCTCTGGGTGCTTGTTTCAACCCATAAAGAGCCTTATCAAGCTTATACACCCAATCAGGGTGTTTATGATCTTCAAAACCTGGTGGTTGACACACATAAACTTCTTCTTTTATTTTACCATATAAAAATGCACTTTTGACATCCATTTGAAAAACTTTAAGGTTATGAAACGCAGCATAAGCTAAAAACAATCTAATTGCCTCCAGTCTGGCTACAGGGGCAAAGGTTTCATCATAATCTATACCTTCTTCTTGTGAAAACCCCTATACAACCAGTCTGGCCTTGTTCTTAACAATTTGGCCTTTTTCATCTGTTTTATTCCTAAACACCCATTTAGTGCCTATTGCACACTTACCTTGGGGTAGAGGAACCAGTTCCCACACTTGCTGTTTTTGAAATTGAAGAAGCTCAAGCTGCATGACTTCAACCCATCCATTGTCCCTTAAGGCCACATGATAATTCTTTGGCTCTTGCTGACTGATGAAGAGAGCATAGAGACAGAAATTGGACAATTGACTTCTTGTTGAAACACCAGCATTTATGTCACCAATGATCTGGGACATGGGATGATTCTTCAATTCTTAGTATGCAATAATATTTGTGCAAGTGTTTGTAGAAGATTCAGCAGCAACAGATGTTGATTCAGACTCTTGAAACCTAGACTGAGATGGCAATTCAAATGAAGTAGAGGGTTCAGAGATTTCATCAGCATTTGTTGTGGATGGAGCTGCCGAGGCTACAGGAACATCAAGTGTAGTAGAAACAGGCAGATGATCACTACAACTTGTATTTGTATCATCAGATGGAGAGGATGGAGCTTCAGAAACAACAACAGGTGGAGGCTGATATGGAACATATTGCAGTATGTCCAAGTCAAACATCTCAAAAGGGTTTTAAGGAATCTTGTCTTTTGGAGATTCATTAAACTTGACATGCAAAGTCTCTTCAACAATCTTTGTTCTGCAATTGAAAACTCTGTATGCCTTGCAAGTAGATGAATACCCAACAAAATACCCTTCATCCACCTTAGATTCAAACTTTGAAGTATATTCTTTGTGTTAAGAATATAACATGGACACCCAAATGCTCTAAAGAATGAAATCAAAGGAGCCAAATGATGTAAGAGCTCATAAGGAGTCTTCATCAACCTCTGATTCACTAATACTCTATTCTGAACATAGCAAGCTGTGTTGACAGCTTCAGTCCAAAAGGTTAGTGGCAAACCAGTGTCAGCCAACATTGTCCTTGCGGCTTCAATAAGGGTCCTGTTCTTTCTCTCCACCACTCCATTTTGCTCTGGAGTTCTTTGAATACTATATTGTCTTTTGATTCCCTTAGACAAATAGAATTCATCAAGAGTGTGATTCCTAAACTCTGTCCCATTATCACTTCTCACACACTTGACTGGAAGTGAATGCTGCTTTTCCACATGTAACACAAAATAGATGATACTTTGAGCAGCCTCATCCTTGGAATGTAAGAAGAAAGTCCATACATATCTGGAGTAATCATCCACAATTACCAGACAATACTTTTTCTTTGCCATGCTCATTACTCTCACAGGACCAAAGAGATCCATATGCAGTAATTGCAAGCAGGTAGTGGACTTAGGTTCTTCTATAGGAGGGAATGAAGCTTTGTGTTGCTTTCCTTTTAAGCAGGCTGGACAGTTATCATCACACTTGAACTCCTTCAATGGCAAACCTCTCACTAAACCATGATGAATGAGCTGATTCATGTTCTTGAGATTCACATGACCAAGCCTTCTATGTCATAGTTTAGATTCTTGAGGAGAGGCTTTGGAGAACAGACATGGATGGCCTTTTAGATCAATTTTCTTTGATAGATCTAAAGCATATACTCTTCCAATCCTGTTGGCCTTGAAGAGAGTATAGTCATCCAATATCTTGTCAATCTTGTGCAAAACTTTGGAAGACAGAATCCTACAGTTTTGACTTGTGAAAAGTGCAACATGCCCTTTATCACACATTTGACTGACACTCAAAAGATTGTATTTGAGGTTCTCCACATGGTTAACATCATCAAATCTTATCTCCCCATTTGAGACAAAACCCTTCCCAATGATGTAACCCTTGGCATCATTTCCAAAAGAAACAAATCCCTTCTTCCTTTGGGAATAGTCATGAAGAAGAGAGCTGCTCCCTGTCATATGCATGGATCCTCCACTGTCCACATACCAGATGCTTCTTTGGCATGTTGAAGAACCCTGTGGTACCTGTGATGATGAAGGATTTTCATCAGTAGATTCCAGGGCCATTAAAGCAAGATTTCCAAAAGGGTTTTCACCACCATGTTGACCAGCACCAACAAAATGTTCAGAATAACCAGAGACATCATCTGGTAGGCTGCTCCAGTCAACAACCTCAGGGGTGAAAAAGCTCTGATGAGATTTAGATTGAGATTGCTGATTTGTTTCAGATGGCTGAGGATCAGGTAGAGCATGTGGTTGTTGAGCCATGGGTACAGAAACTTGACCAGACTGAGGCATGTAAAAACATGGATAAGGATATGGCATTGGGCTTTGAGGGACAAAGTATGCAGGAGATGATTGATGTTGTGAATGATGATCAGAACTGGTAGGATGTTGCCCTTTGGATTGTGAGCTATTGCTTGGAAAAGTCACAAAGGGTGCAGATAAGTTAGATCCAGATGATCTACACTCTCTAGCAAAATGTCCAAGTCTATGGCACTTGTGACATCTCAACTTACTCTTGTCAAAACCAACCTTGGTTTTGCCAGAGAGACCAGGGAATTTTCTACCTGTTCTTTTATAAAACTTTTGAGATCTGATATTAATCAATGCCATTTGGCTCAGAATATCCATCTCTTCCAGATCATCATCAGCAATTACTTTCAAATCATCCATCATAAAACACAAATTATCAACATTAAAACCTGAGTTTCCCTCAACTCCAACAAAAGCATGATTTCCACTGTTTGAAGAGAAATCAATATGCTCATCATATGAACTTTCAGATGAAGCATATTCAGACTCATGACCAACCAGAGCAGTGTTACCTGGTACAAAGTCATCAGTGAGCTTTCCAGATATAGATAGTTTCCTTTTCTGTTCTATCTCTCTCTCAAATGTTTAGAGTTTCCCATGAAGTTGGGTGAGAGATAGAGTATCCAGATTTGCACTAGAGCGTAGGACAATGGTGTAAGTGTCCCATCTCTCAGGCAGGGATCTGAGGAATCTGTTATTCATCTGGCTGTTTGTGTATTCATGTTGAACCATTTTAAGCTCAGAGATCAAACATGAAAACAGCTCAAACTGTTGAGTCAATGTCTCACCCTTCCTATGAGAGAATGTCTCATATTGCTGGGCAAGGATTTCTCTGTTGTTTGCTAAGACCTCATCAGTTCCTCCAAATTGTTCCTTCAGAGCAACCCAGAGATCATAGGCAGTTTCCTGATGCATAAGCCCAGAATAGATTTCATTAGGCAGTGCCATGGCCAGAATTCCATGGGCTTTAGCATCAATCTCAAACAGTTTTAAATCCTCATCAGAATATTGTTCCTTCTTTTTAGGAACCATCTCATTGGTTTCAGGATTACTCACCATAGGCTTGTATGGTCCATGAACCACAGACTTCCAACAACCTGAACTGTTAACAGACAGGTGATGGAGCATTCGGCGTTGCCATATGTTATACTCACTCCTAACAAGCATTGGAGGCTTAGTTGAGGAGCCAGTATTGTGAGGATCATTAATTGAAGTAGTCATTTTCACTAATTCAATCGAATTCAATGAGATTAAAATCGGTCTAGTTTGAAAACTCAACAACACAATTTGAAAACACAATTAGAATATCAATTAATTAACCGGAAGCAACAGAAAATCAATCTCTATAATCAATTCTTGCAAAAATGCTAATTCGATCAACCTTAGCTATCAAAAGAGCAGTTTCAATGATCAATTGTTAGATCGATCAATGATTAACCAGCTCTGATACCGTTTGATAGGATCGGATCAATTAGATTTGAATTTTGCAGCGGAATATAACACAATAAGATCGAATTCAAGCAAGAAAGTAATGAATATGCAAACACTCAATCACAATTATAGAGAGAGAATATTTCTGTTAAAGGAATGTTTTCATTCACGCGTAATGCTTCGGTTAGAATACAGCTAGGTCAACATCCCTTATATAGAGGAATGTGACGTCTGCTGATGTCACTTGATAGTGACATCTAACAGAAGTATACAAAACAACTGAAATAATGCAAACTACTGAAATGTTCTCAACAACTGATCACATCTCAGAGAATGCTAAGTACAAATACATAAAACTACTGACTTAAAACTACTGAAACAATAAACTACTGAAAAGTAAATTACAAGTACTGAAAAGTAAACCCATCACAACTACTGAAGTTAACAACTTCAGCTGTTGTGACAACTACTGAACACTCTGGTCTTCAGTCTTTGTCTTTAGTACTTCACTTTCAGACTTTGTCCTTAGTTCTTTACTTTCAGACTTTGTCTTCAGACCTTTGTAATCAGCTGATGTCTTCAGCTGTTGTGATCTTCTTCAGCAGTTGTAATGTCTGTGGGACTTAGAGGTTTTTCTGATCAAGCTCATTGGTTCTTTTGGTCCAACAGATACAAAAGAGTAACTAAATCTTATACACCAGCTACAAATGCTCCACTTTGAGTTGAGATTCCAAATAAAGAAATAGATAAAAATATGGCTCATGAATCCCAGAAACGTTTGAAACGTGGAAGACAGATTGGATCAAAAGATAAAAATCCTCAAAAAAGGAAAATATCTAAAAAGGAAAATGATCTTAAAGAAATTAATAGTGACAAAACACTAAGTGTCCAAACTTTCTCTGAGAAAGAAGTGAACAAAGAGATGCCAATCAACTATGGTCATATGCATACATTATGGATGCATACATTATGGAATCGAGATGAAGTGGAAAATATTGATTATGTATTCTCTTATTCTGTAGCAAGTGATATTATAAGTGGAGATGATGCTCCTGAACCAAAATCTATAAATGATTGTCAAAATTGACATGATTGGGATAAATGGAAAGATGCCATGCAAGCTGAACTAACTTCACTTAACAAACGAAAGGTTTTTGGACCAATTGTTATAACACCTACGCATGTAAAGCCTGTTGGGTACAAATGGGTTTCTGTGCGAAAACAAAATGAGAAAAATGAAGTTACAAGATATAAAGCTAGACTAGTAGCTCAAGGTTTTTCTCAAAGGCCGGGAATTGACTATGAGGAAACGTATTCTCCTGTTATGGATGCAATAACGTTTAGATACTTAATCAGCTTAGCAGTATCTAAAAATTTAGATATGCGTCTTATGGATGTCGTTACAGCTTACTTGTATGGATTACTTGATAATGACATTTATATGAAAATTCCTGAAGGATTTAAAATCCTTGAAGCGTGTTCAAAACCTAAGGAAATGTATTCAATCAAATTACAAAGGTCCTTATATGGGTTGAAACAGTCTGGAAGGATGTGGTACAATCGTTTGAGTGATCATTTGACTAGTAAAGAATACACAAATAACCTTATTTGTCCATGCGTCTTTATTAAGAAAACAATATTGGGATATGTGATCATAGCCGTATATGTTGATGACTTAAATATAATTGGGACATAAAATGAAATTCATGAAACGATTATTCTTCTAAATAATGAATTTGAAATGAAAGACCTTAGGAAAACCAAACACTGTCTTGGTTTACAAATTGAGCATATGCATAATGGGATACTTGTGCATCAATCAAATTATACCGAAAAGGTTTTAAAACGATTTAATATGGACAAGGCAAATTCCTTAAGAACCCCAATGGTCGTTAGATCAATCAATATTGATAATGACCCATTTCGACCTTGTGAAGAAAATGAAGAAGTTCTTGGTCCAGAGGTAACATACCTTAATGCGATTGAGCCTTTTGTATCTTACTAACTGTACAAGGCCATACATTTCCTTTGCAGTCATTTATTGGCAAGGTTTAGTTCATCTCCCACAAAAAGACTTTGGAATAGGATCAAACATATTTTTTGATATCTACAAGGAACTATTGATTTAGGCTTGTTTTATCCTAATGATTCAAAAGAAGGTTTAGTTGGTTATGCAGATGCAGGTTTTATATCAGATCCTCATAAGGCTAGATCTAAATTCGGATACGTGTTTTAGAATGGAGGAACAACAATTTCATGGAGGTCTAAAAAACAAACACTTGTTGCAACTTCCTCAAATCATGCTGAAGTCATTGCACTACATGTAGCTTCTAGAGAATGTGTATGGTTAAGGTCTATGACACAACTTATATTAACTTCTTGTGGACTAGTGAAAGAAAGAGATCCAACACCAATCTACGAAGATAATGCAGCTTGTGTCTCGCAAATGAAAGAAGGTTATATCAAAAGTGACAAAACGAAACATATACCTCCAAGATTCTTTTTATACACTCAAGACCTTATTAAAGATAAAAAAGTTGAAATTAAATACGTTCAATCTAGCAACAATTCAGCTGATCTTTTCCCAAAGGCACTCCCTACAACAACTTTTAGAAAACATGTTTATGATATTGGCATGCGACACGTACATACAATGTGATGATCTACAGAAGACAATTTGAGAGGGAGTTATAAGCTGCACTCTTTTTTTCTTAGCTAAAGTTTTTTCCCATTGGGTTTTTCTTTAGAGAGGTTTTTAATGAGGCAGTATTTCAAGACCCTGAAGTTTGAAAAAGTGACATTCAAGAGGGAGTGTCATGAAATATCATGAATTATTGGATGTGTTTTTCAAAACCTAAAGAGTAAATTTTTTTACTAGTTGACTCCTAAATAGTTACCTATCAAAGACTACATGTATTTGTAGTATAAATACTACTTCTATGGCAATGAGAAAGATGCATCATCTTGAATAAAATTCAAGAGTTATACATTTCTTCTAATCTCTTTGTACAATTCTCTTTAAACTCTTTAAGTTATTTTAATAATCTTGTTATAGTTATAAGATAATTATAACATGATTAAAGTATTCAACTTACTCTCTTCTCTTTCCTAGAGAGGCTGCTATTTGGAGCAACCAATGTTTCTAGAATCAAATCTGAGGGCGTACTAGTCATCTTACTGTTCGACTAACCTGGATCGGTCGAAACGATTTTAAAAGCCATATGATGTGTGTGTGTGCGCGCACACATACACGGATTATATATATACAGTTACATACATATAAAGCAATATACGTATTTTATTTGTATATTCCATAGTTATATGTGAAACTCAATAATAATATTATGTCGAACACTTCAGTTCATTGCCCGAATAAAGTACCCCTAACATTTGACCTTCTAGCATGCTTATGATCCCAAATAAGCAAGTTTAAAAGTAGAGTGGAAAACGATTGAGAATCTAACGAGGTATGAAGTAATGAACCCATTTGAATAGCGTATATAGTTTTAATAGTTAAGATATTCTCTAAGTATCAAATCCCTCTCAAGTTAAATGACTGTTGTAGCCATTTCTAGTAAGCATGATCTGGAGAATGGAACTCAAACAAAACCTCCCATGTTTACTCCAAATGACTATGATACTTGGAAAATTCAAATGTAGGATTTCGTAAGGAATCAAGACACAAGACTTTGGCTTTCTATGCTGAATGGATCATATGTCCCCATGGTCCAAGCTGCTGGTGAAGGTGGAGTCATTATTCCTAAAAACCTTACAAAATACTCAGATGAAGATCTGAAGAAAATGGATGTATATTCAATGTCTTTGTGGCTGATTAGAATAAGTATACCTAATAGCATCATGCATGGGTTTAAGAAATTCACAACTGCTCAAAAGCTATTTGAAGCTTGAAAGCTAGATTTGAAGGAACAGAGGACATGAATGAATACAAAAGATATGTCTGGAAACACAAGTTTAAAAATTTTGGTTTCATAAGGGGAGAAACCATGACTACTACATATGTTAGATATGTTGAACTACGTGACTCTCTAGACGAAGCTGGAGTGAAGATGGAGAACAATGATATTCTTAGAAAGTTCTTAAGATCTTTACAAAAGATATGGATAGTCTATATTGTGTCCATTAGAAGAACTAAGAATCTGAAGACATTGAATCTTTAGGAGTTATACGACATCCTTAGTTCTTATAAAATTGAGATGGATGCATATGAAGAATCATTAGGCAAATCTTCAAACTCCTTAAAGTAATCAGCTCTCATGGCCCCTATACCTGAGCCAGTTCATTGTCACTCCCACTCCAAAATCTATTAAACTCCCATGGTGAGTCATCAAGCACCCATGATCACCTACCCTGAATCTCCAACTACTGAATCTTAATCATCACCATTGATGTGCTTTAAATTATACATAAAAATCCTATCAAAAGCACATCAATTATTCATTAGTATCTTCCTTGAATCGATGATTATGTACTTAAAATTGTTAAATTGTGTTTTCAGTTGTTAAAAAGGGCAAGATGGACAAAAGAAGCATATTTGACAAAAAGTTGAAGAAATCTGAGCTTTGTAGTCCAAGCATGGGGTCCTTATTAAACACGCCCCCATGACTTGCCTGAAACACACCTCGTTCTTAAAATGACACACCCCCGTGTTTGGACAACTGGTAGGACAAAAAGTACTATCCCCCAAAAGAATTCATGGGGCCATGCCCCACCTCAAACACGGGGCCGTGCCCGACACCTTCTTCACGTATGTATCGATAAACTTTCGTAAGCATTGTACTAGCATGGGGAGGTGCCTTTTAGGCACAAGGCCGTGCTTAAACACTCATCAATAATGCATTGATGGCTTGAAGATCAACCTCCATACCTCAAGTAACATGTGACCCCTGTTGTACCCCTAAATGTATATCTAAGGTTAACTTGTACAAAAATCACAATTTGGATCTCATGAAAGATGTAGAATCAATCAATCTTCTTAAAGCTGATTTTAATAAAACTAACCATACTCAAAATGTTACACCCTCAAAATCCATGTGCGTGGTTTTACCGCAAGGCAAGTGAACAAACCAGGATCCCAGTCATTAGTCACTCAAAATGACACTATTTGCAACATTTAAAACAGTTCAGAGTTTGACTCTTTAAAACATTTGTGTAAGCGCTTTGTAAATTATTCAAACATAGAGTACTAAATGTAAATTGTGCAAAACACGCACCCAAACTAAAGTACGTAATTATGTAATAAGTCCAATACAGATGAATGTTTGTTCAAAGTATGCATGACTCGTGCGTGCTCCTACGGTAGCTGCTAGTAACGACCTGAGAAAAACATATTAAAAGTGTCAACATGTCGGTTGGCAAGTTCAAGCGTTTGTAATCATCATAAACAGTAGCATTAGTAAAATATAAACAAGTGCAATGAAATAGATAGCTAGTCTAATTTCATTAGTAATAAACAACAATGATTTTGCGATCGAAGCTGACTATGTTTGTCTGTCTGCTTCCCTCCACGACATACCAAGTCGTGACGCTGTTAGTCGTTTAGGAATATATTGCACCCGCTTGACCTCCAATCATACGGGTGGGGCTTGTCAGGCCGAGTAGTGTTACCTAAGATTTGCCGCTAGATTCCTTAATTAACGACCCGAAAGTGTAAGGGCTTTCTATGGTATAACACATTATGTCTTACTAAACACATGTTATAATAGTAAAGCGTTTTTAAAACAAATTATGCTTTCTCCCCGAAAAAGAGTGTAAGTAAAAGTGGAGTATTGAACTCACCTGATGCGCAAACGAACAATAATAAGAGCTAACGATGAGTGGAAAGAGAACCCGGCAAAGGTTACCTAGAACACATAAGTACATGTACATAGAAAGTTTAACAACCCTAAGTGCTCAAAAAAATGTTTACCCAAGGTTTTGGAAAACAAGACTCATTTGACCTAGTTGACCCATTGGTGAGAAGTTAATTGAATTATTGTTTGATCAACTATAATAACTCATCACACATGGTTATCACACAAGTCGTTCACGTTTGCCACATCATAAACCCTAAGTTCTATAAAGATCATCATATCACCATAGTTTATCATACAACTCATGTGAATCTCAAGAAATCAACAATAACAATTATTAAGTACTAAATCATACATTACAATGATCTACCATAACCCCAAACATTTTTCCATAATCTCCAAACATAACCCATTACAGGACCGTTATGGGATGGTCAATACAATCAGTCTTCCAATGAGAAGAGTAATAGAACACTTAACAGATCAAATAGGGAACCGAGACTATATTATGATACTAAGAACGCAAGCAAACAGTGAGACAGAAACTTAAGAACAACACCACAAAGTATGGTTTTCAAGAATGTTGTATATTGCTCTCAAAGTTTTTTACAAGTGTTACAAAGCATAAAGAAAAGATACAAGAACTAAGATACTTTATACTACATCCTACAGCCGGCCATACTTTGAAGGCCAGCTGAAAACACTAATCTAGACAACAATATCAATGTAGAGTCAAAAGGCAGATTTGCTTTTGACAAGTGACTATGACATGCCATAGCTCATATCCTAATATATTACAAAAATGATAAAGGTACATAAAGTAGAAAGTTACAGACTCAAGACCTCAATGTACAGTTACAAAAGCATGGACAATTTCACAAACTTGTATAAGTTGGTAAGTAATCAGACTTGCAGCGGAAAGTGGTTCAGATCTATGCAAAAGTACATCAGAGAAAGCATGTTCTTCTTAGTCTTTGAAAGAAATCTATCTTCATTTCATTGGCTTCGGAAGACTTTGTCTTTGAAGCATCGGAAGACTTCATATTTGGCTTTGGAAGATTTTGTCTTTGTAAGATTTTGGCTTTGGCTTCGGAAGATTTTACACTTAGAATATTTTCTTGTGCTGAGTGTAAAACTTCTAAAACAACTTCTACTATGTACCAAGTGCATGCATGCAGGAAGCACTTGTTTTGTTTTGGGTGCATCAACCTTTTAATAATTCTTACAAACTCCCCCCAAGATGATGCTACCAAAACAGAGAAATGATTCAGATATTAACAGTCCTCATCCGATCATAACCAATCCGTTCATCATTAAGTGGTCAGGATCACTCAAACTTTCAAAATACCTTCTCATGTCAAAGAGATCATGTAGAGATAGGTTAAGCATGTCTTGCCAGAAGTAGAAATCTTGACCACCTTGATCTCTAGTGACATACCATCTACCAGCTCATTTAATTCTTCTAAAGGAAGAGAGATAACCTCATCAATGTCATAGTTCATGGTCCTTAAATAGTTAATCCTGGCTGCCCTCAACTCATCATTCTGAGTATTTGGCCTGGGAGCAGCCCTGATAGCAGCTTCCATGATGCTTGAGGACCCAATAGAGCTTTCTCCCCTTAGCTTCGTCCTCCTCTCTCTCTCTCTCTCTGTGTGTGTGTGTGTGTGTGTGTGTCTCTTTTTCCTCCTCCTCTATCTCCTCAAGAGTCAGTATCCTTTTTCTTTTGTCACCCACAGACCTTTATGACTCAAGGTAGAGAGAGCTCTGGCCTTCATTACCTGATGTAGCAGTCAGACTCTGGCTAGAGAGAGGCTGTGATGCACCTTCACCAACTGGTGCCTCACTGAGGGTATATGATGTTGAAGTAATAGTTCATATGACAATGCTTACAGGTTCTATCACTGGGCCTTCGGTCAAAGTTTCCCGTTTGAAGCTAATATTAGGGTCCACCTCAACATCCAGTTGACTAATGACATTGCCTTCTTGTATTTGTCTTTTTCTTCTTTTGAATTCTTTAACAATCCTGTCTTGAATCCTCTCAGCCATTTTTTCATCTTGCCTAAGTTGACTTGGGTTGGCAAGTGGCATATTGACTAGAGAAAAACTATCATAGAAGGTCAGGGCTCTTCTATCAGCATCATACCTCCACCCTAGTATATCATTTATAGCTTCTTGGGTGGGGATGACATCGCCTTGGGAATAACCTCCTCATACAAGCTTTTAATGAGAGAGTTCACATCAATGTGAACTTGAGGAGGTTGCTACGTATGGACAATTGCAAGTGAGGGTGGTGAATCCTCAATGTCCATACCCTGTGAAAAACTCCCAGGTTTTATGATTTTTTGGACTTTCTCCCCTTTTTTGGTAGCATCCTCTTGCATAGGCGAGCTAGGAGTTAGGTCTATCACATCCATAGGTTCTTGTGTTCATGGTTGAGCTCTTCTTAAAGGTCTCCCGAATAGTTTCTCCTTGACATCAGAAATCTCAAGTTGCTTATCATTAACCCTCATATGCAGGGTAGTCACTTGAGATTCCAAGTGACTAACCTTCGAGACCAAATAGGTGGAGGTTTGAGTAAGCTTTTTCACCTCGAGTAAGAATCATGGGGGGGGGGATGAGAGAATATGACCAAAGTCTTCTTCCTCATCACCAGCATGATGTTCTTGGCTGCTGGATTTCCCCTGCTCAGTGACAACTTCAGATGAAGTGTCAATGGGCTGAGTTGCCATGGTTGAGATCTTATTGATGTAATCACTTTCAAAAGTGAGAGCCTCTTCCATATGGATCTTCTTAATAGGTTCAGAAAGATCCATCTTAGTAATGGGTGAATGATGTGGGCTAGAGAGGGGAGAAGCAGGAGTACTCATCTCTCTTTGAGTATAGGAGGAGAAAGAGACACATGGTACTCACTGAATCCCATGTCTTCATCACCATAGAATTCAAATTTGGTATTGGTTGGTTAAGATCAAGAGGTTGGGGATGATAACTTTCCCCTGAAGGTTGTTCACTAGAGTTTTGAGACTATGAGTGAAGGCTTAAGACTGTTGGGCTTATGAGCTCATTAGGCTGAGCATGAGGAACCTCAACACTAATCATTGATAAGATGGGAGTGGTTTGCTCCTCAGGAGAAGTGGGAGCTCCATAGTGTCCACTTCTTCCTGTATAGTTGGTGATATGGGGGCCTGCTCAAGTTTAGTAGCTTGTGTATGGGTTCGTTTGGATTTTCTTTGGTAGGTGAGGATTATTTTTGGCTGTTTTGGTGGTTGTGAAGTAGAAAGTGTAGGTTTAACACTAGCTTGTTCTGCTAGGTTATCACCTTGAGCAATGAGCTCTAGCTTTTTTGGACAAGGGCTGTTTCTACCCCACAGAAGCCAATAGTTGATTTCCTCATAGTTTTAAAGATTCCATGCTTCATCTGTCCTAATTTAAGAACCTTACGTTTTCTCCTCAACTGTGAGCCCAGTTCATAGTTGAGAATGTGTTGGACATATCTAGGGAACATGTAATATTCTAAGGAGTCTAAGTTTGCAAGTAAGTTAGTATACACAAATTATGAGTACCTAAAAATGACCCCACGAACCATTCTATGAACTATGAAGGAGAGATCCTCAGGAACATGGTCCCATCCTCCATGTTTGTTTGAGAAGCTTTCTATAACAACATGGAGGAGGTACTTCCATTGAGAAGAGACCTTCCCTTTCCTGAAGGTCTTTATAAAGAAATCTCCCTCATAGCCATCTGCTCAAAGGAGTGGTTAACAATAGCTTTTGGAAAGGACAAATCACCTTCTATATCATCCAACTGAAGATGTGTATTTATGATGGCTGGAGTGATGAAGATTGTCCTCCCCTGCCCTGTGGCAGATAGTGCCTTCTCCCCATCCATGGTGAGCTCTTGGCAGGTCTTCCAAAATTCCAAAAGTTGATCCTCATAGAGCAGAGGATCAATGGTGAGGGAGGTGAAGTAGTTTGACAGAGAAAGAAAACGACAGACCTCAGAGAAACTTGGATCTTTATCAAAGTCCAACAGAGCAACTTGATTATGCTGCTTGTGGAGTTGCATGGAAAAATCAGGGTTGTTTCTGCGATCAAGGTTGGCTATTTGAGTAAGCTTAAGAGTGAAGAAAGATAAAAATAAGGTCGGTTGTGGGTAAATTCAGGTTAAAGAAGATTTCAGATGAAGAAGAGAGTGAAAATAGGGGAACCGTTGGGTATATATATATATATATATATGAAATGGATTTGAGACAATGTTAATGAATGAGACTAAACTTTGAAATCCGGATACGATCCCACCTTTGAAAAAGTTCCAAAAAAGGTAGTTCTCTTGGAATACTAAAATCTTTCAAAGGTATTTTGTCTTCAGAAGTTTTGATAAAAAGCTTCCAAAGCCAAAATGACTTTGGAAGATATCTCTAAGATCTTTGAAAATATTGCTTCGCAAGAGATCAAGACTTTGTAATTTTAGTCTAAAGAGAATAAAACTTTCAATATTTAAATTGCTTTCGGAAGAAAATTGTTCCTAAAAAACATATAAGTACTTATGAATAAATTTAAGCTTTGGAAGATATTGAAGAATTTCTTCCAAAGGTAACTTTGACATAAATAGTTATTTGTTTGATGACATAATTTTCTTTCGGTGGTAAATAGGTATCTTTCGAAAGAGAAAATGACCAAAATTTTCTAAAAAAAATCTAAGTAATATAATTTAAAAGATTTTTCTTCCAAAGTAAAAAAAACTTATGAAGATGATAAGATGGACAACTGAGGAGACACAGGCATTAGAAATTATATGAGTTAAGAGTTAAGAAAAGATACTCAAAGTTAATCATCCTAATAGCTGATACAAGATATTTAAACTTCTGTTCATCAAAAGCTTTGGTAAACAGATCAGCATATTATTCATTTGTGTTAACTTTGACTAGTTTGATTAATCCTTTTTCAAAGTTATCTCTAATCAAATGATACCTGATGTTGATGTGTTGTGTCCTTGAGTGTTGCACAAGATTCTATATAATAGAAATAGCACCATTGTTATCTATGTGGATAGGAGTCTCTTTGACGTTGAATCCATAGTCCAATATTTGATTCTGAATCCAAAGCACTTGAGCACAACAGCTAGTAGCAGCAATGTATTCAGCTTCAACAGTTGAGGCAGACACACAGGATTGTTTCTTGCATTGCCATGAGACAATCCTTCCACCAAGGAATTGACATCCCCTAAATGTAGACTTTGCAACCATATTGCAGTCACCATAGTTGTATATGCATACCGATTGAAGTCAGAATTCTTTGGATACCAAAGACCTAGTGTTGGAGCACCTTTGAGATATCTTAGAATTCTCTTGACAGTGACTAGGTGTGAAATCTGGGGGGTGGCTTGATATCTTGCACATGATATCAGGCCTGCTAGCTATGAGGTACATAAGAGACCCAATCATAGCCATGTAAAGGTGTTCATCCACACACTCCCCCTCAAGATCAGGTCCAAGGGAGTGGTTTCTTGCTTTGGGTGTCTTTGCAACCTTACATTCAATCATGTTTAATCTTGTGAGTGTGTCTTGTACATACTTTGTCTGACTTATGAAGATGACATTGTCAACTTGCTTCACTTGAATTCCTAGAAAGAAATTCAGTTTCCCCATGGCACTAATTTCAAATCTATTCTTCATCAGCCTCTTAAAGTCTTTGTAGAGCTTTGGATTAGTCGATCTGAAAATAATATCATCTACATACACCTGAACTAGCATTAAGTCATTCCCTAATCCTTTGATGAAGAGAGTTACATCTATAGTACCTCTTTTGTATCCACACTGACAGAGATATTGAGATATAGTCTCATACCACTTTCTTGGAGCTTGGAGAAGCCCAAAAAGAGCTTTATCATGCTTGCAGACATAATTAGGTTGATCAGGATCTATAAAACCAGGTGGTTGTTAGACATGCACCTCTTCATCATTCACCCCTTATAGAAAAACACACTTGACATCAAGTTGATAGGCCTTGAAATCATTGGATGCAGCAAAAGCCAGGAATATCCTTAGAACTTCAAGTCTTACCACAGGAGCAAAGACATATGTGTAATCCATTCCTTCTTCTTTTGTGTATCCTTGGACAACTAATCTGGCCTTGTTTTTTGTGACAAGTCCTCTATCATCCTTCTTGTTTCTAAACACCCACTTGGTTCCTATGGTAGTCTTCCTTGAAGAAGAGGATATAGGTTCCAAACCTTTTATCTTTTGAATTGAAGCAACTCCTCATGCATAGCTTCAACCCATCTTCCATCCTTTAAAGCCTCATCAACTTTCTTTGGCTCTATCTAGGATAGGAAACAAGATTTGAGACAAACATTTGCATCATGAGTTTGCCCTCTTGTCATTACCCCTTTGTCAACATCTCCGAAGATGTTTGTAGTGGGATGAGGCTTGTGAATCCTGGGTTGAGCGATCACACCAAGTTGCTTAGAATGATCTAACTTTGAGAAATTTAGATCAGGCAAAGGAGTATCACCCACTACATCAACACACTTATCACGAGAGACTTGATCTAATAAGTGTGTGACATCATTGTTGTTGTCTTTCATGGAGTGATTGTCAGCATCATTAAACTCTTGATCACTGTCACCACTACCATTTCCTCCTACATTTGAAGCTCCTTCATTTGAGTTTTGTGCCTCTGAGCTAGAATTTGATGGCACCTCAGATGTATCAGTTGGATTTGACATGGTAGTGCTGATAGGAACTCCATCTATTGGGTTGGTTACCACTGGAGCTGAAGTAGTATGATTTGTAGGTCTTCTCAGCTTAAATCTTGGGTTAGGATCTCATTTTGATAAGATATCTATGGACCCTGAAACAATCTCACAAGATTTGTTAATATAGTTGGTAACTAAATCAAGATCAAACAACCAATCAGAACTAGAAGCTTTCATACTACTCTAGTTATAAGATTGTATACTCTGTAAGCTTTAGCTTGAGAAGAGTATCCAATAAAGTGTCCATCATCTGATTTCTAATCAAATTTGGCTACTTGATCTTTGGTATTCAAGATGGTGCAAGGACGTCCAAATGACGTGAGAAAACCAATGAAAGGTTTCCTCTTATGCCAAACTTCATAAGGAGTCTTACCATGAGTCTTGACTACTAAAACTTTGTTTTGCACATAGGAAGCAGTGTATACTACCTCTGCCCAAAAGGTGATAGACAATTTAGATTCAGACAACCTGGTTCTTGCAGCTTCAATTAGTGTCCTATTTCTCCTCTCAGCAACACCATTTTGCTAAGGAGTCCTGGTAGCACTATATTGTCTTGTAATACCTTTTTCATCCCAAAATGTATCAAGGATTTGATTCTTAAATTCAGTTCCCTGATCACAATTTATGGTCTTGACCTTGTGATCACATTGATTCTTGATTTTCAAGATAAAACTTTTTAAGATCTCAAGAGCCTCATCCTTAGTTCTAAGGAAGAAAACCCAAGTGAATCTTGTAAAGTCATCTGTGATCACTAAACAATATAAGGTCCTTCCTAAACTCATTACACTGGTGGGGCCAAAGAGATCCATATGTAATAAATGTAGGGGAGTAGTGATGGAGTTTCTTTCTTTTGGCTTGTGAGATACCTTATGTTACTTCCCTTTCAGGCATGCAACACAATGGTCATCACTTGTAAACTCTTTCTTTGGCATTCCAGTTACCAAATCATTCCTAATTAATTTATTCATGTTTTTAAAGTTTACATGGCACATT
The DNA here is from genome assembly GCA_025215565.1 of Flaveria ramosissima. Lineage (NCBI taxonomy): Eukaryota > Viridiplantae > Streptophyta > Magnoliopsida > Asterales > Asteraceae > Flaveria > Flaveria ramosissima. The sequence continues at coordinate 18,838,725 of CM046033.1, read as the reverse complement.
CTATTATGCCAGATAAAGGACTCATCACTAGTTTCTTTAGATAGAAAGCATGAAACGTTTCCTGAGGAGATGTTTCTTGCAAGTCCATCTTGTAAATGTTCCATTTCCTGGGGGCTCTGAGCAGGATATGCTCTTAAGGAATGACCACCCCGGGCTTGAAAACAATGCACTCATGATCAGTGAAAAGCATGTTATGTCCCTGTAAGGCTTATAGAAAGGCTGATGCATTCAAAAACAACCCAAGTGCTTCCTTCATACATGCACTTGGTGCATAGTAGAAGTTGCTTTGAAAGTTTCATGCTGATCTGGTTGTCGAGACTCGACCAATAGTAAGTTATTATATCGGTCTTAGCTACCTTTTTGTGTAAGGGTAAGTAAGGTCGTCTCCTTAGGGAATATGTGGAAAGTGTTTAACAATCATAACTCAATTAACTAATAGTCTCAAACTTTGAAATTAAAAATTGAAACTTTCAATAGATTAATGAACAAAAGTGCATAAAGCAAGAAACTTTTAAACGAATTAACTTAGATTATGAAAACGATAACTTTCGGGTTTCCAATTTTGCAAGATCCAAAATTGGTACTTTTAAATTAGGTTTTGCAAGAAACAATACTTCAAGAGTTTAACTTTTGATTACAGTGATAACAAAGGAACAATTTTTTAAGACTTGGTTGTTCACAATGTTACCAATTCACTTATATCACGTTGCCTACTTTTCTTAATGAGTTCACGATGCAAGGAAACCAAAAAACTGATAATCAAGCAAATAACTTTATTTTTAAGTAACTTGTTTAAATTAATCAAAACATACAATTTCATTTAATCAATCAATGTTCACTACAAAAACCTAATCAAACATACTAATTGTCTCACTTGACAAGAATTGTCCTCACGAAAGCAATCAAGAAAACTAGCCACGCATCATCTTCATTGGATCTTCAATCTTGATTTGATAATGTTTGTAGATGCTTTGAGATGAATGTAAAGGCTTGGAATGACCACAAATCAGCTTTGTCAAGAATTGAGCTTGGAAAGTTTTCCTCCGAATTAGGGTTGGATTGTGCATAAATAACTTGAAATTCCACAAAATCCGGATGTTAGTTCAGCCATCGGCGTATGATACGCCCAGGGTGGCGTATCATACGTCCCCCTCAGCTTTCCTACGCCCAACTTTCTGAAATTTTTGTCAAATACGCCCACAAATACGCCGCCAATACGCCGACCAGCGTATGATACTCCAGGCCCTGTAAAATTTTGATCTTCACATGTAACTTTTCACGAGCTTTCTGTTGACAGGTCGTGGGCACCGTAACTCTTTTTCTAGCCCAAGTTATGCCCATTTTAAGTTACCATGGTCTTGAACCTTCGGTTTTTGCATTTCTTCACTTCTCGGGCTCCGATTTCCTACCCGCTTCTTCCATACTCTTCATGCTTCACCAAACTTAGTTCCGGTTTCCCGTTTTACATCTTTTGGTAATTGGGCATTTGGTCCTCGTGGTTTCGTCCTGTGCTTATTCACCTTAAAATAAGCTTCCTTAAGCTCCAATTACCTACACATCAAAACAAACTCAAATTAACTTTGTTCCATACTACAGACAATGTAAAATCACATAACTAGATCAATTAAACCTTGAATTATTATTACTCGATCACATCATCACACTTAACCTTTTCTTTGTCCTCAAACAAACTTGCTTGCACAATTCACCCTAATTAATCAAACATGCTAACTTATCACAATTTTGTATAAGTTAAGGTCCCAAGGCATACTTAGTTTTAAACTTTTATCCTGTAAGATCACAACCCAACATGCAATATCAATTATGTTTTAAGCTTAGAATCTTTACTTGGCATAACTTCACCTTCCGCTTCAAACATTCATGCATTCACATTCCTCACACTGAACACTCCTCTCGTTTTATTTTGTGGACTAGTGGTTATATACTAGTATATCTGAAACTTTCAAACCACGAAGGTACATTTTCATCATAAGCTCGTATAATAATCATATCGCCATCAATTAACACAATATAACACATAAATCAAGAGGTCTTTCATGGGTTGTAATATTAGGCTAATGTTTAAGGTGTGATAAAATAGGGATTTAGAGTGGCTAACGGGTAATGAAATCTAAGTTAAACATGCTAGATGTCATGTTTATCATTTTTATCCTCTAATAGGAATCATATCATAGAGTTCTCATACTATTTTTGTTGCTGCATATTTTGGTCATTTTGACCTCATCTTTAGCTTTTTCTTCTTTTTGTATTTCTTTTTTTTCATACATATACACACACACACACACACATATATATATATATATATATATATTGAACTAATATTGTCATGGATTGGACTTCATCACTTGAGGTTTCATAAAAAGGCTAAGGCTTTATAGGTTTATTGTTTCGGGTTATTCAAACGACAAGTTGGGGCTCAACATGGTGTCTAAAGAAAATTTATCAAGGTATGGAATTCAAAAGAATAGGTTTTATCAAATGGTTCATTCCTAATACCTCTATCACATATGATCTTGACACAAATCAATTACACGAGTTCTAACTTAAATGCACATTATGGTTTCCCTCATTATAAAAAAAATATAAAGCAAATCAACATATGTTATGAATTACTCAATTAGGCTCAAACTCTCACGGAAACGGTGGAAAAGGGTTACAAATGTGAAGCACATATGTCATCTACCATCCGCTTCGTTATGCCTCCTAAGAATTCTACCTAAATTTTATAAAAACTCATGTTGGGATGCTTTTATACCATTTCAAAACAAGTATGTCATGAGATCTATACATGCACAAACAAGTGATAGTTAGCCATGTATGAAAAACTTTTAGGTCTCATGCACAATTAAGCTTATTTGAAGATTTATTTAATTTTTTTTAAAAAAAGGTTTAATTTTTCCAAGTTTTTCTTATCCCCACAATTGAGATACATTGTCTTTAATGTATGGTGATCATAATTGGTATTTTCCTAACATAGGGAAGTAGATCTTTAAGTTCATTCCTATTATTTCTAAACAAGACAATTCATTGCGAAGGAAGACTAGTATGCCATATCCTAACATATTATCAATCAATTTCAACAAAAGTATGAAAGGAATATTGTTCAACACCAAAGTAGTGTGAAAAACACATGGACCTGATCACAATCATTATCGGAAACCTTCATCACCCGCTTGTGCCTCCCCACACTTGAATGCTTGCGTCTCGTGATTGACTATCAAAACAAAACAAAAACACACAACTAATAGAAGAATTAAAACTCACTTTCATAGGAATCATGATTGCATTTAGCGTACGCAACAAGCCTTTAAACCCCTCGGTAGACCCGAGTGGACGAGTTGTAGTCTCATGAGGGTTTCTATTGAACACACCCACAAAGTTCTCAGGTTGCCTCCCGCAAACGCTAAGTTTTAGGTCTTGAGCCGGACCTTACCTGAGACCATTTATGGTGGTCGTATTGAATGCTTTTCTCCAAATTTCTTTTCATATAAATGCTTCCGCAGGACCGTTTACGGGTGGTCACTTACAACACAATAACACAAGGAGGAGATATCTTTAGAACACTTAACAGATCAAATAAGGAACTAGTAACTTATATGAGTGATACTAAGAACACTAGTAAAATATGAGACAAAACAAGATTGCAAGCAACACAAGTGTATGGTTTTCAAGAATGCTGTATATTAATCTTAAGTTCTTTTACAAGTATTACAAAGCATAGAAAGAAAGTTACAAGGACTTGAGATACTTTATACTATATCCTATATACTTTGAAGGCCACAGGAAACATAAGACTAGACAACAAAATCAAATGTAAAGTCAAAAGGCAGATTGCCTTTTGACTAGTGACTATGACATGCCATAGCATACATCCTAATATATTACAAAAAGGATAAAAGTACATAAAGTAGAAAACACAGACTCAAGACCTCAATGTACAATTACCAAAAGCATGGACCTTTTCACCAACTTGTGAAAGTTGGTAACTGAACAGAGTTGCTGCGGAAAGGTGGTCCAGCTTTTTGGTAAAGTACATCAGATAAAAGCATGTATATAAAAGTCTTCGGAAGAAATCTGTCTTCACTTCTTGGCTTTGGAAGACTTCACATTTGGCTTTGGAAGATGTTGGTCTTGGCTTCAGAAGATTTTACACTTAGAATATTTTCTAGTGCGTGTTGTAAAACTTCCAAAGCATTTCTACTTCTGTACTTCAATGCATGCATGCAGAAAGACTTTGGATGTTTTGGGTGCATCAGACTTATAGGAATCCTTACAAACTCCCCCTAGGTTGATGCTACCAAAACATTTGAAGATCTTTATATGTTGACAGTCCTCATCATGATAATGACCATGCCCTTCTTCATTAGATGGTCAGGCTCAGACTCTCATAGTATCTTCTCATCTCAAAGAGATCATGTAGAGGTAGGTTGAATAAGTCTTGCCATGTGTAGACATCTTCACCACCTTGATCTCTGATCACATGCCATTTTTCTGGATTAGTTGTGAAGGTCCAGGAGAAGATGGGTCTTTCAGCTACAAGAGGAGCCACTTGAATTGGAGTTGATGGGGCTACCTCTTCATGCACTTCCTTAGGCTGATCTGATTCATCCTGAGTTTTGGAGGTGGATGATTCAAACTTCTTCTTCTTCTTCTTTGAATTTGGTTTAGAAACCATCCTCTTCCTCCTCATTGAAGACTTTAACTGAGAAGACTTGCCTGCAACACGTTGTTGATCAGTCTTGTCTTTGTAACACCCGGATATTTTCTTTGAAGCCGACAAAAGAAGAAAAAGAAATAAAGTCCAAAGTCATGGGACCAAACTCGCCAAAACGAGAGAAAGATTGGATGAGTATAGGACTAAGAGGGGAGGGCAGCCCACACCCTCCCCACACTTGCAAAAACTCAGCCAAAGAGAGGTGAGAAGAAGAAAGTGGAGAAAAAAGGGAGAAAAAGCTTGGTTCGGGTGGATTCGAGCGTGAAAAATCGAAGTGTAGCGGGTTGAATCGAAGCTCTTCTCGACGGGGTCGTTTGTGTGAGTTCTAAGACCCCTCTTTTACACGTTTTCAACTGATTTGGGGCTGGAACACATAGTGGAACCCGCTTTTGAAATGTGTGACTTTGACCCATGTGTATGTGTTTGTGTGTGATGCGAGTAGAGTTTGTTTTCGGGCTTGTGTGTGCTTAAATGGTGTTGTGGTATGTTTTCCCTAAGGTTTAGGATGGTTGATTCAGGCTTAGAATGAGTTTGGGAGAGCTTGGAGGTTGAAAATGGCAGATTGGGTTCGGGATGAACTGCATTCTGCAATAGCTAGGGCTAGGCGACCGAATGGCATGCGACTGGAGGTCATACGGCCGAATGGCATGCGACTGAGGTCCATGCGCACGATTACCATGCAACTGAGGTCCATACGCATGGAAGTCATACGACTGAAGTTCATGCGCCTGTAAGGAATGCGATTGAAGGTTATGCGACTGAGGTCCATGCGCCTGGAGGTCATGCGACTGAGGCCCATTCGTACGAAGGGTATGCGACTGAAGCCCATGCGCCTAAAGTCATGCGACTGAAGGCCATACGCATGGAAATCATGCGATTGAGAGTCCATACACATAGGTGTCCATTCGCCCATAGGTCCATCCGCATAGGTCCATTCGCATAAGGTCCATTCGCCTGATGTCCATTCACCTAAGTGTTCAGTCGCCTGGAAGGCCATGCGACTGGAGGGTGTCCATACGCCCAAGTAGGGCTCATACGCCCGAAAGAACATAGTTTATTTACTGACTTTCGGGGGAAAGTGCAGATGTAAGTTTTGAAGTGGAAGGTTCCCGGTAGTTCATGTAAGTTGACTTTTGAGACCATAGAGGTTATGTTGGGCATAGTTGATGTTGAGGATGTATGATGTTGTATGATTATGCATGATGTATGTTATGTACGTATGATGATGCCCTGTATGATGATGTTGACTGTGTATGTTGATGTTCCTTATTATGATGTATGTTTATCTTTCCCGTGGCTTTACGCGTTATGTTAATGAATGAAAGGAAGTGTCAGGATCAGTGATCACAAGTTCGATGGATTAGAGTGTAATGCAGCGGAATAAGATCAAGAATTAGACAAATTGTAGCAAGAATTTGATATTTGTAAACAAATACAAGAGAATATATTTCTGCGATAAGGAATGTTTCAATTATACCAAATATTTATGCTCAATCATTCACATTTACAATAAGGTTGACACTCCTTATATAGAGTGCAATCACTGCTGTTATCACGGGATAGTGACAACTGGCAGATCTATTACAAAAATAACTAACACTTAACAAACTACTGAAATGTTCACAACTACTGAGAACATATCAGAGTGCTAAGTACAAAATATGAAACTATTGAAACTAAACTACTGAAACTACAACGACTGAAGAACAAGCTCTTCAGTCGTTTTACAAAACTGCTGAAAACATAAAACTACTGAAAGTAAACCGTCACAACTACTGAAGAAGTCCTTAGTTGTTATGAAAACATCTGATACTTGGTCTTCAGTACTTGTGTCTTCAGACTTTGTCTTCAGCACTTTGTCTTCAGACTTTGTCTTCAGCACTTGTGTCTTCAGACTTTGTCTTCAGCACTTGTGTCTTCAGACTTTGTCTTCAGCACTTGTGTCTTCAGACTTTGTCTTCAGCACTTGTGTCTTCAGACTTTGTCTTCAGCACTTGTCTTCAGACTTTGTAATCAGTTGTTGTCTTCAGCTGTTGTGGACTTCAGCGGTTGTTGTGACGTCTGTGGGACTTAAAGGTTTTTCTGATCTGGCTCATTGGTTCTTTTGGTCCAACAAAATCCCCCTGAACCAATGCAGCCAAGACCTTTAACTTTATTGAGGTCCCACTTATTGTTGGCAGAATGGTTGGTCTTTTTCCTTCTTGATCAGTTGAGAAGATGACCCATATAAGCACTGGCCTGGAAATGAGTCTCTGATGATTTGGTTGCAATGTATGGACGGGAGCTCTGTATTGGGGAATTGGACACTGAGCTGTTCCCCCATCCATGAGACTCACTTTCCATGTATAAGCCTATAGGATTCTCTGGTGTATGCTCTGAGAAACATAATTTGTTCTTTCATGGTAAGATTTTCTGGTTCACCATCAAACAATCCTTCACGCCCATACAGCTCTGAAATGTACTTAGCCTGTTTGCCATTTTTGAGCTCAACTGTTGTAATCTGTCTGTATGCAAACTCATCTGGGTGAGTACCTTCAAGTAACAGACTGAGCTCATTTTGTTTGAAGTTCTCAAGCTTCTTGTAGACTAACCCCTTTTTAATTACTCTGTTCTCTAACATCTTTTGGGGTGGCTGTTTAGTCTCATAAGCCTTCTTGAAATCTTCTACAATTTCCCAGGGTGATACTACCAGGACCACTGTGATCTCTTCATCTACAATCCTTTTTACTTGGCCCTTGTATCTCGCAGGAATGTCTTTCTTCACAATTCTGTGAGCCACCCTAGGATCATGCCATATTCTCACCTTTTCCTTTTGATATTGAAATGTGTTAGCAAGGGTGTACAATCTCAGAGCTTCTTTCTTCATACTGATTATTGATGAAGAAGCAGCATAAGTTTTGTCTATGCTTTTCAGCATCTCATCATCATGAAGCCTTTGCTCCTGTTCTTCTTCTATCTTTACTCTCACAGTTTCCATCTGTAAGGTGGGAGTGATGGGCATAGGTTTGGCTTTAGGCAAACTTAGGACTGCGGAAAGAGGCAGCCTATCTTCTTCCTCATCATCCTCTTCTTCTTCTTCTTCTAGCCTCAACATCCTTCTCTTCTTCTTCTTGGATGCATCATCGGCTGTTGGTTTTGAGGGTAAAGGAGTTGGTTTAATGGGTTGTGGTAGTGGTGATTTTGAAGTGGGAAGTTTTGCAGGTTGTTCTAGCATTCTTGTAGTGAGTGAGGCTTTTGAGTGTTTTGCTAGTTCATTTCTGTTCCTAGCACCTGCCTCATTTAGTGCTTCAATCACCAATCCCTTAGTGTATGCTTCAGACGTACAGATCTTGGTGGTTATTGCCAAGATACTGTCCCTGGTCCATGACTTAATCTCGATCAATGATCTCCCAAGGTACTTTACAATGAATCTGATCATGATCTCCAGTCTTTCTCTTTCTAATGCATCATAACTTGCCCATCTTGAGTTAATTTCTTCAACTTCAAGTCTCCTAATCTCTGAGTCAAGCTGTGCAGTATCGAACCCTTATCTATACAATTGATCAATAATGGAGTCCATTGATTTACTATGTGTAGCGTCCGCCATTTTGATCATCTCATCAAGTTGGAGTTCTTTTTCTTTTCCTTCAACCTTCCTCTTCTTATATGTGATATGAAAGTCTTTGTGACTTTCACCCACTTGATCAATGTCGGCTCCCTTCACAAACTCCTCTTCCTTCTCAGTCTCCTTCACAAACTCCTCTTCCTTCTCAGTCTCCCTTTCTTTCAGTATGCTCTTCTTTTTTGCTTTCACTAACTGACTCTCCCCCTTTTTGGTTGCATTGGTTGCAAGGGTTTGAGTAGAAGAAAGCCTTGTGCTCACAATCTCCTCCACCAGGGGTTGTATGATTGAGGGAAGCCTCTCATCCATGGTTTTGATCACAATGTCTGTGATCATTGGGGTGATGAGAGGTAGGGATTGCTGAAAGATAGCAGCTGTTTGCTCAGAGGGGTTCTGTCCCTGAGAGCAGTGCCAGAAATAGAGGCTGGTAGGTTGGAAGTTTGGAGTGGCTGAGTGTTTGGGAGACCTTCAGGTGAAGGTGCCATCTGGGGGGTTATGGTGGTGTCAGATGGACTTGCTTCTTGAGAGAATTGGTCAAGTAGGCTTTGTAGTCTACAGACTTCTTCCTCAAGAATTGTGTTCTGGGCCAGAACATCATAAAAGAAGCCCAGGTCATCATCAGTAGATGCTGAATCACCTGACCTCCTGCTTGTAGCCCGATGTACATGCACTGGGTGTAGACCAGTTTTAGCATGTGCCCTTTTTTCTTGGAACTAGGGACTTCCAGCCTCAGGACGATGTCCTTCATCAGCTGTTGCCTCTGATGAGGTCTTAGCAATGTTACCAGGCTCAGTCTGATCATGTGCTGATTCAGAAGAGGTGGCAGCCTCACCAGATATTCTGATCTCCATATCTACACCAGGAGACAGAACATTTAAACCCCGGTGCTGTGGGTTGTCAGAAGCATGTTGATCCTCTTCCTCAATGGCTGTGGTTTTCTCTTTTGTTGGTGTTTGGTGGGGAGGAGGAGAGGCATGCAGCTGAGTCAGCACGTTTGCAATTATAATGGTTGGACTTTGGGGGGCATTTTCATGGGGAGATGGGGTAAAAGCATTATGCACCTGGGGAGAATGGTGCTCTTCAATGGTAATCTCCTCAAATGAGGAAGATTCCAGATTAGTGGGTACCCCTTCTTTGGTTGCTGCAGGCTCCTTTTGAGAGGAATCCTGAGCGGCTGTGGCTGGTAGAGTCTTTGATACTGCTGGGGGGTTTACACCAGCAAGTATATCCTGCCTTGGTGGTACAGGAGCATCTTCAGGGGACTCATCTCCCTGAATAGCTGTTTTGGGGCATTTGGTTTTTGGTTTGGTGGGGACTCTGGATCTTGTGGTGGTGGCTGTGGGTTCCAACTGCGTGGGTTTGCGCAGCTTGCAGCCATTTTTAGTGATTGGTCAGAGTTGTGCCGGGAGTATACTTCAGGCAATACAGCCATAGCAGGGACTCCCAGGCCAACAAGTCCCTCAGCTTGAAGCTGGTTTTCAATTATGGCCATTATGAACCGAGGATATAATATCCAACGGTTAGCAAGTTGTTTTTGGGCCATATCCTTGAGCTCTAAAAATAGTATTTCAGAAAAATTTAAAGGTTGTTGCTCAAGGATGGAGTACATTACCTGTTGCACCTTGTGGACATTTGATCCCATGATGAAGTCTTGGGGGCAAGGCAGACATTTACCATATGAAAGATGAGACGTTCGGCATCCTGGAAATGTTTCTTCAATATGGTAGAGGCACTCAGCTTACCTTGGTATCCATGGTGGGCAAATGATAGATCTGTTGTGCCCTTTGGATAACCAGTTGGGAAAGTGGCATCATCCAGATTGAGGGTTTGGCGAAGAGTGTCTGGAGTAATGACCACCTTTTGACGATTGACAAACGATTGAAGAGACTCTGTGTCATTCTCCTCAGAGACAAGAGTGACGTTTGTCCAGAATTGGTTAAGAGATTCGGCATATATGGTGGGATTTAACAGAAAAGCCGTTTGGTAAGGTGACTGAACCATTAAATCAATGGCGTTGTGAAACTTGGTCCAGTATGGCGATTTTGTGAGATGAGCGACACAGTTGTGTCGTGGTTTTAGTTGCATGGTCGCCATTGATGAAGAGAGTTACAGAGTTTTTGAACGTTAGGTTTGAGAAGAGAGGTGAGAAAAACTCTGAAGGTGGGATAAGGTATTTAAAGGGTAGGGTTAGAAAACGACTGAAGGTTTTGGTGTTAGTCATCATTTGTTGAAACTACTGATGACGTGGTATTAACTTTCAGAGGTTTGAAATGACTGACCGTATTGGTGTGATCATCAGTTGTTATAAAACAACTGAAGACTTGGTTTTAACCGGCAGACGTTGAAACAGCTGAAGTCTCTGATTTAGTCATCAGTAGTTATAAAACTACTGAAGACAGTTTTGACTTCAGGTGGTGAAACAACTGAGGACATGGTGTTTTGTCATCAGTTGGTGTAAACAGCTGAAGACTTGGTGTTAGTCTTCAGTAGTTGTAAACTACTGAAGACATAGGTTTGGCTTCAGTTGTTTAGAAACAGCAGTTGTAGAAACAACTGAAGAGAAATTACTCATCAGCTGTTTTCGTCAATTCATAGCTTTTCAGCTGTTTCAGTCTGACCTCCACACTTACTCATCAGACAAATCTGAGTTTCAGAGGTTTCATTGGTCATCAGTACTTATCTGCATTTCTGACATCAGTAGTTGTAGCTACATCAGCTGTTGTGATTTCATCAGCTGTTGTAACTACATCAGCTGTTTTAACAAATAAAGTACTTCAGTACTTGTGAGGCATGTAGCCTTCAGTAGTTATAAAAACTACTGAGGGTAAAGGAACTCATCAGTACTTATATGTGACATGGTTACCAATGATCATCAGTACTTATTACTGAGATCATCAGTAGTTGTCACTTATTCTAGCTGCAGCATACCAAGCCTTAACACCAGGTTGTGGAAAGTTGAACTATCCAAAGGCTTAGTAAAAATGTCTGCAAGCTCATCAGCACTAGGAACAAATTTTGGATCAATCAGACCTTTTTCAAAACAATCTCTAATAAAATGGTGTCTGATTTCAATATGTTTAGTCCTAGAGTGCTGGACAGGATTCTTGACAATACAAAGAGCTGAAGAGCTGTCCATTAACAATGGGGTCTTAGTCTCTGTTATGCCATAATCCAATAATTGGTTTTGAAGCCAGAGTACCTGAGATGTACAGCTTGCAGCAGCAATGTACTCAGCTTCAGCAGTTGATGTAGCAACTGAGGTTTGTTTCTTACTCTGCCAAGAAATCAAACAGTTGCCTAGGAATTGACATCCACCAGAAGTTGATTTCCTGGTCAACTTACACCCTGCATAGTCACTGTCAGAAAAAGCAACTAATTTACCAGAATGTCTAGTAGAATACCATAAACCTAGAGATGGAGTGCCTTGCAGATATCTAAAGATCCTCTTGACTGCAATCAAATGAGACTCCTTAGGTGCAGCCTGAAATCTAGCACAAACACATGTAGCAAACATAATATCTGGTCTAGAAGCTGTTAAGTACATCAAGGACCCAATCATACATCTGTAAAGTGTTTCATCAACCACTTTACCTTTCTGATCTGTATCCAGTTGTGTGGTGTTGCACATGGGAGTAGAACAGGGCTTACACTTTTGTAAATCAAACTTTTCCAAAAGATCTTTTGTGTATTTGGACTGATGAATGAAAATTCCATCAGCCTTTTGTTTGATTTGCAAACCCAGAAAGAACTGTAATTCTCCCATGGCACTCATTTCAAACTTTGTTGCATCAACTTTGTAAAGGCATCACACAACTGTGGATCAGAGGATGCAAAAATAATATCATCTACATAAATTTGAACAAGTAGATTATGCTGCCCAGCTTTCTTAATGAATAAAGTCTTATCTATGGAGCCTCTAGTGAAATTATTTTCCAGAAGAAAGTTTGATAATGTCTCATACCAGGCTCTAGGAGCTTGTTTCAACCCATAAAGAGCCTTATCAAGCTTATACACCCAATTAGGATGTTTATTGTCCTCAAACCTGGTGGTTGACATACATAAACCTCTTCTTTAATTTTCCCATACAAAAATGCACTTTTGACATCCATTTGAAAAACTTAAGATTTTGATAAGCAGCATAAGCTAAAAAATCGAATTGCTTCCAGTCTGGCTACAGGGGCAAAGGTTTCATCATAATCAATACCTTCTTCTTGTGCAAACCCCTAACAACCAGTCTGGCCTTGTTCTTAACAATAAGCCCATTTTCATCAGTTTTGTTCCTAAACACCCATTTAGTGCCTATTGCACACTTACCTGGAGGTAGAGGAACCAGTTCCCACACTTGCTGTTTCTTGAACTGAAGAAGCTCAAGCTGCATGGCATCAACCCATCCATTGTCCTTAAAGAATTGATAATTCTTTGGCTCTTGCTGACTGATGAAGAGAGCATAGAAGCAGAAATTTGACAATTGACTTCTTGTTGATACTCCAGCAGTGATATCACCAATGATTTGAGACATAGGGTGATTCTTCAGATCTTGGTACACAATGAGATCAGTGCAAGTGTTTGTAGCAGGCTCAGCAGCAACAGATGGTGATGGTGAAGCATTTCCTTGAAACCAATCAGTAGATGGTAATTCAAAGGAAGTTGAAGTTGTAGAAATCTCATCAGCATTTGTTGTGGATTGTGCTGCTGGAGCTACAGGAACATCAGGTCTAGCTGAATCAGGCAGTTGATCACTAAACTTGAAGAGGTGAGTACTACTATCATCATCATCATCAGCACCAGCAGTACCACCAGGTGGTGAACTGTTGACAGGAGCAACAGCAGGAGTTTGATAAGGAACATATTGCAGTATGTCCAAATCAAATATCTCCACAGGGCTTTGTGGAATCTTGTCCTTTGGAGATTCATTAAACTTAACATGTAGAGTCTCTTCAACCATCTTTGTTCTACAGTTGAAGACTCTGTATGCTTTGCAAGTTGATGAATAACCAACAAAGTACCCTGCATCCACCTTAGGATCAAATTTTTGGAGTTGATCCCGTGTTGAGAATGAAACAAGGACATCCAAAAGCTCTGAAGAATGAAATTAGAGGGGCCAAATGATGAAGAACTTCATATGGAGTTTTCATCAACCTCTTATTTACTAGAGCTCTATTTTGTACATAGCAAGCTGTATTGACAGCTTCAGCCCAAAAAGTCATTGGCAGTCCAGAGTCAGCCAACATGGACCTTGCAGCTTCAATAAGGGTCCTATTCTTTCTCTCCACTACTCCATTTTGTTCAGGAGTTCTTGGAATGCTAAAATGCCTCTTGATTCCCTTTGAGAGGTAGAACTCATCAAGTGTATTGTTTCTAAATTCTGTTCCATTATTACTTCTAATACACTTGACTGAGAGGCAATATTGCTTCTCAACATACAACACAAAGTTGATAATCTTCTGAGCTGCTTCATCCTTTGAATGCAAGAAGAAAGTCCATACAAATCTGGAGTAATCATCCACAATTACCAGACAGTATTTCTTCTTAGCCATACTCATCACTCTCACAGGACCAAAGAGATCCATGTGAAGAAGCTGTAAGCAGGCAGTGGACTTAGGTTCTTCTATGGAGGGAAATGAAGCTTTGTGCTGTTTTCCTTTTAAACAAGCAGTGCAGTTATCTTCACATTTGAACTCCTTCATAGGCAGTCCCCTTACTAGACCATGGTTTATCAGCTGATTTATGTTTTTGAGATTAACATACCCAGCCTTCTATGCCATAGAGTAGATTCTTGAGGGGAAGCCTTGGAAAATAGGCAAGGATGGCCTTTGAGATCTATTTTCTTGGAAAGATCTAAGGCATACACTCTTCCTGTCCTGTTGGCCTTTAGGAGAGTGTATTCATCCAACACCTTATCAATCAAACTTAGAACTTTGGATGACAGAATCCGACAGTTCTGACTGGTGAAAAGAGCAACATGCCTTTGTCACACATTTGACTGACACTCAAGAGGTTGTACTTGAGATTTTCCACATGGTTAACATCATCAAACTTTATTTCCCCATTGGAAACAAAGCCTTTGCCGATGATGTAACCCTTTGCATCATTGCCAAATTACACAAATCCCTTCCTTCCTTGAGAGTAGTCATTAAGAAGTGATTTGTTTCCTGTCATATGCATGGATCCTCCACTGTCTACATACCAGATGCCTCTGTGGCATGTTGAAGAACCCTGCAAAACAAAACAAATTAGTTAGATTTTGAGACCCAAACCTTTTTGGTTTTGGGCCTGTTCACATCAACAGATGGTAGACTAACAGGTTTGTTGGAAATAACAGCCTGAGAGGAAGAAGATGGTGAAGAAGAGGAATCCTTTGGCTTGGACCTCCTTTTCTGTGGTTTCAACATAGGAACATCTAATTGGTTAACTCTTCCCAATAGATGTTGAACCATCATAACCAGTTGTGTCTGATTTTGTGATAAAGCTTTCAGCTCTTCAGATACATTGGCATTGGAGTTTGATAAGTTCCTATGTTGCACCTTCTTCTTTTGAGCAATCTCAGATGTTACCTGTTTAAGCCCTTCCTTTTTGGATTTCTTTTTGGACTTAAGGGTTACAGGATTTGATGTTGCTGGTACAAATGTGGCTTCAAACTCAGTTTTCATTTTAGCCAGTTTCTCTTTAATTTCCTCTTTATGTTTGAGTTTGGATCCTCTTTTGTACCAACAATCATCTGTAAGATGATTAAACAAACCACATACTTCACATGGTTTCTTCTTCATCTTATGTTATCATCAACTAAAGAGAATGAAACTACTGAAGACTTGCTCTTCAGTACTTTGGAAGCATATTTGCTTTCTTGACTTCCTCTTTAGTAGTCTTCAAACTCTTTCTACTGACAGTTTTTTTCTCTTCAGTGCTGACAGTAGTTGGAGTTTGAACTTCAGGTGTTAAATCTTGCTCTCCAGTCCTTTCAGGACTTCCAGAAATAACTCCTGAGTTGATCAACTCTTTGATCATGTGAGTGTCAGCAATGGAACCATCAACATCAGCTGATTGGTTCTGAGAGGGCTTAGTGCTGACTTCTACTTTTGATGATGCTCTATCAAAACGTGAATCACATGATGAGGTGGATTGGTTATTGCTTTCTCCATCAGATTTCACTTCTACTCTTGAAGCAAAATCTGTAGGAGGAGCAGTGTGATTATAACCAATGCCAAACTTCACATTAGAAGCTGATTGCTTACTAAGAAGCATTTCAAAACCTTTGCATGATTGTACCCATCGATCACACTCTACTTGGGTGACTGCAAGGGTTTCTTTGAGACTTCTCTGGTCTTCCAGAATAACCTCTAGCTTGGCCTTTTCATCATTTAATTGGCATTTAAGCTTATAAATCTCATCACTTTTACTATTAAGAGCAGACTCATACTCAGCTTTTCTTTTGGAAATGGTTTTTTCAAACTCAAGTTTTTGATTTATTAATGCTATATTTGCCTCTCTAATAGAGACAAAGGCAGCTATGCATGATTCAGAACATAACTTGGCTTTAGCCTCTGAAGATACCTGAGTTACCTGTGAAGATGATGCATTTGAGCAGGAACCCTCAGTAGACTCCAGAGCCATAAGTGCCAGATTCCCAAAAGGACTATCACCACCATGTTGATCAGCACCTGTGAACAGTTGTTCATGACCAGACATGTCATCTGGCAAACTGCTCCAGTCAACAACTCCAGGGGTGAAGAAGCTATGTTGTTGAGGTTGAGGAGGTTGATGAGATGGTTGAGGTTCTGGTAGTGCATGAGGTTGTGATACCATAGGAGCTTTAACTTGACTGGTTTGTGGCATGTAATAACAAGGGTAAGGGTATGACATTTGACCCTGAGGAACAAAATATGCAGGAGATTGTGGTTGAGAATGATGACTAGAATTGACAGGATGTTGCCCTTTGTTTTGTTGACTATTGCCAGGGAAAGTCACAAAAGGTGCAGAGGAATTAGATCCAGATGATCTACATTCTCTAGCAAAGTGTCCAAGCCTTTGGCATTTGTGACACCTCAACTTACTCTTGTCAAAACCAACTTTGGTTTTGCCAGAGAGTCCTGGGAATTTTCTTCCAGTTCTTATGTAGAACTTCTGAGATCTAATATTTATCAAGGCCATTTGGCTCAAAATATCCATCTCTTCTAAGTCATCATCAGCAATCCCCTTGAGATCATCCATGATGAAGCATAGATTGTCATTATTACACCCAGTAAACTGACTATCAACACTCACAAATGCAGAATCAGAAATGTTTGAAGAGAAATCAATATGCTCATTATACTGGCATTCAGATGAAGCATATTCTGACTCATGACTAACCAAAGCAATGTTGCCTGGTACAAAATCTTCAGTGAGCTTACCAGATGAAGACAGTTTTCGTTTTTGTTCTATCTCTCTCTCAAATGTGAGCAATTTCCCATGGAGTTGGGTGAGAGATAGTTTGTCCAAATTTGCACTGGAGCGTAGGACAATAGTATATGTGTCCATCTCTCAGGCAGTGATCTGAGAAATCTGTTATTCATCTGGATATTGGTGTACTCATGTTTGACCATTTTTAACTCAGAGATCAAACAAGAGAACCGCTCAAACTGTTGAGTTAGTGTCTCACCCTTCCTATGAGAGAATGTCTCATATTGTTGGGCAAGGATCTCTCTATTATTTGCCAAGACCTCATCTGTTCCTCCAAATTGTTCTTTCAAGGCATTCCAGAGGTCATGGGCTGATTCATAATGCATTCGCCCAGAATAGATTTCATTGGGTAGTGCCATGGCCAGAATTCCATGGGCTTTTGCATCAATCTCAAACAATTTCTTATCCTCATCCGAGTATTGATCCTTCCTCTTCGGAACCATTTGATTGGTTTCCGGGTTATTCACCATAGGCTTGTGTGGACCATGTACCACTGATGTCCAACAACATGAGCTGTTAACAGATAGGTGATGGAGCATACGTCGTTGCCATATGTTATACTCATTCCTAACCAGCATTGGAGGCTTGGTTGAGGAACCAGTATTGTGAGGATCATTGGAAGGAGTAGTCATTTTAGGTCCAAATACAATTTAATTCAAGCTTTTAAAAGATTTTACACAGACCACAACAGACTCAATGAAAAACCAAGAATAAATCTCAGGATGAATGACCAAAAACACAGAAAATTCAATCTCTATAACCGTTTCTTGCAAAAATGCTAATTCAATCAAACTTGGATCTTGAATAGCAGTTTCAATGATCAATTATTAGATCGATCAATGATTAACCTGCTCTGATACCATTTGTCAGGATCAGTGATCACAAGTTTGATGGATTAGAGTGTAATGCAGCGGAATAAGATCAAGAATTAGACAAATTGTAGCAAGAATTTGATATTTGTAAACAAATACGAGAGAATATATTTCTGTGATAAGAAATGTTTCAATTATACCAAATATTTCTGCTCAATCATTCACATTTACAATAAGGTTGACACTCCTTATATAGAGTGCAATCACTGCTGTTATCACGAGATAGTGACAACTGGCAGATCTATTACAAAAATAACTAACACTTAACAAACTACTGAAATGTTCACAACTACTGAGAACATATCAGAGTGCTAAGTACAAAATATGAAACTATTGAAACTAAACTACTGAAACTACAACGACTGAAGAACAAGCTCTTCAGTCGTTTTACAAAACTACTGAAAACATAAAACTACTGAAAGTAAACCGTCACAACTACTGAAGAAGTCCTCTTCAGCTGTTATGACAACATCTGATACTTGGTCTTCAGTACTTGTGTCTTCAGACTTTGTCTTCAGCACTTTGTCTTCAGCACTTGTGTCTTCAGACTTTGTCTTCAGCACTTGTGTCTTCAGACTTTGTCTTCAGCACTTGTGTCTTCAGACTTTGTCTTCAGCACTTGTGTCTTCAGACTTTGTCTTCAGCACTTGTCTTCAGACTTTGTAATCAGTTGTTGTCTTCAGCTGTTGTGGACATCAGCGGTTGTTGTGACGTCTGTGGGACTTAAAGGTTTTTCTGATCCGGCTCATTGGTTCTTTTGGTCCAACAGGAAGTATTATGTAACGTAAAGTGGATGATAATGAAAAGAGGAACATGATGAACGAATGCATGCATCAATAATCAATGAATGTAAGAAAGGCTCGCAAGCAAATGTATGGAGGTTCACACCCAATGAAGGGTGTTAGCTCAACGGTGTACGGGTTAGCTACCCTGGAAGGATGCACACTGGGGTCCAATCTTTGTGATTGACCATATGTATGGGATCCTTGCCGCTTGCCCTAGGTGCTAGAGTCAGCTTCGTGCATAATGTTCGAGGTCTATGAAAGACCTCAGGCCCAATTACCCGCTTCGTGCACAATATTCGGGGTCTAGCATATGGCATTGATCCGGAATGAAAGAGAAAGATAAATGGTGAATGTACTTGCCCTAGGTACTGGAGTCAGCTCTGTGCCCAATGTTCGAGGTCTATGAAAGACCTCAGACGCAGTTACCCGCTTCGTGCACAATGTTCGAGGTAATGTACATGTCATCGAAAGTAATGAACGTACGAATGAAAGAAAGAAAGTCTGAACGATTAATGAAGATAATAATGATATTATCTATGTGTTCGTATGATGTATGATCGCATGAAAGTAAAGAATGGTTTTAATGAAAGAAAAGTATGTTTTATTATAAAACTAGAACTCACTCAGCAACGCTGACTTTTATGTATTTCCAGTTGGCAGGTAATGGTTGCTGAGGATGGCACGAGGCGGCTACTCAGCTCTTTTGGGATGGCATTCTTTTGTTTAAATGTTTTTGCATTGTAATGTGAATGAACGATGTTTTGAATGAACGATTGTATTAACTTGCAAAAGCATATATAATGAAATGCGATGTTTATTTTGATGATTCCGCTGTGTTGTTTATGAAAGTTAAATGTAATTATAAGTTTTATGAGCAATGAGGATCCAACTGTAAGCGTCCCGGGAATAGGGCCTTACAAGTAGGTATCAGAGCCAAAGTTTAAGTGAAATGGGTAAATTTTCAAAATAAACCTTAACTTAAACTGAAAATGGGACGGAAAGTGAAGGGATGCCAATCTGAGTAGCTGCGTGCCATCAGGTATTTTCTTAATGATAATCGGTATTACGTGCGCATGTTATGTGGTTATGTGTTGTTTGTAGATTTAAATACTGATGTAGTCAGGTTAGGTAATTCTTGGGGTATGAAGAGTAAAGTAAGTGGCTAATCACAACTGTAATAGGGACTTACTATACTTGACATAAACTGAGCTGTTCCCTTGAATGACCGTGTTGGTGTTTGAATCTTTCAGTGTGTGTGAGAATGGCCGGTGGTAGATCGTCTAAAGCTTCACGCGGTGGAGGTCGTGGTGGACGTGGTGCTGGATCCCGGGTCACGAGAGGAAGACCCAGAGCTGAAGAGTTGGCTCATGAAAAGCCCGAGACCCCTCATCCGGAGGCTGGTGATGAGAGTGCGAATTTGAGGGCCTCAGTGAAAAAGGCTGTTGTAGAGGAGGTTCAGCAGGTCATGCAGACGATCTTACCGTCTGTGGTGACTGAAGTAATTAAAGCTGTAAAGGAAGGAGAAAGAAAGGAGAGAAACAGGTCCTCGGGAGGACGGGAGCAACCGGAGCCTGAAACGGTTCTCTCTGACAATGAAGAAGAGGAAGAAGAAGAGCCTGCGCCGGAGGCGGCATGAGACTGTAACTATGGGGCGTTTCAACGATGCAAGCCTCCTACTTTTGATGGTAATGGCACTGCTGCTGCTGCTCACCAGTGGGTGAGAGAAATGGAAGCTGTTTTGAACGTCAGCGAATGCCAGGAGGATTAGAAAGTAAAGTTTGTTGCCCACTCTTTTGTGAACTCGGCTCTGTGTTGGTGGGAAAAATAGTCCAAGCTGAGGGTAGTCGGGCTATCGGAAGGATGAGATGGTCAGAGTTGAAGAAGTTGGTGATCGAGGAGTTCTGTCCTCATAGAGAAATAAACAGAGTTGAGAGGGAGTTCCTGCAGTTAGAGGCGGGGACGATGACACATCAGCAATACACCACTAAGTTTAGCGAGATGGCACGGCTGGTGCCTGATCAGGTGACACCCTTGTCATGAAAGATTAAAAGATATATTCAGGGCTTGCCACTGGATATTCACAGGCACATGATCGCTGCCCGACCGAGCACGTTTAGGTCGGCGGTGGACTTGGCAGGGAGGTTGTATGATGAGAGGGCTGTAGTGGTGGTGGCTGAAGGTAGCAAGAAGGGTGGTGGTGATCGGAACTGGAATGGGAAGAGGTTTGGTAGGGGTGATGCCTCGACGGGTAACAAGAAGGAACGAGTGGACGATTGCCGTGTAGTCACACCCGGTACGGGATCGAAGAAGTGTGGCAAATGTGGGAAGGAGCACAGCGGCGAGTGTAGATGGGGGTTGAATGTCTGTTTCAAGTGTGGGAAGCCTGGTCATATGGCTAGAGATTGCAGGGGTACGAGGTGTTTCAACTGTGGGGAAAGTGGCCATATGAGTAAGGACTGTAAGAAGCCGAGGGTCGAGGGTTCGGGGGTGAAGGACCAAGGGCGAGCGCCAGGGCATTCACTATGACACAGGAGGAAGCTAGGACGGACTCTGATGTTGTGTCCGGTACGTTTCTAGTAAACCAAACTTTAGCTTCTGTGTTATTTGATTCTGGTGCTAGTAAAAGTTTTTTCTCTGCTGCTTTTTGTGCTAAGCTGCCTGTTAGTAGTAGACGTGTTGATGCGCCCTTTGATGTATAAACTGCCATAGGTAAGTCTACCAGGATTTCTGAGATGATAAAAGACTGTGATGTGGAACTAGAAGGTCATAAGTTTCCTGTTAGACCATTCGTGATGACCTTAGGTGGTTTCGATTTGGTTCTTGGGATGGATTGGTTAGCGGACTTTAAGGCGAATATTGTGTGTCGCAAGAAGATGATTCGTCTGACAGCGCTTGACGGGAGTTTGGTAACTGTGTATGGGGATCGGGTCACGACGATTCCGAAAGTGATTTCAATGGCGGTGGCGGGAAAGTGTATGAGGCGTGGATGTAGTGCCTACTTGGCCTATGTACAGGATGTGGATACGCCAACACCACAACTATCTGAGGTATCGGTTGTGTGTGACTTTCCAGACGTGTTCCCAAAAGACTTACCAGGAGTGCCACCTGACAGAGAGGTCG
The DNA here is from genome assembly GCA_025215565.1 of Flaveria ramosissima. NCBI lineage: Eukaryota > Viridiplantae > Streptophyta > Magnoliopsida > Asterales > Asteraceae > Flaveria > Flaveria ramosissima. Next base: position 18,817,173 of record CM046033.1, on the reverse strand, counting down.
AGTTTCAGATTGATCTGATACCGGGTGCCCAACCTGTTGCCAAGGCACCGTATCGGCTGGCTCCGACGGAGATGAAAGAGTTGATGGAGCAGTTGCAAGAGCTGCTTGATAAGGGGTTCATTAGACCGAGTATCTCCCCTTGGGGTGCTCCAGTACTGTTTGTGAAGAAGAAAGACGATAGTATGAGGATGTGTATTGACTACTGTGAGCTGAATAAGTTGACGATAAAGAACCGATACCCCTTACCGAGAATTGATGATTTGTTCGATCAGCTTCAAGGTGCCAGTTGGTTTTCAAGGATAGACCTTCGATCGGGCTATCATTAGTTAAAGGTGAAAGAACAGCATATCCCTAAAACAGCTTTTCGCACACGTTATGGTCACTACGAGTTTCTTGTCATGTCTTTTGGTTTGACCAATGCGCCAGCTGCTTTTATGGATCTAATGAATCGAGTGTGGCGGCCGATGCTGGATAACCCAATGATTGTGTTTATTGATGATATCCTGATTTATTCGAAGAGTAAGATTGAGCATGCCGGTCACATTCGGGAGGTTCTGGAGACGTTGAGAAAGGAGAAGTTGTACACCAAGTTCTCTAAATGCGTGTTCTGGTTGCGCTAGGTTCAATTCTTGGGTCACGTGGTGAATCATGATGGGATTATGGTGGACCCGACAAAGGAGGAGCCGGTGATGCAATGGAAGTCATCAAAGACGCCATCCGATATTCGTAGCTTCTTGGGTTTGGCAGGCTACTACAGAAGATTCATTCAAGACTTCTCTAAGATCGCTTCTCCACTACCTAAGTTGACCTGGAAAGATGTGAAGTTCGTATGGGGTCAAGCTCAAGAGAAGGCGCTCGAGGAATTGAAGAAGAGATTGACTCAAGCTCCTGCTCTATCATTACCCGATGGAAGTGAAGATCTGGTGTTTTATTCTGATGCTACTCGGGGTTAGGGTGCGTGTTAATGCAGAGAGGAAAGTTTATAGCCTATGCATCCCGACATTTGAAGGTTCATGAGGTCAATTATCCTACTCATGACTTGGATCTAGCAGCCGTGGTCTTTGCGTTAAAGATTTGGAGGCACTATCTTTACGGGACGAAGTGCACCATATTCACTAACCACAAGAGCTTAAAGTATTTCTTTGAGGAGAAAGATTTGAACATGAGGCAGAGACGATGGTTGGAGCTTATAAAGAATTATGATTGCGAGATCCATTACCATCCGGGCAAAGCCAACGTGGTGGCGGATGCCCTTAGCCGAAAAGAGAGGCCCGCGCCGATTCGGGTGAAGGCATACCAGTTGATCATGACCTCGGATGTGATGAAGCAAGTCAAAGAGTTTCAAGATGAGGCATTGAAAGAAGATCATCTTAACTCTGAAAGAATGAGAGGTCTGGTCGCGGAGTTGTGTGAAAACACACTTGGTGTTAGAACCCGATTTGGACGAATGTGGATTCCTCGCTTTGGGGATCTACGGGTGAAGATTATGGATGAAGCTCACAAGACTTGATACTCTATTCATCCTGGTGCTACAAAGATGTACCAAGACATGAAGAAAGATTATTGGTGGCCGGGTATGAAGCGTGATGTGGTGGAGTATGTGAGTAAGTGTCTCACTTGTCTACAGGTGAAGGCCGAGCATCCGAAGCCGTATGGGAAGATCCAACCTTTGGATATACCGGAATGGAAGTGGGAGCACATCCCCATGGATTTCATTACGGAGCTACCACGTACTCCAAAAGGGTATGATGCTATATGGGTGATTGTTGACGGCTTAACGAAGAGTGCTCACTTCCTACCGATCCGCGAGACATATTCATCTGAGAGGTTGGTTGATTTGCTCATCAAGGAAATTGTAACTCGTCATGGTGTGCCGGTGTCTATTGTGTCTGATCGCGACACCCGATTTACATCTAAATTTTGGAAGAAATTCCACGACGCTATGGGGACGAGGTTACATATTAGCACAACTTATCATCCTTAGACTGATGGTCAGTCAGAGAGGACCATTCAGACATTGGAGGATATGCTTCGGGCATGTGTTATGGATTTTGGGGGAAGTTGGGATGACCACCTACCGTTAGCTGAGTTCTCATATAACAACATTTATCACGCCAGCATTGGTATGCCCCCTTATGAGATGCTATACGGTAGGAGATGCAGAACACCCGTTTGTTGGGGTGATATTGGTCAGAAGGAGTTAGGGAGCGTCGAGGTAATCGAGGCTACGACTGAGAAGCTTGAAAGGATCAAGGCCTTCATGAAGGCAGCCAAAGATAGACAGAAGCTGTATGCTGATAAACGACGCAGACCGATTGAATTCCAGGTGGGTGACCGGGTTATATTGAAGGTCTCACCTTGGAAGGGTATCATTCGTTTTCGAAAGCGGGCCAAGTTGAGCCCGAGGTACATAAGCCCTTTCCGAATCATTGCTCGAGTAAGAGAGGTGGCCTATAGATTGGAGTTACCGGATGAGTTAAGTGGGATTCACCCGACATTCCATGTATCTCATCTAAGGAAGTGTTTGGCAGATGAAGATATGATTGTGGAGCAAAGTAGAGCAACCAGTGGCAATCATCGATCGAAAAGAGAAGAGGCTGAGAAATAAACCGGTTCCTCTTGTGCGTGTACAGTGGAAACACAGGAAGGGATCCAAGTCAACGTGGGAGACTGAAGAAGAAATGAGGCATCATTACCCACGTTTGTTCGATGAATAACAGGTTTCGGGGACGAAACCTATATAAGGGGGGTGGACTTGTAACACCCGGATATTTTCTTTGAAGCCGACAAAAGAAGAAAAAGAAATAAATTCCAAAGTCGGGGGATCAAACTCGCCAAAACGAGAGAATGATTGAATAAGTAGAAGAATAAGAGGGGAAGGCAGCCCGCACCCTCCCCACACTTGCAAAAACTCAGCCAAAGAGAGGAGAGAAGGAGAAAAGGGAGAAAAAAGGGAGAAAAAGCTTGGTTCGGGTGGATTCGAGCGTGAAAAATCAAAGTGTAGCAGGTTGAATCAAAGCTCTTCTCGAGGGGGTCGTTTGTGTGAGTTCTAGGACCCCTCTTTTACACCTTTTCAACTGATTTGGGGCTGGAACACATAGTGGAACCCGTTTTTGAAATGTGTGTGTTTGACCCGTGTGTATGTGTTTGTGTGTGATGCGAGTGGAGTTTGTTTTCGGGCTTTGGTGTGCTTGAATGGTGTTGTAGTATGTTTTCCTAAGGTTTAGGATGGTTGATTCGGGCTTAGAATGAGTTTGGGAGAGCTTGGAGGTCAAAAATGGCAGATTGGGTTCGGGATGAACTGCATTCTGCATCAGCTAGGGCTAGGCGACCGAATGGCATGCGTCTGGAGGCCATACGACCAAATGACATGCAACTGAGGTCCATGGGCATGATTGCCATGCGACTGAGGTCCATACGCATGGAAGTCATACGACTGAAGTTCATGCGCCTGTAAGAAATGCGATTGAAGGTTATGCGACTGAGGTCCTTGCGCCTAGAGGTCAGGTAACTGAGGCCCATTCGTACGAAGGGTATGCGACTGAAGCCCATGCGCCTGAAGTCATGCGACTGAAGGCCATACGCATGGAAATCATGCGATTGAGAGTCCATATGCATAGGTGTCCATTCGCCCATAGGTCCATCCGCATAGGTCCATCCGCATAGGTCCATTCGCATAAGGTCCATTCGCCTGATGTCCATTCACCTAAGTGTTCAGTCACCTGGAAGGCCATGCGGCTGGAGGGTGTCCATACACCCAAGTAGGGCTCATATGCCCGAAAGAACATAGTTTATTTACTGACTTTTAGGGGAAAGTGCAGATGAAAGTTTTGAAGTGGAAGGTTCCCGGTAGTTCATGTAAGTTGACTTTTGAGACCATAGAGGTTTGTTGGGTATAGTTGATGTTGAGGATGTATGATGTTGTATGATTATGCATGATGTATGTTATGTACGTATGATGATGCCCTGTATGATGATGTTGACTGTGTATGTTGATGTTCCTTATTATGATGTATGTTTATCTTTCCTGTGGCTTTACGCGTTATGTTAATGAATGAAAGGAAGTATTATGTAACGTAAAGTGGATGATAATGAAGAGAGGAACATGATGAATGAATGCATGCATTAATAATGAATGAATGTAAGAAAGGCTCGCAAGCAAATGTATGGAGGTTCACACCCAATGAAGGGTGTTAGCTCAACGGTGTGCGGGTTAGCTACCCCGGAAGGATGCACACTGGGGTCCAATCTTTGTGATTGACCATATGTATGGGATCCTTGCCGCTTGCTCTAGGTGCTGGAGTCAGCTTCGTGCATAATGTTCGAGGTCTATGACCTCAGGCCCAGTTACCTGCTTCGTGCACAATGTTCGGGGTATAGCATATGGCATTGATCCGGAATGAAAGAGAAAGATAAATGGTGAATGTACTAGCCCTAGGTACTATCGTCAGCTCCGTGCCCAATGTTCGAGGTCTATGAAAGACCTTAGGCGCAGTTACCCGCTTCGTGCACAATGTTTGGGGTAATGTACATGTCATCGAAAGTAATGAACGTACGAATGAAAGAAAGAAAGTCTGAATGGTTAATGAAGATAATAATGATATTATCTATGTGTTCGTATGATGTATGATCGCATGAAAGTAAAGAACGGTTTTAATGAAAGAAAAGTATGTTTTATTATAAACTAGAACTCACTCAGCAACGCTGACTTTTATGTTTCCAGTTGGCAGGTAATGGTTGTTGAGGATGGCATGAGGTGGCTACTCAGCTCTTTTGGGATGGCATTCTTTTGTTTAAATGTTTTTGCATTGTAATGCGAACGAACGATGTTTTGAATGAATGATTGTATTAACTTGCAAAAGCATATATAATGAAATGTGATGTTTATTTTGATGATTCCGCTGTGTTGTTTATGAAAGTTAAATGTAATTATAAGTTTTATGAGCAATGAGGATCCAACTGTAAGCATCCCGGGAACGGGGCCTTACAGTCTTGCTCAGTTGGGTGCACCTCCCTCACAGGTTCAGAAGGAGAGGGAGTTTGACCCTGCTGTGGATCAGAAGATGAAGCTAGCTGAGACTCAACAGGAGGTCCAGGTTGTGTTGACTCAGATTGTTCAACCTTAACCTCCACTTCAAGATGAGCTTGACTTGGAGGGGAGTGTGTTGGACCAAAAGAACCAATGAGCCGGATCAGAAAAACCTTTAAGTCCCACAGACGTCACAACAACTGCTGAAGTCCACAACAGCTGAAGACAACACCTGAAGACAAAGTCTGAACACAAGTGCTGAAGACAAAGTCTGAAGACAAGTGCTGAAGACAAAGTCTGAAGAACAAGTGCTGAAGACAAAGTCTGAAGACAAGTGCTGAAGACAAAGTCTGAAGACACAAGTGCTGAAGACAAAGTCTGAAGACACAAGTGCTGAAGACAAAGTCTGAAGACAAGTGCTGAAGACCAAGTATCAGACGTTGTCATAACAGCTGAAGAGGACTTCTTCAGTAGTTGTGACGGTTTACTTTCAGTAGTTTTATGTTTTCTCTTTTCAGTAGTTTTATGTTTTCTTTTTCAGTAGTTTTGTAAAACGACTGAAGAGTTTGTTCTTCAGTCGTTGTAGTTTCAGTAGTTTCTTATCAGTAGTTTTATGTTTTATACTTAGCACTCTGATATGTTCTCAGTAGTTGTGAACATTTCAGTAGTTAAGTGTTAGTTATTTTTGTAATAGATCTGCCAGTTGTCACTATCCCGTGATAGCAGCAGTGATTGCACTCTATATAAGGAGTGTCAACCTTATTGCAATATGTGAATGATTGAGCAGAAATATTTGGTATAATTGAAACATTCCTTATCACAGAAATATATTCTCTCGTATTTGTTTACAAATATCAAATTATTGCTACAAATTGTCTAGTTCTTGATCTTATTCCGCTGCATTACTCTCTAATCAATCGAACTTGTGATCACTGATCCTGACAAATGGTATCAGAGCTGGTTAATCATTGATCGATCTAATAATTGATCATTGAAACTGCTATTCAAGATTCAAGTTTGATTGAATTAGCATTTTTGCAAGAATCGGTTATAGAGATTGAATTTTCTGTATTTTTGGTCATTCATCCTGAGATTTATTCTTGGTTTTTCATCGAGTCTGTTGTGGTCTGTGTAAAATCTTTTAAAAGCTTGAATTATATTGTTTTTGGACCTAAAATGACTACTCCTTCCAATGATCCTCACAATACTGGTTCCTCAACCAAGCCTCCAATGCTGGTTAGGAATGAGTATAACATATGGCAACGACGTATGCTCCATCACCTGTCTGTTAACAGCTCAGGTTGTTGGACATCAGTGGTACATGGTCCACACAAGCCTATGGTGAATAACCTGGAAACCAATCAAATGGTTCCGAAGAGGAAGGATCAATACTCAGATAAGGATACGAAATTGTTTGAGGTTGATGCAAAAGCCCATGGAATTCTGGCCATGGCACTACCCAATGAAATCTATTCTGGGCTAATGCATTATGAATCTGCCCTTGACCTCTGGAATGCCTTGAAAGAACAATTTGGAGGAACATATGAGGTCTTGGCAAATAATAGAGAGATCCTTGCCCAACAATATGAGACATTCTCTCATAGGAAGGGTGAGACACTGACTCAACAGTTTGAGCGGTTCTCTTGTTTGATCTCTGAATTAAAAATGGTCAAACATGAGTACACCAATGTCCAGATGAATAATAGATTTCTCATATCACTGCCTGAGAGATGGGACACATATACTATTGTCCTACGCTCCAGTGCAAATTTGGACAAACTATCTCTCACCCAACTCCATGGGAAATTGCTCACATTTGAGAGAGAGATAGAACAAAAACGAAAACTGTCTTCATCTGGTAAGCTCACTGAAGACTTTGTACCAGGCAACACTGCCTTGGTTAGTCATGAGTCAAAATATGCTTCATCTGAATGCTAGTATGATGAGCATATTGATTTCTCTTCAAACATTTCTGATTCTGCATTTGTGAGTGTTGATAGTCAGTTTACTGGGTGTAATAATGACAATCTATGCTTCATCATGGATGATCTCAAGGGGATTGCTGATGATGACTTAGAAGAGATGGATATTTTGAGCCAAATGGCCTTGATAAATATCAGATCTCAGAAGTTCTACAAAAGAACTGGAAGAAAATTCCCAGGACTCTCTGGCAAAACCAAAGTTGGTTTTGACAAGAGTAAGTTGAGGTGTCACAAATGCCAAAGGCTTGGACACTTTGCTAGAGAATGTAGATCATCTGGATCTAATTCCTCTGCACCTTTTTTGACTTTTCCTGGAAATAGTCAACAAAACAAAGGGCAATATCCTGTCAATTCTAGTCATCATTCTCAACCACAATCTCCTGCATATTTTGTTCCTCAGGGTCAAATGCCATACCCTTACCCTTGTTATTACATGCCACAATCCAGTCAAGTTCAAGCTCCTATGGTACCACAACCTCATGCACTACCAGAACCTCAACCATCTCATCAACCTCCTCAACCTCAACAACATAGCTTCTTCACCCCTGAAGTTGTTGACTGGAGCAGTTTGCCAGATGACATGTCTGGTCATGAACAACTATTCACAGGTGCTGATCAACATGGTGGTGACAGTCCTTTTGGGAATCTAGCACTTATGGCTCTGGAGTCTACTGAGGGTTCCTGCTCAAATGCATCATCTTCACAGGGTTCTTCAACATGCCACAGAGGCATCTGGTATGTAGACAGTGGAGGATCCATGCATATGACAGGAAACAGATCAGTTCTTAATGACTACTCTCAGGAAAGAAGGGGTTTGTGTCTTTTGGCAATGATGCAAAGGGTTACATCATCGGCAAAGGCTTTGTTTCCAATGGGGAAATAAAGTTTGATGATGTTAACCATGTGGAAAATCTCAAGTACAACCTCTTGAGTGTCAGTCAAATGTGTGACAAAGGCCATGTTGCTCTTTTCACCAGTCAGAACTGTCGGATTCTGTCATCCAAAGTTCTAAGTTTGATTGATAAGGTGTTGGATGAATACACTCTCCTAAAGGCCAACAGGACAGGAAGAGTGTATGCCTTAGATCTTTCCAAGAAAATAGATCTCAAAGGCCATCCTTGCCTATTTTCCAAGGCTTCCCCTCAAGAATCTACTCTATGGCATAGAAGGCTGGGTCATGTTAATCTCAAAAACATAAATCAGCTGATAAATCATGGTTTAGTAAGGGGATTGCCTATGAAGGAGTTCAAATGTGAAGATAACTGCACTGCTTGTTTAAAAGGAAAACAACACAAAGCTTCATTTCCCTCCATAGAAGAACCTAAGTCCAATGCCTGCTTACAGCTTCTTCACATGGATCTCTTTGGTCCTGTGAGAGTGATGAGTATGGCTAAGAAGAAATACTGTCTGGTAAATGTGGATGATTACTCCAGATTTGTATGGACTTTCTTCTTGCATTCAAAGGATGAAGCAGCTCAGAAGATTATCAACTTTGTGTTGTATGTTGAGAAGCAGTATTCCCTCTCAGTCAAGTGTATTAGAAGTGATAATGGAACAGAATTTAGAAACAATACACTTGATGAGTTCTACCTCTCAAAGGGAATAAAGAGGCATTTTAGCATTCCAAGAACTCCTGAACAAAATGGAGTAGTGGAGAGAAAGAACGCGACCCTTATTGAAGCTGCAAGGTCCATGTTGGCTGACTCTGGACTGCCAATGACTTTTTGGGCTGAAGCTGTCAATACAGCTTGCTATGTACAAAATAGAGCTCTAGTAAATAAGAGGTTCATGAAAACTCCATATGAAGTTCTTCATCATTTGGCCCCTCTAATTTCATTCTTCAGAGCTTTTGGATGTCCTTGTTTCATTCTCAACACACGGGATCAACTCCAAAAATTTGATTCTAAGGTGGATGCAGGGTACTTTGTTGGTTATTCATCAACTTGCAAAGCATACAGAGTCTTCAACTATAGAACAAAGATGGTTAAAGAGACTCTACATGTTAAGTTTAATGAATCTCCAAAGGACAAGATTCCACAAAGCCCTATGGAGATATTTGATTTGGACATACTGCAATATGTTCCCTATCAAACTCCTGCTGTTGCTCCTGTCAACAGTTCACCATCTGGTGGTACTGCTGGTGCTGATGATGATGATAGTAGTACTCACCTCTTCAAGTTTAGTGATCAACTGCCTGATTCAGCTAGACCTGATGTTCCTGTAGCTCCAGCAGCACAATCCACAACAAATGCTGATGAGATTTCTACAACTTCAACTTCCTTTGAATTACCATCTACTGATTGGTTTCAAGGAAATGCTTCACCATCACCATCTGTTGCTGCTGAGCCTGCTACAAACACTTGCACTGATCTCATTGTGTACCAAGATCTGAAGAATCACCCTATGTCTCAAATCATTGGTGATATCACTGCTGGTGTATCAACAAGAAGTCAATTGTCAAATTTCTGCTTCTATGCTCTCTTCAGCAGCCAGCAAGAGCCAAAGAATTATCACATTGCTTTAAAGGACAATGGATGGGTTGATGCCATGCAGCTTGAGCTTCTTCAGTTCAAGAAACAGCAAGTGTGGGAACTGGTTCCTCTACCTCCAGGTAAGTGTGCAATAGGCACTAAATGGGTGTTTAGGAACAAAACTGATGAAAATGGGCTTATTGTTAAGAACAAGGCCAGACTGGTTGTTCAGGGGTTTGCACAAGAAGAAGGTATTGATTATGATGAAACCTTTGCCCCTGTAGCTAGACTGGAAGCAATTAGATTGTTTTTAGCTTATGCTGCTTATCAAAATCTTAAAGTTTTTCAAATGGATGTCAAAAGTGCATTTTTGTATGGGAAAATTAAAGAAGAAGTTTATGTATGTCAACCACCAGGTTTTGAGGACAATAAACATCCTAATTGGGTGTATAAGCTTGATAAGGCTCTTTATGGGTTGAAACAAGCTCCTAGAGCCTGGTATGAGACATTATCAAACTTTCTTCTAAAAAATAATTTCACTAGAGGCTCCATAGATAAAACTTTATTCATTAAGAAAGCTGGGCAGCATAATCTACTTGTTTAAATTTTTGTAGATGATATTATTTTTGCATCCTCTGATCCACAGTTGTGTGATGCCTTTACAAAGTTGATGCAACAAAAGTTTGAAATGAGTGCCATGGGAGAATTACAATTCTTTCTGGGTTTGCAAATCAAACAAAAGGCTGATGGAATTTTCATTCATCAGTCTAAATACACAAAAAATCTTTTGGAAAAATTTGATTTACAAAACTGTAAGCCCTGTTCTACTCCCATGTGCAACACCACACAACTGGATACAGATCAGAAAGGTAAAGTGGTTGATGAAACACTTTACAGATGTATGATTGGGTCCTTGATGTACTTAACAGCTTCTAGACCAGATATTATGTTTGCTACATGTGTTTGTGATAGATTTCAGGCTGCACCTAAGGAGTCTCATTTGATTGCAGTCAAGAGGATCTTTAGATATCTACAAGGCACTCCATCTCTAGGTTTATGGTATTCTACTAGACATTCTGGTAAATTAGTTGCTTTTTCTGACAGTGACTATGTAGGGTGTAAGTTGACCAGGAAATCAACTTCTGGTGGATGTCAATTCCTAGGCAACTGTTTGATTTCTTGGCAGAGTAAGAAACAAACCTCAGTTGCTACATCAACTGCTGAAGCTGAGTACATTGCTGCTGCAAGCTGTACATCTCAGGTACTCTGGCTTCAAAACCAATTATTGGATTATGGCATAACAGAGACTAAGACCCCATTGTTAATGGACAACTATTCAGCTCTTTGTATTGTCAAGAATCATGTCCAGCACTCTAGGACTAAACATATTGAAATCAGACACCATTTTATTAGAGATTGTTTTGAAAAAGGTTTGATTGATCCAAAATTTGTTCCTAGTGATGATGAGCTTGTAGACATTTTTACTAAGCCTTTGGATAGTTCCACTTTCCACAACCTGGTGTTAAGGCTTGGTATGCTGCAGCTAGAATAAGTGACAACTATTGATGATCTCAGTAATAAGTACTGATGATCATTGGTAACCATGTCACATATAAGTACTGATGAGTTCCTTTACCCTCAGTAGTTTTTATAACTACTGAAGGCAACATGCCTCACAAGTACTGAAGTACTTTCTTTGTTAAAACAGCTGATGTAGTTACAACAGCTGATGAAATCACAACAGCAGATATAGCTACAACTACTGATGTCAGAAATGCAGATAAGTACTGATGACCAATGAAACCTCTGAAACTCAGATTTAAGTCTGATGAGTAAGTGTGGAGGTCAGACTGAAACAGCTGAAAAGCAATGAATTGACGAAAACAGCTGATGAGTAATTTCTCTTCAGTTGTTTCTACAACTGCTGTTTCTAAACAACTGAAGCCAAACCTATGTCTTCAGTAGTTTACAACTACTAAAGACTAACACCAAGTCTTCAGCTGTTTACACCAACTGATGACAAAACCAATGTCTTCAGTAGTTTCACAACTACTGATGACAAACACCATGTCCTCAGTTGTTTCACCACCTGAAGTCAAAACTGTCTTCAGTAGTTTTATAACTACTGATGACTAAATCAAAGACTTCAGTTGTTTCAACGTCTGACGGTTAAAACCAAGTCTTCAGTTGTTTTATAACAACTGATGATCACACCAATACGGTCAGTCATTTCAAACCTCTGAAAGTTAATACCACGTCATCAGTAGTTTCAACAAATGATGACTAACACCAAAACCTTCAGTCGTTTTCTAACCCTACCCTTTAAATACCATATCCCACCTTCAGAGTTTTTCTCATCTCTCTTCTCAAACCTAACGTTCAAAAACTCTGTACCCTCTCTTCATCAATGGCGACCATGCAACTAAAACCACGACACAACTGTGTCGCTCATCTCACAAAATCGCCATACTGGACCAAGTTTCACAACGCCATTGATTTAATGGTTCAGTCACCTTACCAAACGGCTTTTCTGTTAAACCCCACCATATATGCCGAATCTCTTAGCCAATTCTGGACAAACGTCACTCTTGTCTCTGAGGAGAATGACACAGAGTCTCTTCAATCGTTTGTCAATAGTCAAAAGGTGGTCATTACTCCAGACAACTTGCTAACCGTTGGATATTATATCCTCGGTTCATAATGGCCATAATTGAAAACCAGCTTCAAGCTGAGGGACTTGTTGGCCTGGGAGTCCCTGCTATGGCTGTATTGCCTGAGGTATACTCCCGGCACAACTCTGACCAATCACTGAAAATGGCTGCCAAGCTGCGCAAACCCACGCAGCTGGAACCCACAGCCACCACCACCAAGTCCAGAGTCCCCACCAAACCAAAAACAAAACGCCCCAAAACAGCTATTCAGGGAGATGAGTCCCCTGAAGATGCTCCTGTACCACCAAGGCAGGATATACTTGCTGGTGTAAACCCCCCAGCAGTATCAAAGACTCTACCAGCCACAGCCGCTCAGGATTCCTCTCAAAAGGAGCCTGAAGCAACCAAAGAAGGGGTACCCACTAATCTGGAATCTTCCTCATTTGAGGAGATTGCCATTGAAAAGCACCATTCTCCCCAGGTGCATACTGATTTTACCCTATCTCCCCATGAAAATGCCCCCAAAGTCCAACACTTATAATTGCAAACGTGCTGACTCAGCTGCATGCCTCTCCTCCTCCCCACCAAACACCAACAAAGGGGACAACCACAGCCATTGAGGAAGAGGATCAACATGCTTCTGACAACCCACAGCACCGGGGTTTAAATGTTCTGTCTCCTGGTGTAGATAAGGAGATCAGAATATCTGGTGAGGCTGCCACCTCTTCTGAATCAGCACATGATCAGACTGAGGCTGGTAACATTGCTAAGACCTCATCAGAGGCAACAGCTGATGAAGGACATCGTCCTGAGGCTGGAAGTCCCCAGTTCCAAGAAAAAGGGGCACATGCTAAAACTGGTCTACACCCAGTACATGTACATCAGGCTACAAGCAGGAGGTCAGGTGATTCAGCATCTGCTGATGATGACCTGGGCTTCTTTTATGATGTTCTGGCCCAGAACACAATTCTTGAGGAAGAAGTCAGTAGACTACAAAGACTACTTGACCAATTCTCTCAAGAAGCAAGTCCATCTGCCACCAACATAAACCCACAGATGGCACCTTCACATGAAGGTCTCCCAAACACTCAGCCACTCCAAACTTTCAACCCACCAGCCTCTATTTCTGGCACTGCTTCTCAGGGACAGAACCCCTCTGAGCAAACAGCTGCTATCTTTCAGCAATCCCTACCTCTCATCACCCCAATGATCACAGACATTGTGATCAAAACCATGGATGAGAGGCTTCCCTCAATCATACAACCCCTGGTGGAGGAGATTGTGAGCACAAGGCTTTCCACTACTCAAACCCTTGCCACCAATGCAACCAAAAAGGGGGAGAGTCAGTTAGTGAAAGCAAAGGGGAAGAGCATACTGAAAGAACAGGAGACTGAGAAGGAGACTGAGAAGGAAAAGGAGGTTGTGAAGGAGACTGAGAAGGAAGAGGAGTTTGTGAAGGGAGCTGACATTGATCAAGTGGGTGAAAGTCATAAAGACTTTCATATCACATATAAGAAGAGGAAGATTGAAAGAAAAGAAAAAGAACTCCAACTTGATGAGATGATCAAAATGGCGGATGCTACACATAGTAAATCAATGGACTCCATTATTGATCAACTGTATAGACAAGGGTTCGATACTACACAGCTTGACTCAGAGATTAGAAGACTTGAAGTTGAAGAAATTAACTCAAGATGGGCAAGTTATGATGCATTAGAAAGAGAAAGACTGGAGATCATGATCAGATTCATTGCAAAGTACCTTGGGAGATCATTGATCGAGATTAAGTCATGGACCAGGGACAATATCTTGGCAATAACCACCAAGATCTGTACGTCTGAAGCATACACTAAGGGATTGGTGATTGAAGCACTAAATGAGGCAGGTGCTGGGAACAGAAATGAACTAGCAAAACACTCAAAAGCCTCACTCACTACGAGAATGCTAGAACAACCTGCAAAACTTACCACTTCAAAATCACCACTACCACAACCCATTAAACCAACTCCTTTACCCTCAAAACCAACAGCCGATGATGCATCCAAGAAGAAGAAGAGAAGGATGTTGAGGCTAGAAGAAGAAGAAGAAGAGGATGATGAGGAAGAAGATAGGCTGCCTCTTTCCGCAGTCCTAACTTTGCCTAAAGCCAAACCTATGCCCATCACTCCCACCTCACAGATGGAAACTGTGAGAGTAAAGATAGAAGAAGAACAGCAGCAAAGGCTTCATGATGAGGAGATGCTGAAAAGCATAGACAAAACTTATGCTGCTTCTTCATCAATAATTAGTATGAAGAAAGAAGCTCTGAGATTGTACACCCTTGCTAACACATTTCAATATCAAAAGGAAAAGGTGAGAATATGGCCTGATTCTAGGGTGGCTCACAGAATTGTAAAGAAAGACATTCCTGCGAGATACAAGGGCCAAGTAAAAAGGATCGTAGATGAAAAGATCAAAGTGGTCCTGGTAGTATCACCCTGGGAAATTGTAGAAGATTTCAAGAAGGCTTATGAGGCTAAACAGCCACCCCAAAAGATGTTAGAGAATAGAGTAATTAAAAAGGGGTTAGTCTACAAGAAGCTTGAGAACTTCAAACAAAATGAGCTCAGTCTGTTACTTGAAGGTACTCACCCAGATGAGTTTGCATACAGACAGATTACAACAGTTGAGCTCAAAAATGGCAAACAGGCTAAGTACATCTCAGAGCTGTATGGGCGTGAAGGATTGTTTGATGGTGAACCTGAAAATCTTACCATGGAAGAACAAATTATGTTTCTCAGAGCATACACCAGAGAATCCTACAGGCTTATACATGGGAAGTGAGTCTCATGGATGGGGGAACAGCTCAGTGTCCAATTCCCCAATACAGAGCTCCCATCCATACATTGCCAACCAAATCATTAGAGATCATTTCCAGGCCAGTGCTTATATGGGTCATCTTCTCAACTGATCAAGAAGGAAAAAGACCAACCATTTTGCCAACAATAAGTGTGACCTCAATAAAGTTAAAGGTTTTGGCTGCATTGGTTCAGGGGGAGTTTGTTGGACCAAAAGAACCAATGAGCCGGATCAGAAAAACCTTTAAGTCCCACAGACGTCACAACAACTGTTGAAGTCCACAACAGCTGAAGACAACACCTGAAGACAAAGTCTGAACACAAGTGCTGAAGACAAAGTCTGAAGACAAGTGCTGAAGACAAAGTCTGAAGAACAAGTGCTGAAGACAAAGTCTGAAGACAAGTGCTGAAGACAAAGTCTGAAGACACAAGTGCTGAAGACAAAGTCTGAAGACACAAGTGCTGAAGACAAAGTCTGAAGACAAGTGCTGAAGACCAAGTATCAGACGTTGTCATAACAGCTGAAGAGGACTTCTTCAGTAGTTGTGATGGTTTACTTTCAGTAGTTTTATGTTTTCTCTTTTCAGTAGTTTTATGTTTTCTCTTTTCAGTAGTTTTGTAAAACGACTGAAGAGTTTGTTCTTCAGTCGTTGTAGTTTCAGTAGTTTCTTATCAGTAGTCTTATGTTTTATACTTAGCACTCTGATATGTTCTCAGTAGTTGTGAACATTTCAGTAGTTAAGTGTTAGTTATTTTTGTAATAGATCTGCCTGTTGTCACTATCCCGTGATAGCAGCAGTGATTGCACTCTATATAAGGAGTGTCAACCTTATTGCAATATGTGAATGATTGAGGAGAAATATTTGGTATAATTGAAACATTCCTTATCACAGAAGTATATTCTCTCGTATTTGTTTACAAATATTAAATTCTTGCTACAAATTGTCTAGTTCTTGATCTTATTCCGCTGCATTACTCTCTAATCAATCGAACTTGTGATCACTGATCCTGACAGAGTGTAAGTCAATGACCTCTTCCCTTTTGATCTTCTGCTTGATTACCCTAATGTGCTCATCCGTTGTGGATAGAGACATATGGCCAAGTCTCCTTCCGGATAATCCATACAGCTTCAAGAAGCTCATCATCTTTTGTCTGTCAGCAGACTTCTTCATACTCTTTTGGATGATGGCTCTTGACTTTGCAGTCTCTTTCCTCATTTTTTCTTTGTAGCTTTTTGTTCTTTGAGTACTTGAAGTTCAAGCTGTTTGAGATACTCAAACTCAATATACTCAAAGGACAAGGGAAGAAGTGCAGATGTCTGGTAGAGACCTGTGGCACTCAGGTAGTTGATCATGTTTTGCCTGTCAGTTTCTTTGTCTACCTGAGGTTCTTGTGGAGTTGCCACGGTCTCTTGCACAGGGCTTTCTTGAACTGGAGAGAGCGTAAGAACATGCTTGTACAGTCTTTTTTGTCTCTTCTCTTTTTTGTTTTGGAGGAGCAGCCTTGGATCCTCTACTTCCTTCCTCTCCCTAACATTTCCATGTCTGCCACTCCATTTAGTTACTCTAAAGGGAGAGATATAATCTCATTAATGTCATAGTTCCTGGTCTGTAGGTAAGTAATACTGACTTTCTTCAACTCATCATCTCTTGTGTTTGGTCTAGGGGCAGCCCTGATTGTAGCTTGCATGAAGCCTGAAGACCTAGAGGAACTTTCTCCCCTTAACTTCCTCTTCCTCTCTCTTTCCTCATCCTCAATTTCCTCAGGAGTCATTACTCTTTTCCCTTTGTCACCCACAGGCCTTTGTGACACAGGGTGAAGAGAGCTTTGGCCTTCATTGCTTGGAGTAGCTTCCATGCTGTGGCCAGAGAAAGGCTGTGATACACCTTCACTAGTAGGTGTCTCACTGAGGGAATGATTTGCTGAAGTAGTTGTAGGTGTTATAGGGCTCTCAGGCTCTATCACTGGGCCTTTAGTCCAGGATTTCCCTTTCAAGCTAATCTCAGGGTCTGCCTCAACATCTATTGACCAATGACATTACCTGATTGCCTTTGTCTCCTTCTTAGACTGAACTCTTCAGTAATCCTGTCTTGTACCCTTTGATCCAGCCTCCCAACTTGTCTAGATTGGCATGGATTGACAAGTGGCATGTTGATCAAGTCTAGACCTTCATAGTAGTTCAAGGTCTGAAAGTTGAATACTTCTTGCTGCCCTTGAACTCTTTGAAGAATGAGGGCTCTTCTGTTAACATCATACCTCCACCCAATGATGTAGTTTGAAGTTCCTTAGGGTGGGATGACATAGCCCTTGGAATACCTTCCTCAAAGAGACTCTGAATGAGAGAGTCAAGAGAGTCCACATCAAAGTGAACTTGAGTAAGTTTCTGAGTATGCACAATTGCAAGTGAGGATGGTGAGTCCTCAATGTCCATACTCTCTGAAGAACTCCCAGGCTCTGTGATTGCAATGATTTTCTCCTCCTTTTTGGTAGCATCACCCTCTTGCATAGGTGAGCTAGAAGTTATGTCAATCACATCCACTGGTTCTTGTGTTCCTGATTGAGCACTTCTTAAATGTCTCCCAGCTAGTTTTTCCCTAAGATAAGATATCTCAACTTGATGATCATTGACCCTGTTTTGTAGGGTAGTCACCTGAGATTCAAGGTGACTAACCTTAGAGACTAGGTAGCTACATGTGTTCGAAAGTTTTTGCACCTTTAGTCTTGAATTCCCCTCATCTACATCATAAGAATCACGGGGAGTTGAGAGAATTGGACCAAAGTCATCGCTTTCACCATGAGCTTCATGTTCTTGGTTGCTGGATTTCCTCTGCTTACTGACAACCTCAGTTGAAGTGACAATGGGTTGAGTTGCCATGGTTGAGGTCCTAATGATGTAATCACTTTCAGAAGTGAGAGCCTCTTCTATATGGATCTGCTGACCAGGTTCAGGGAGGTCCACCTAAGTAATGGGTGACTGATATGGGCTAGACATAGGAGCCTCAGGAACACTCATCCCTCTTTGAGGAGGGGAGGAGTAGAGAGACTCATGGTTTTCACTTAATCCTATATCTTCATCAGTATAGAATTCAAAGTTAGGAATAGGTTGGTTTAACTCTAAAGGCTGGGGATGGTAATTGTCCCCTTAAGGTTGTTCACTTGAGTGTTGAGACTCAGAGTGAAGGCTTAAGGCAGTTGGGCTAGTGAGATCATCAGGCTGAGCATGAGGAATCTCAGCATTGATTCTTGAAAAAATAGGAGTGGTTTGCTCCTTAGGAGAAGTGGGAGCTCTAGTGTCCACTTGTTCCTGTATGGGTGAGTATATTGGGGCCTGCACAAGCTCAATAGCTTGAGCAGGGGTTCGTTTGGATTTTCTTTGGTAGGTGAGGGTGATTTGTGGATGTTTGAGTGGTTGAGAGGTAGAAGGTGTGGGTTCAACACTAGCTTGTGTTGCTAGGTTGTCACCTTGAGCGATGAGCTCTAATATTTTGGGGACAAGGGCTGTTTCTACACTAGAGAAGCCTACATTTGGCTTCTTCATGATTTTAAAGATGTCGGGCTTCATCTGTCCCAATTTAAGAATATTACCTGTTTCCCTCAACTGTGAGCCCAGTTCACAGTTGAGAATGTATTGAACATATCTAGGAAACATGTAATACTTTAAGGAGTCCAAGTTTGCAAGTAAATTTGTATATACAAACTAAGAGTACCTGAACTTGACCCCTTGAACCATTCCATGCACTATGAAGGAGAGATCCTCAGGAATCTGGTCCCACCCTCCATGCTTGTTGGACAACCTATGGATGACCACATGTAGTAGGTACTTCCACTGGGATGAGACCTTCCCTTTCCTGAAGGTCTTTACAGAGAAATCTCCTTCATAGCTTATCTGCTCAAAGGAATGATTAAAAACTTCCTTTGGGAAGGACAACTCACCTTCTTCATCATCCAGCCAAAGATGAGTGTTAATGATGGCCGGGGTGATAAAGATTGTCCGCCCCTGCACTGCGGCGGACAGTGCCTTCTCCCCATCCATGATGACCTCTTGACAGGTCTTCCAGAATTCAAGCAGATGATCCTTATAGAGAGTAAGATCAATGGTTAGGGAGGTGAAGTAGTTGGACAGAGCTAGAAAATGGCAAACCTCTGAGAAACTATCATCTTTCTTAGAGTTCAAAAGAGCAACCTGGTTGTGCTGCCTGTGATGTTGCATGGAGAAATCAGGGTTGTTTTTGCGGTTTAGGTTGGCCATTTTGAGAAGCCTAAGGACGAAGGAAGGTGAAGAACAAAGGCGGTTTGGGTGAATTTAGGTTTATAGGAATAGTTCAGATGAAGAAGGTAGTGAGAGAGGGGGGAACCGTTGCGTATATATATATGAAATGGAATTTACACTAAGTTAATGAAAGAGGATAAACTTTGAAATCCGGATGTCGGTCCACCTATGAAAAAGTAGTTTACTTTGCCCAAAAAGTAGTTTTTTGGAAGTCGAAAAATCTTCCAAAGGTTATTTTGCTTCGGAAGTTTTGATGAAAAGCTTCCGAAGGCAAAATGTCTTCGGAAGATATTCCAAAGGTTTTTGAGAATTTTGCTTCAGAAAAGATTTAATACTCCTGAGATTTTGTTCTAAGGAGAATAAAAGCTTCCAAGAGTAAATTGCTTTCGGAAGAAAAATGTTCTTTAAAAACATATAAGTACTTAAGTTAATTTAAGCTTCGAAAGATATTTTTCAAAAATTTCTTCCGAAGGTAAATCTACTGAAATAGTTATTTGTTTTCTAAGACATGAGTTTCTTCCGAAGGTAATTATAAATCTTCCGAAGGATAAAAGGATCAAAATTTTCAAAAAATCTAAGGAATGCCTTTCAAAAAGATTTTTCTTCCATCGTAAACAAAGGCTTATGGAGTTGATAAAATAGACAACTTAGGAAACACTAGTTTTAGAAATAATATGATTAAGTTTTAAGAAATGTTAATCAAAGTTAATCATTCCAATAGCTGATACAAGATATTTGAATCTCTGTTCATCAAACGCTTTGGTGAACAGCTGAGCATATTGTTCATTTGTGTTAACTTTGACTAGTTTGATTAATCCCTTTTCAAAGTTATCTCTAATCAGATGATACCTGATATGGATGTGGTTTGTCCTTGAGTGCTGCACAGGATTCTATGTGATAGAGATGGCACTATTGTTGTCTATATGGATGGGAGTCTCCTTGAAGTTGAATCCATAGTCCAACATCTGATTCTGAATCCAAAGCACTTGGGCACAGCAGCTTGCAGCAGCAATGTATTCAGCCTCAGCAGTTGATGCAGACACACAGGGTTGTTTCTTGCATTGCCAAGAGACTATCCTTCCACCAAGAAATTGACATCCCCCTGATGTAGACTTTGCAGTCATATTGCAACCATAATAGTCACTATCTGTATAGGCATATAGATCTCAATTTTCTTTGGATACCAAAGGCCAAGTGTTGGAGCGCCTATGAGATATCTTGAAATTCTCTTGACAATGACTACGTGTGACATCTTGGGGTTGGCTTGATATGTTGGACAAATACATGTGGCAAACATGATATCAGGCATGCTACCTGTGAGGTACATAAGAGACCCAATTATAGCCCTGTAAAGATGTTCATCCACACACTCCCCCTCAAGATCAGGTCCAAGGGAGTGGTTTCTGGCTATGGGTGTCTTAGCTACCTTACAATTAGTCATGTTGAATCTTTTAAGTATGTCTTGTACATACTTTGACTGACTTATGAAGATGCCATTCTTAACTTGCTTCACTTGACTTCCTAGAAAGAAATTGAGTTCCCCCATGACACTCATTTCAAATCTACCCTTCATCAGCTTCTCAAAGTCTATGCAAAGCTTTGGATTAGTTAACCCGAAGATGTTGTCATCTACATATACTTGAACTAGCATTATGTCATTTCCTGTTCCTTTGATGAAGAGAGTTCCATCAATAGTACCCCTTTTGTAGCCATGCTGATAGAGATACAGAGATAGAGTCTCATACCACTTCCTTGGTGCTTGGTGCAGCCCATAGAGAGCTTTATTAAGCCTACAGACATAATCAGGATGATCAGGATCTACAAACCCAGGTGGTTGTCTCACATACACCTCTTCATCAATCACCCCATTGAGAAAAGCACACTTGACATCAAGTTGGTAGTCCTTGAAATTCTTGGATGCAGCAAAAGCTAGGAATATCCTGATAGCTTCAAGTCTTGCAACTTGAGCAAAAACATCTGTGTAGTCAATTCCTTCTTCTTGAGTGTACCCTTGAACAACTAGTCTTGCCTTATTCTTGATGACAAGTCCTCTATCATCCTTCTTATTCCTAAACACCCATTTGGTTCCTATGGTAGCCTTCCCTTAAGGAAGAGGACATAGGTTCTAAACCTTTTGCCTTTTGAATTGAAGCAGCTCCACCTGCATAGATTCAACCCAACTTCTATCCTTTAGAGCCTCATAAATCTTCTTTGGCTCTATCTGGGATAAGAAACAAGAGTGAAGACAAACATTCAACAATCTTCTTCATAGGTTTGTCCTCTTATTCTTACCCCTGAAATAACATCTCCAATGATGTTTGTGGTAGGATGAGACTTGTGGATCCTTAGTTTAGGGATCATAGCAAGTTGCTTTGACAGATCCAAATTAGAGAAATTTTGATCTGGCATTAAAGATTCAACCTCCACATCAGCACACTTATCAAGATTGACTTGATCCAATGAGTGTTTGACATCATTGATGTTGTTTTCAATGGAGTGGTTGTTAGCATCAAGAAATTCTTAATCACTTTCACCACCACCATTTCCTCCTACATTTAAAGCTCCTTCATCTGAGTTTTGTGCCTCTAAGCTGGAATTTCAAGGCACCCTAGAAGTATCAGAAGGATTTGTCATTGATGTGCTGGTAGAAACTTCATTTGCAGTGTTAGTTACCACTGGAGCTAAAGTTGTGTAGCTTGAAGGTTTTCTCAGCTCAAATCATGGGTCAGGATCACCTGTAAGTAGTATGTTTGTGGATCCTGAAACATCCTCACAAGATTTGTTACAACAATCGGCACTAAATAAAGATCAAATAGCAAATCAGGACCAGAACCTTTCACACTGGGAGTGTGCTCATTGAAGGTCACATTGGCTGACTCCTCAACTACTCTAGTTCTAATATTGTATACTCTATAACCCTTGGCTTGGGAAGAGTATCCAATAAAATGTCCATTATCTGATTTCTCAGTAAACTTGGCAATTTGATATTTGGTATTCAAGTTGGTGCAAAGACATCCAAATGACCTAATAAAACCAATGAAAGGTTTCCTCTTGTGCCAAAGTTCATAAGGAGTCTTACCATGTGTCTTAACTACTAAAACTCTGTTTTGCACATAGCAAGTACTGTTGCCTCTGCCCAAAAGGTGATGGGCAGTTTAGAGTCAGACAACATAATTTTTGCAGCTTCAATTAGTGTACTGTTTCTCCTCTCAGGAACACCATTTTGCTAAGGAGTCCTTGGAGCACTATATTATCACAAAATGTATCAAGGATTTGGTTTTTAAATTTAGTTCCTTGATCACATCTTATGGTTTTGACCTCGTGATCACATTGATTCGCAATCTTTAAGATGAAATTCTTCAGAATCTCAGGGGTCTCATCCTTAGTTTTAAGAAAGAAGACCCAAGTGAATCTTGTAAAGTCATTTGTGATCACCAAATAATAATAGGTCATTCCTAAACTCATTACAATGGTGGGGCCGAAGAGATCCATATGTAACAAGTGTAGGGGAGTAGTGATAGAGTTTCTTTCCTTTGGCTTGTGATGTGTTGCTTTCCTTTCAGGCATGCAACATAGTGGTAACCACTTGTAAACTCTTTCTTTGGCATTCCAGTTACCAAATAATTCTTACTTAATTTATTCATGTTTTTAAAGTTTACATATTCTTTTATGCCAGAAGAAAGACTCATCATATCTGCTTTAGATAGAAAGCATGAAACTTCTCCTGAGGGAGATGTTTCTTGCAAATCCATCTTGTACATGTTCCCTTTTCTGGGGGCTTTGAGCAAGATATGCTAATGAGGAATGACCACCCCGTGCTTGAGAACAATGCACTCTTGCTCAGTAGAGAGCATGTTATGACTCTGTTCACAAAATTTTGATACACTCAAAAGATTGTAGCCAACATCCTTGACAAAGTTTACCTTCTCAATGTTGAGCTTTCCATTTGTGACCCTGCCCCTTCCTGTAATGTAACCTCCTGCATCTCCTCCAAAAGCAACTTGTCCTTCATCAATTCTTTCAAACTTTTGGAGTAGTGACCTGTTACCTGTCTTGTGCTTAGAACAACCACTATTAATGATCCATACATTTCTGTTTGTCTTGAGCTGTTGTTGCACAAAAGGGATGGTTAGTTACATTTGGAAACCCAAGCCTTATTTGTCTTGGGCTAATCAAAAGAAGTTGAAGATAATGCAACAGTAATTGATCCCATAGTCATGTTTTGAGGATCATTTGCTGATATTGATAAAGAACTTTCAGCCAGTTGGTCTTTCTTTGTCTTCCACACCACCTTTGGAAGCTTAGACTTGACCTTCAACACTTCGGAAATTTTGTTGACTTCGGAAGTTTTGATGACTGGACCTTCGGAAGATCTTGCTTTCACTGCAGCAGGCTTTAGTACTTTGGAAGTATTCCTTTCTCCGAGACCAAATTTTCTTCCGAAGGCAAGTTTCCACTTGTCTTCTTTTTCATTTTGTTGCTTCCGAAGGAAAAAATTTTCCTTCCAAAGCTTGATTCTTCTTCTCCAAACTCTTAGAAGTTTCTTTCTTGGTCATGTGAAGAGTACTCTTTGGATTGTAAACACAATCTTTAGCAAGATGAGAGGTACTCCCACATATGACAGTCCATTTTCTTCCTTATAGGAGTCTTCTTTTGTGAACAAGGCTGAACTTGATTACTTTCCTTCTCCATCTTCATCTTTGCATATGCTTTGGCAATTCTTTCAGGGATAGAACTACCTTTGGAGCTGGATGGTTCAGGTTGTACAGCAGTGATGCACAACTAATCAACCTTCTTCTTGATGATGGGATGATTTGGACATGAACTAGAACTCTTGTTATTGGAGTTCAAGTTTGTGTCTTCAACTTTAACCACATCAAAGCTTGTAGAGATAAAAACTTGTTTCAGTGCAGAGTTGAAGGTGGCCTTGATCTCTTGAGCCTTCTTGGACTTTCTCTTGGCCTTCCTGATCAAGTTCTTTCTTCTTGACTTAGTCATCCCAACAAATTTAGTCTCCTCAGAGAGATGGTGACCCTTCTTAGAATGCTCTTCTTCACTCTTCTCAGAGCCATTCTTCACTATCTCCTCTTCATCCTCTTTAGTCATAGGGGCTATGAGGGGAAGCTCATCTTCACAAGTTCCACACCTAGGAGATCTTACTGATAAGGTTATGTGTGGAGGAGCTATCTCACTAGATCCCAGTCCTTGCTTATTCTGATAACAAACTTTTGCATGCAAGGATGAGAATATTATGTTCTTGAAAGTCTCTTCTTCAAGAATACATTTTTTTGCCTTGACTTTGCTGATCAGAAGCTTAGCCTGGCATTTAGTCAACTTAGTTATGAGGTCTTTGATCTGAGTCCTGTAGTTGGTGTGCTTATGTTTAAGAGTTGAAATGGTTTTCTCTAAGTCCTCTATTTTTTGCCTTGACTTTGCTGATCAGAAGCTTAGCCTGGCATTCAGTCAACTTAGTTATGAGGTCTTTTTTTTTGCCTTGACTTTGCTGATCAATTACTGTTGCATTATCTTCAACTTCTTTCGATAAGCCCAAGACCAACAAGGCTTGGGTTTCCAAATGTAACTAACCATCTTTTTTATGCAGGAAAAGCTCAAGACAAACAAGAATGTATGGATCATTGACAATGGTTTTTCCAGGCACATGACAGGCAATGGCTCTTTACTTCAAAACTTTGAGAGGATTGATGGAGGGCCAGTTGCTTTTGGAGGAGATGTTGGAGGTTACATTATTGGAAGGACAGGGTCACAAATGTTAAGCTCAGCATTGAGAAGGTAAACTTTGTCAATGAGCTTGGAACAATCTTCTAAGTGTATCTCAGTTTTTTGATCAGAGTCAAAACACGCTTTTTACTAAGCATGAGTGCATTGTTATCAGGCTCGGGGTGGTCATTCCTCATGAGAACATCATGCTCAAAGCCCCCAGAAAAGGGAACATGTACAAGATGGACTTGCAAGAAACATCTTCTTGGAGAAGTTTCATGCTTTCTATCTAAAGCAAATAGTGATGAGTCTTTCTTCTGGCATAAAATAATATGCCATGTAAACTTTAAGAATATGAATATATTAATTAAAAATGATTTGGTGACTGGAATGCCAAAGAAAGTGTTTACAAGTGATGACCACTGTGTTGCATGCCTCAAAGGAAAGCAACACAAGGTATCTCACAAGCCAATGGAAAGAAACTCCATCACTACTCCCCTACACTTATTACATATGGATCTCTTTGGCCCCACCAGTGTAATGAGTCTAGGAAGGACCTCATATTGTTTGGTCACAAATGACTTTACAAGATTCACTTAGGTCTTCTTCCATAGAACTAAGGATGAGACTCTTGAGATCTTCAAGAGTTTTATCTTAATAATTAAGAATCAATGTGATCACAAGGTCAAGATCATAAGATGTGATCAGGGAACCGAATTTAAGAATCAAATCTTTGACACATTTTGTGATGAAAAGGGTATTACAAGACAATATAGTGCTCCCAAGACTCCTTAGCAAAATGGTGTTGCTGAGAGGAGAAACATGACACTTATTGAAGTTGCAAGAACTATGATGTCTAACTCTAAACTGCCCATCACCTTCTGGGCAGAGGCAGTAAACAGTGATTGATATGTGGAAAACAGAGTTTTAGTAGTCAAGACTCATGGTAAGACTCCTTATGAACTTTGGCACAAGAGAAAACCTTTCATTGACTTTCTCAGGTCATTTGGATGTCCTTGCACCATCTTGAATACCAAGGATCAAATAGCCAAATTTGATGAGAAATCGGATGATGGACACTTTATTTGATACTCTTCTCAAGCTAGAGCTTATAGAGTATACAATCGCAGAACTAGAGTAGTTGAGGAGTCAGCCAATATGACTTTCAGTGAGCACACTCCTAGTGTGAACAGTCCTGGTCCTGATTGGCTGTTTGATCTTGATTTAGTTACCAACTATTTTAACTAATCTTATGAGCATGTTTAAGGGTCCATAGATATCTTATCAACAGGTGATCCTGACCCAAGATTTGAGTGAGAAGACCATTAAATTATACTACTTCAGCTCCAGTTGTAACTAACCCTACAGATGGAGTTTCTATTAGCACAACCATGTCAATCCAACTGTGCATAAAACTCAAATAAAGGAACTCCAAACGTAGGAGGAAATGGTGGTTGTGATAGTGATCAAGAGTTTCTTGATGCTGACAACCACTCCATGGAAGACAACATCAATGATGTCACACACTCATTGGATCAATTCTCTCTTGATAAGTATGCTGATGTGGTGGGAGAAACTCCATCGCCTGATCTAAAGTTCTCTAATTTAGATCTCTCCAAGAAACTTGCTATGATCCCTCAACTTATGATCACAAGTCTCACCCCACCACAAACATCATTGGAAATGTTGATACAGAGGTAAGGACAAGAGGAGAAACTCATGATGCAAATGTTTGTCTCCACTCTTATTTCCTATCCCAGATAGAGCCAAAGAAAGTTGATGAGCCTTTAAAGGATGTAAGTTGGGTTGAAGCTATGCAAGAGAAGCTGCTTCAATTCAAAAGACAAAAGGTTTGAAACTTATCTCCTCTTCCATAAGGGAAGACTACCATAGGAACCAAGTGCGTATTTAGAAACAAGAAGGATGATAGAGGAAATGTCATCAAAAACAAGCTAAGACTACTTGTCCAATGATAGACACAAGAAGAAGGAATTGATTACACAGATGTTTTTGCTCTTGTGGCAAGACTTGAAGCTGTTAGGATATTCCTAGCTTTTGCTGCATTCAAGGATTTCAAGGTCTACCATCTTGATGTCAAGTGTGCCTTTCTATATGACTTGATTGACGAAAAAGTGTATGTCAAACAACCACCTGGCATTGCAGATCCTGATCATCCTGATTATGAATCCAAAATAGATAAAGCTCTTTATGGGCTGCACCAAGCTCCAAGAAAGTGGTATGAGACTCTATCTCAGTATCTCTATCAGCAAGGCTACAAAAGAGGTACTATAGATGGAACACTTTTCAGCAAAGGAACAGGGAATGACTTAATGCTAGTTCAAGTGTAGGTAGATGGCATTATCTTCGGGTCAACTAATCCAAAGCTTTGCAAAGACTTTGAGAGGCTGATGAAGAATAGATTTGAAATAAGTGTCATGGGGGAACTCAATTTCTTTCTACGAATTCAAGTGAAGCAAGTTGATAGTGGCATCTTCATAAGTCAGTCAAAGTATCTACAAGACATACTCACAAGATTCAACACGACTGACTGTAAGGTTGCAAAGACACCCATAGCCAGAAAACAACTCCCTTCGACCAGATATTGAGGGGGAGTGTGTGGATGAACACCTTTACAAGACTATGATTAGGTCTCTTATGTACCTCACAGCTAGCAGGCTTGATATCATGTTTGCCACATGCATTTTTGCAAGATATCAAGCCAACCCCAAGAAGTCACACCTTGTCACTGCCCAAAGAATTTTAAGATACCTCAAAGGTGCTTCAACACCTGGCCTTTGGTATCCAAAGAATTCTAACTTCAATCTGTGTGCATATATAGATAGTGACTATGGTGGCTTCAATATGACTACAAAGTCTACATCAGGGGGTGTCAGTTCCTTGGTGGAATGATAGTCTATTGGCAATGCAAGAAGCAATCCTGTGTGTCTGCATCAATTGATGAAGCTGAATACATTGATGCTGCTAGCTGCTATGCTCAACTGCTTTGGATTCAGAATCTGATGTTAGACTATGGATTTAACTTCAAAGAGACTCCCATCCACATAGACAACAACAATGCTATCTCTATTACAGAGAATCCTGTGCAGCACTTAAGGACAAAACACATCAATATTAGGTATCATTTGATTAGCGATAACTTCAAAAAAGGATTAAACAAACTAGTCAAAATTAACACAAATATATATTGATATGTTCATTAAAGCTTTTGATGAGTAGAAGTTTAAATATCTTATATTAGATATTGGGATGATTAACTTTGAGTAGCTTTTCTTAAACTCAACTCATATTATTTCTAAAACCTGTGTGTCCTAAGTTTTCTATTTTATCATCTTCACAAGCCTTGTTTACTTTGGAAGAAAATTTTTAATAATAAAAATATTTTTGGAAATTTTGATCATTTTCTTTTTCAGAAGATATATATTTACCTTCGAAAGAAAACTATGTGTTCAACTAAATAACTACTTATATGAATTTACCTTCGGAAGAAATTTTCAAAATATCTTCCGAAGCCTAAAATCATTCTTGAGTACTTATATGTTCTGGAAGAACAATTTACTTCCGAAAGCAATTAAGTCTCGGAAGCTTTATTCTCCTTAGAATAAAATCACCAAGTCTTGATCTCTTCCGAAGCAAAATTTTCAAAACTCTTTGACATATGTTCCGAAGTCATTTTGGCTTCGGAAGTTTTTATCAAGACTTTCGAAGAGAAAATTACCTTCGGAAGATTTTAGACTTCCAAGAAAACTTCCTTTTTGGGCACTTTTTCAGAGGTGAACCAACATCCAGATTTCAAAGTTTATCCTCTTTTATTTCGTCTCAGATCCATTTCATATATATACCCAACGGTTCCCCCTCTTTCACTCTCTTCTTCATCTGAAATTTTTATAAATCTAATTTCACCTAGAACCGACCTTGTTCTTAGTTTCCTTCACCTTTAAGCTTTCACAAATGGCCAACCTTGACTGCAAAAAGAATCCTGATTTTTCTATGCAACTCCACAGGCAGCACAACCTAGTTGCCCTGTTGAACTCTATTAAAGATCCAAGTTTTTCAGAGGTTTGTCAATTTCTTTCTTTGTCAAACTATTTCACCTCCCTCACGATTGATTCTCCACTCTATGAGGATCAACTTTTGGAATTTTGAAAGACCTGCCAAGAGGTCATCATGGATGGGGAGAAGGCACTGTCTGCCACAGTGCTGGGGAGGACAATCTTCATCACTCCAGCCATCATAAACACCTATCCTCAGCTGGATGAGCAGATGGGCTATGAGGGAGATTGCTATGTAAAAACCTTCAGGAAAGGAAAGGTCTCTTCTCATTAGAAGTATCTACTCCATGCAGTCATCCACAGCTTGTCCAACAAGCATGGAGGATTGGACCAGATTCTTGAAGATCTCCACTTCATAGTTCATGGAATGGTTCAGGGGGTCAAGTTCAGGTACTCATAATTTTTGTATACCAACTTACTTACTAACTTAGACTCCTTAGAATACTACATGTTTCTTAGATATATTCAACACATTCTCAACTCTGAACTGGGCTCAAAGTTGAGAGGAACAGGTAATGTCCTTAAATTGGGACTGATGAAGCCCGACATCTTGAAGACTATGAGGAAGCCAACTGTTGGCTTCTCTGGGGTGGAAATAGCCCTTGTCCCAAAAATGTTAGAACTCATTGCTCAAGATGACAACCTAGCAACACAAGCTAGTGTTGAACCCACACCTTCTACTTCTCAACCACCAAAACAACCACACATACTCCTCACTTACCAAAGAAAATCCAAACGAACCCCTACACAAGCTTGTGCAGGCCCCCATATCACCAACAATACAAGAAGAAATGGACACTAGAGCTCCTACTTCTCCTGAGGAGCAAACCACTCCCATGTGACCAAGAATCAGTGCTGAGGTTCCTTATTTTTAGTCTGATGAGCTCATCACCCAAACAGCCTTAAGCCTTCACTCAAAATCTCAAAACTCTAGTGAATAACCTTCAGGGTACAGTTACAATCCCCAGGCCTCATGATCGTAACCAACCAATACCCATGTTAGAATTCTATGATGATGAAGACATGAGATTCAATGAGTATCATGAGTCTCTCTACTCCTCCCTACTCAAAGATAGATGAGTACTCCTGCTTCTCCCCTGTCTAGACCATATCATTCACCCATTACTAAGGTGGATCTCCCTGAACTTGTTCAGGAGGTCCATATGGAAGACGCTCTCACTTCTTGAAGATCAAGATTAGGTTTGACTCACCTAAGATTAGCTTTTGTTTATGTTTAAATGTAATAGGTCAAATGTTAGTTTATGTAACATCCGTCAAATTTCAAATTATAAACCCAAAACAAGAACCCATTTCGAACTTTCATACAAAGAAAGTTTCATTATAAAATTTATTTTATATATTCTAATGAATCATATGAATTAGAAGTGTGGTTTAACCTTAAAAATTTATTTATTTAATTTCCATTTATTAAATAATTTAAACAGTTATTAACAATTTTTATACTTTATAAAGTAAAGAGTTATAAATTTATATAGTCGTAAGTGTTCTTTATGAGTTAATATAAAGAAAATAATTACATTCTAAAGTTTCTACATAACTTATAAAGTATAGAAGTTTATAAATTTTAATGGTAAACTTATGAGGTTTTATACATCATTTATGAATCCTAATTATTATATATAAAAAAAAATTAGACCTTTAAAATTTCTAAGAGATTAATAAAGATAAATATATATATAAAGGCAATTATTATTAACCATCTTAACAATTAAATAGTAAATATTTTGCAAGATCTATAATTTTTTTAATGTTTATAATGTTTTTATAAATATATAAATATCATTTAAAGTTTGGATTTTGCAAAGTATAGGGTTGGAAATGTAATTATTAAAACCTTGTTTTAAGAGTTTTGGTCATAAAATGATAAGGTAATAAAAGCACAGGGACCATATGTGTAATTTTGTTCTAAAACCTAAACCAACCCCCTCCCCCGTCATGCACCCTCCGGCCACACCTCCGGCCAAGCTCCGGCGAAGCCAAACTCTCAAAATTAGTCTTTTTCGCTCGAATTAAACCGTACCACGACTCTCGCCTGTGTGTTTCGAACTTGTACCCTTGTTTAATTCGCAAATTAACATCGGTGTTACATGGTTCAAACTCGAAACCGAAACCACCCTCATAAATCAATCGGTTTCGAATTCATTCATTGAGGATTGATTCAAACCATGTAACAGAAACGTAAGTGAGCCTATTATGATCATAAACATCAAATCAATTGAACATGTAACTGCCTAATCAATTACCAATCTAAATCAAAACTCCCGAATTATGCATTGATGTCGTTCAAACTGAAATCAATAAAATTGGATCTACATCACGAGTGTAACGCATAAGGTCAACCTTTTCAAGCTTTCTGTAATATCAATTTCACTTACAAAACCCAAAAGCTACTCATTTGATTACCCCTTTTATCGCGATCTGCAACTCAACCGTAATCCATGCTCGAAGCTTTATTAAACCAAATTGGAAGAGGGCTTTCACTTATCAACATCATCCGAAGCTTCCTTCAAAGTTAATTTGATTACGAACAACGTTTGCACCTGGAATTAATAATCACATCGTCGCGACTCGCTCTAAACTTGAGATCATCAAATTGAAACTCAATCATGTAAGTTTCATATATCATTATACTCGGTTTTACATGGGAAACAAAAGCCCTATGTTTAATTCAAGTATCGAAATCGTTTTCATGATCGATTGGAATCAAATCAAACTAGGGTTTATGTGGATTTGGGGTTTTCTTTTCAAATTGATTATATAGTTTTATTTTGAATCTAGACTTAGATTCGGGCCTTAGCCCAACTGGTAACTTACAACCCCCATAAGCAGGAGGTCCCGGGTTCGAACCGGGCCCCTGCCAACCTTTTTATTTTAATGGTTTTTGCCATATTTTTAATACAGAAAAATTATTATTATATTAATAAATTAGAATAAAAATTAAATTGTTAACTAGAACATTTCAAGAATTATTAAGTAAAGTTTAAGGATTTTAAAACTTATGATTATAGATTTATTTATTTATTTATTTATTTTTAAATAACAAAGATTATAAAACATTATTAATTCTTTCATGTAATTTAAATGCTAAAAATATATTATGGTTCAAATTTTGATTATTTCAAAACATTATAAATTTATATGTTAAATAACTGATTATTCAAGTAGTTATTAAATTAATTATTTGAATAATTTATTATTCATCTATTCATTTGAGCATGTTATGTCATAATTATTTAATAAATTTATTCGTTAACTTTTATGTAAATTCTTGAAAATTATAAAACAATATAATTTGCTTTTAAAGTTTTTTTTTGTATTATAAAGCCTTTATAATAAATCATTTTAAAAGCTCAAAACCTTATAAAATGATTTTAAATAATTTCAATGTCATTTAAATATGTAATATCTTTATCAAGTTTTAAATATTTAATTATTAAATTAATTATCTCTTTTCACATATTATATTTAATTTCTATTAAATCAATAACTTAAATTGTTGAGATATATTAATTGGTTTATATTGTCTTTATTAAACCAAAACATAAACAAGTCATTATTTTATTTAATTATTTAAACCCCCAATTCAAATTGAAACCCTAGTTCACGTCTCATTATTAATCTTATTATCGAACTTAATCTTGAAATCTATACGTTTAGGCAACTTGTAAAAGAAATCGTTGGAGCCTCGTTTAATCTTTTATCATCATTCTTATACTTATTTTCCAAGTGAGTTTCCTTGCCCCCTTTTTATTTTATTTCACACTATTTTGGGGTGAAACATGATACTTATAGATCATACACTTATAAACATTTGAGACTTGTAAAGCACTTGCAATTCATCTTTATTTTTGTCATGGTTATTTGTGTGTTGTAAGTGATTATATGAGATACATAGTTTGTTTACAATCATTAACTATTGCTAGCCTGGCGACGTCTTAGATCTTTGGGCTTGACAAGCCTATTTGGTGCTAAAGTCGATGTATTGCCAACTCCTGATGACGTATGCTTGTTCATCATGGGAACCAAATACACTTAGCCAATCTTATATACTTGTAATCAAGTCGAGGTTTGGTTGTAACGATATGTGTTCTATAACCTTACTAACTTATAACCTATGACATGAATTGCTACTTGTAACCTTGTTATATTATGTATGAAAACCTTGGAAACTCACCAACTATTTTTAGTTGACCTTTTATTTTCATCATGTTTCAGGTTTACTTCTTGAAGATCTTCTTGTGCTCATATAGGACTTGGACCTAGTTTAAATTGAAAGACTTATGTTTTAGGTTGTATTTTGATTGTTATGTTATTATTTTATTTGTCTTGTAATGTTTATTGAATAATGATATTTAATAATATTTCAACTTAATTAGATCCATGTGCTATGAGCAATCGTCTCCCATTCGTCCGCCCCGATGATTCCGCCGTCGGTCGGGGTGTGACAGATTGGTATCAGAGCCATGGTTATAGGGATTTAGGTTATTAGATATGGATGACCTATACTATAACTATGTACCTGTACACATGAGTCCTCTCATGTATTTTATATGCTTAGATAGGAATTTAGGTGCCTTATGTGCTTATACTTGATTATGTGATTATATGCCTTATGTGCTTATTCTTATGCTTTGAACTTATTAATGCACACACGTATCTTAAATCATATCCTAAGTCATTATATGCCTAAATCAAATGGTTTTCAAAAATGAGCTTTAAATCGTTATTCGTGATTTTCAAGTCTCGTCAAAGTTTGTGTCCTACCACTTGAAACATGTAATGCTGGAAGAGCGTGATGCCTGTATCTCGAGGTGTTCTGTCTAGGCAAGGTATTCATATAAATCCAAATCAACCGATGGATTCGTTTACCTTACCTGGGAACCCTTGGGGTGAGTGTCCGCTTATAGGTACGCATGTCTTCATTAAGGTTGTAGTTGACCTAACACTTTGATAAGTCAACGTAACGTTTTTGGTTTGTAAATCGAACGTTACACTCGAAACATCTTGTTATTTTGAATAGTTTCATCATTGATTTTGTACCCTTGAAACTTAAAACTCATTAGCCCATTTTCCTTAATGACCCTTAAAAATCTTTCTTAACGCCTTCCCCTCAAAATCGCACTCATCCTGAAAACCTATTACAATGATGCTCTCATTCTAAATTGAATCCTTAACCATAGCAAACATGATTCTTGTATCAACTTTAAGCCAATAAAACTTTGAAATCTCAATGACATAAGTAAACAAGAATCAACCATATGGAAACCCCGTAAAATTCATTTACTTGAAAAGCTTTTATGAACTTCATATCTTATCCAAAAGTGTCTTGACCGTACTTTTCATGTCGTCAAGCTAAGCCTTGTATCCCACTAATACTTAGTGTTTCACTCATGACAAAACCTTTCTAACCGTCTTGAACGGTTTAAAATACGAACGTTTATCAACCAAAGTTTCTAAATTAATAATCTTGTACCGTTTGTCATGAAACACATGAAATCATGAATTATGAAATTTAACAAACTTAAGCATAGTAAAACATCATAACTGAACTCGTTTAATTTAAATGTTCCAAGTGTCATTTGCGAATATGACATGAAATCCAAGTCTCCTCATATCCTTGAAATTAGCCTTCTCGCGATTAAATTTCGGGACGAAATTTCTTAAAGTAGGGGAGACTGTAACATCCGTCAAATTTTAAATTATAAACCCAAAACAAGAACCCATTTCGAACTTTCATACAAAGAAAGTTTCATTATAAAATTTATTTTATATATTCTAATGAATCATATGAATTAGAAGTGTGGTTTAACCTTAAAAATTTATTTATTTAATTTCCATTTATTAAATAATTTAAACCGTTATTAATAATTTTTATACTTTATAAAGTAAAGAGTTATAAATTTATATAGTCTTAAGTGTTCTTTATGAGTTAATATAAAGAAAATAATTACATTCTAAAGTTTCTACATAACTTATAAAGTATAGAAGTTTATAAAGTTTAATGGTAAACTTATGAGGTTTTATACATCATTTATGAATCCTAATTATTATATATATAAAAAAAATTAGACCTTTAAAATTTCTAAGAGATTAATAAAAATAAATATATATATAAAGGCAATTATTATTAACCATCTTAACAATTAATAGTATATATTTTGCAAGATCTATAATTTTTATAGTTTTTATAATGTTTTTATAAATATATAAATATCATTTAAAGTTTGGATTTTGCAAAGTATAGGGTTGGAAATGTAATTATTAAAACCTTGTCTAAAGAGTTTTGGTCATAAAATGATAAGGTAATAAAAGCACAGGGACCATATGTGTAATTTTGTTCTAATACCCAAACCAACCCCTTCCCCCGTCGTGCACCCTCCGGCCACACCTCCGGCCAAGCTCCGGCGAAGCCAAACTCTCAAAAATAGTCTTTTTCGCTCGAATTAAACCGTACCACGACTCTCGCTTGTGTGTTTTGAACTTGTACCCTTGTTTAATTCGCAAATTAACATCGGTGTTACATGGTTCAAACTCGAAACCGAAACTACCCTCATAAATCAATCGGTTTCGAATTTATTCATTGAGGATTGATTCAAACCATGTAACAGAAACGTAAGTGAGCCTATTATGATCATAAACATCAAATCAATTGAACATGTAACTGCCTAATCAATTACCAATCTAAATCAAAACTCCCGAATTATGCATTGATGTCTTTCGAACTGAAATCAATCAAATTGGATCTACATCACGAGTGTAACGCATAAGGTCAACCTTTTCAAGCTTTCTGTAATATCAATTTCACTTACAAAACCCAAAAGCTACTCATTCGATTACCCCTTTTATCGCGATCTGCAACTCAACCGTAATCCATGCTCGAAGCTTTATCAAACCAAACTGGAAGAGGGCTTTCACTTATCAACATCATCCGAAGCTTCCTGCAAAGTTAATTTGATTACGAACAACGTATGCACCTGGAATTAATAATCACATCGTCGCGACTCGCTCTAAACTTGAGATCATCAAATCGAACTCAATCATGTAAGTTTCATATATCATTATACTCGGTTTTACATGGGAAACAAAAGCCATATGTTTAATTCAAGTATCGAAATCGTTTTCATGATCGATTGGAATCAAATCAAACTAGGGTTTATGTGGATTTGGGGTTTTCTTTTCAAATTGATTATATAGTTTTATTTTGAATATAGACTCAGATTCGAGCCTTAGCCCAACTGGTAACTTACAACCCCCATAAACAGGAGGTCCCGGGTTCGAACCGGGCCCCTGCCAACCTTTTATTTTAATGGTTTTTTCCATATTTTTAATACAGAAAAATTATTATTATATTAATAAATTAAAATAAAAATTAATTTGTTAACTAGAACATTTCAAGAATTATTAAGTAAATTTTAAGGATTTTAAAACTTATGATTATAGATTTATTTATTTATTTATTTATTTTTAAATAACAAAGATTATAAAACATTATTAATTCTTTCATGTAATTTAAATGCTAAACATATATTATGGTTTAAATTTTGATTATTTCAAAACATTATAAATTTATATGTTAAATAACTGATTATTCAAGTAGTTATTAAATTAATTATTTGAATAATTTATTATTCATCTAATCATTTGAGCATGTTATGTCATAATTATTTAATAAATTTATTCGTTAACTTTTATGTAAATTCTTGAAAATTATAAAATAATATAATTTGCTTTTAAGGTTTTTTTGTATTATAAAGCCTTTATAATAAATCATTTTAAAAGCTCAAAACCTTATAAAATAATTTTTAATAATTTCAACGTCATTTAAATATGTAATATCTTTATCAAGTTCTAATAGTTAATTATTAAATTAATTATTTCTTTTCACATATTATATTTAATTTCTATTAAATCAATAACTTAAATTGTTTAGATATTTTAATTGGTTTATAATGTCTTTATTAAACCAAAACATAAACAAGTCATTATTTTATTTGATTATTAAAACCCCCAAATTCCAATTGAAACCCTAGTTCACGTCTCATTATTAATCTTATTATCGAACTTAATCTTGGAATCTATACGTTTAGGCAACTTGTAAGAGAAATCGTTGGAGCCTCGTTTAATCTTTTATCATCATTCTTAGACTTATTTTCCAAGTGAGTTTTCTTGCCCCCTTTTTATTTTATTTCACACTATTTTGGGGTGAAACATGATACTTATACATCATACACTTATAAACGTTTGAGACTTGTAAAGCACTTGCAATTCATCTTTATTTTTGTCATGGTTATTTGTGTGTTGTAAGTGATTATATAAGATACATAGTTTGTTTACAATCATTAACTATTGCTAGCCTGGTGACGTCTTAGATCTTTCGGCCTGACAAGCCTATTTGGTGCTAAAGTCGATGTATTGCCGACTCCTGATGACGTATGCTTGTTCATCATGGGAACCAAATACACTTAGCCAATCTTATATACTTGTAATCAAGTCTAGGTTTGGTTGTAACGATATGTGTTCTATAACCTTACTAACTTATAACCTATGACATGAATTGCTACTTGTAACCTTGTTATATTATGTATGAAAACCTTGGAAACTCACCAACTATTTTTAGTTGACCTTTTATTTTCATCATGTTTCAGGTTTACATCTTGAAGATCTTCTTGTGCTCATATAGGACTTGGACCTAGTTTAAATTGTAAGACTTATGTTTTAGGTTGTATTTTGATTGTTATGTTATTATTTTATTTGTCTTGTAATGTTTATTGAATAATGATATTTAATAATATTTCAACTTAATTAGTTCCCTGTGCTATGAGCAATCGTCTCCCATTCGTCCGCCCCGATGATTCTGCCGTCGGTCGGGATGTGACAGATAGTGATTTACAAGTCTCAAATGTGTATAAGTGTATCATGTATAAGCAATCATGTTTCACCCCAAAATAGTGTGAAAAGATAAAAAGGGGCAAGGAAACTCACCAACTATTTTTAGTTGACCTTTATTTTCGTCATGTTTCAGGTTTACTTCTTGAAGATCTTCTTGTGCTCATATAGGACTTGGACCTAGTTTAAATTGAAAGACTTATGTTTTAGGTTGTATTTTGATTGTTATGTTATTATTTTATTTGTCTTGTAATGTTTATTGAATAATGATATTTAATAATATTTCAACTTAATTAGTTCCATGCGCTATGAGCAATCGTCTCCCATTCGTCCGCCCCGATGATTCCGCCGTCGGTCGGGGTGTGACAGATTACTTTTGTAAGTATGTTAGTTATTTGTGTTTTGCTGCCCAGCAAAACTATGAGCGAAACTGCAGTTTTGCTCATAGTTAGTAGTCTGTTTCTCCCAGCGAAATTGTGTTTCTCAGCCTGGAGAAACTAGGCTTGGGCATGATAGTTTCGCTGACAACGAAACTGTCAGCAAAACTATCTTCTCTATATATAGCCTTTGTTTCTTTGATTGTAATTAACCTTGCAAAACCATAATTCGTCTAATCCTTGTTGCAAGTGCATTTTGTAAGCTGGAATTACATTGAAATATTATTGAGCTTTGTTCTATTAATTGTATTGGCTTTGATTTGTTTACTTTTGAATACTTTTGATCTATTCTTCATCATCAAATGTTTCTATTGTGAGTTTATTAGTGATATTGAACGATTCATTCAATCAATTGTACTCTGATTTGATCCATTTGGACCAACACTTCTACAAGTGATTACATTATTAAGAACTCAACCATGGAAACCCAGCCCATTGACACTTCACCTGAAGTTGTTATTGAGCATGGGAAATCCAACAGCCAAGAACACTATGCTGGTGGTGAGAGATAAGACTTTGATCCTATTCTCTCATCCCCCCTGATTCTTCTGATAAAGATGAGGGGAACATGAGGCTAAAGGTGCAAGAACTGTAAAAAACATGCACCTACTTAGTCTCTAAGGTTAGTCACTTAGAATCTCACGTAACTACCTTATCTCAAGGAAAAACTAGCTGGGAGACCTTTAAAAAGAGCTCATCCAGGAATACAAGAATCTGCGGATGTAATAGACCAACTCCTAGCTCACCTGTGATGCTTATAGGATGGAGGTATGATTCAGACCTTGAACTACTATGATGGTCTTGATCTTGTCAAAATGCCACTTGCCAACCCAAGTCAACTTAGGAAAGCTGACAAAATGGCTGAAAGGATTCAAGACAGGATTGTTAAGGAATTCAATCAAAGAATAAGACAAATGCAAACAGGCAATGTCATTGGTCAACTGGATGTTAAGGTGGACCCTAAGATTAGCTTCAAAGGAAAAACCTTGACTGAATGCCGTGTGATAGAACCTGTGAGAAATTTCACAATAGAAACTACTTCTTTCGCATCCCATACCCTTATTGAGACACCAGCTGGTGAAGGTGCTTCACAACCTCTCTCTGGCCAGAGTCTGACTGCTACATCAGACAATGAAGGCCAAAGCTCTCTCCACCCTGAGTCACAAAGGTCTATGGGTGACAAAGAGAAAAGGATTTTGACTCATGAGGATATTGAGGAGGATGAGAGAGAAAGGAAGAGGAAGCTAAGGGGATAAAGTTCAATTGGGTCCTCAAGTTTTATGGAAGCTGCTATCAGGGCTGCTCACAAACCAGACACTCAAATTGATGAGTTGAGAGCAGCCAAGATAAACTATTTGGGGACAAGGAACTATGAAATTGATGAGATTATCTCTCTACCCTTAGAGGATTGAATGAGCTGGCAGACATGGAGATGTCTAAGGAGAGGAAGGAGGTAAAGGATGCAAACTTACTCCTCAAGATCAGGGAAGAAAGAAGGAAGAAAAGGCTTTATAAACATGCTACTACCCTCTCCCCAGTTCAAGAAAGTCATGTGAAAGAGGCTATCGCTACTAAACAACCATAGGTAGACAAGAAAGCTAATAGAAAAAACATGATCAACTACCTGAGTAACACAAGACTCTACTAGGCAGTTGCACTTCTTCCCTTGTCATATGAGTACATTGAATTTGAATACATCATTCAGCTTGAGCTACAAGTTCTTAAAGAACAAAAAACTGCTAAGAGGAAGATGAGGGATGAAGCAGCAAAGTCAAGAGCCATCATCCAAATAAGCCGTTCAAAAGAATCAAAAGAAGTCTACTGATAGGAAAAGGATGATGAGCTTCTTGAAGCTATATGGATTCTCTGAAAAGAGGCATGGTCTAATGTCTCTATCCACCATGGATGAGCACATTAGAGTGATCAAGCGGAAGATCAAGAGAGTAGATCTACTTGACTTACACTCCCCACCAAGTCAAACTCGTCCTGCCGTTGAGGTTAAGGTCGAACCAGTTGAGACAACAGAACCCGGTCCTCATGCTAGACCCCAACAAACTTTATCTTCTGATCCACAGCAAGATCTAACTCACTCTTCTTCTAAACTTATGAGGGAAGAGGACCCAAATGATAAAGACAAAGCAAAACAACCTGGTGCTGAAGGCCAGTCTTCTCAGTTAAAGACTTAAAAGGCCTCTAAATCTGGATCAAAGAAGAAACCTAAGGCATCGACTTCCAGACCTTAGGATGAGTCAGAGCATCCTGAGGAAGTGCAAGAAGAGGCTGCTCAATCTATCACAATTCAAGTAGAACCTCTTGCATCAGGAAGACCCATCTTGTCTTGGACCATTGCTACTAATCCGGACAGATGGTATGTCACTAGAGATCAAGGTGGTCAAGATGTCTACTTCTAGCAAGACATGCTTTACCTACCTTTACATGATACTTTTGACATAAGAAGATATTTTGAGAGTCTAAATGATCCTAGGGTGAGTTTGTAAGGCTAGGGGGAGTTTGTAAGGCTTACAGAAAGGCTGATGCACCCAAAAACAACCCAAGTGCTTCCTGAATGCATGCACTTGGTGCGTAGTAGAAGTTGCTTCAAAAGTTTCATACTCCACACAAGAAAATTAATCTAAGTATGAAATCTTACGAAGCCAAGACCAATATCTTTTGAAGCCAAAAGTGAAGTCTTCTGAAGCTTCAAAGACAAAGTCTTCCGAAGCCTATGAAGTGAAGACAGATTTCTTCCGAAGATAAGAAGAACATGCTTTCTCTGGGTACTTTTGCATAAAGCTGAACCACTTTTCGCTACAACTCTGAAGACTCACTAACTTATTCAAGTTGGTGAAAAGGTCCATGCTTTTGTAACTGTACATTAAGGTCTTAAGTTTATATCTTTCTACTTTATGTACTTTTATCCTTTTTTAATATATTTGGATGTGAGCTATGGCATGTCATAGTCACTAGTCAAAAGATAAATATACCTTTTGACTCTATATTGATCTTGTTCTCTAGATTAATGTCTCTAGCTCGCTTTTAAAGTATGGCTGGTTGTAGGATGTAGTATAAAGTATCTCAGATTCTTTGAATATTTCTTTATGCTTTGTAACACTTGTAAAAGAAACTTGAGAAGCAATATACTGTAATCTTGAAAACAATATCTTGTTGTTCTTATGATCCTATCTCTTAATTTGCTTGTGTTTTTAGTATACTCTTAAACAAACATCTGGTTCCCTATTTGATCTGTTAAGTGTTCTAATACTCTCCTCAATGTGAGACTGATTGTATTGACCATCACTTAAACGGTCCTGCAGTCCCTGGTTAGAAAATTGAGATACACTCAGGAGATTGTATCCAAGCTCCTAGAAAAAGTTTACTTTCTCAATGCTGAGCTTACCATTTGTGACATCGCCCCTTCTAGTAATGTAACCTCTTGCATCTCCTCCAAAAGCAACTGGCCCTCCATCAATCTTCTCAAAATTTTTAAGTAAAGAGACGTTGCCTGTCATGTGCCTGGAACAACCATTATCCATGATCCATACATTCCTATTCGTCTTTAGCTGTTCTTGCACAAAGGAGATAGTTAGTTACACTTGGAAACCCATGCCTTGCTGGTCTTGGGCTTGTCATAAGAAGTTGAAGACAATGCAACACTAATTGATCTTATTGTCAAGTTATGAGGATCATTTGCTGATATTAATGAAGAACTTTCAATCACATGGTTTTTCTTTGTCTTCCACACCAACTTTGGAAGCTTAGACTTGACCTTCAACACTTTGGAACTTTTTACAACTTCAGAAGTTCTAGAGGAGCTCTTCTTCACTCCTCCCAAAGTCATCCTCATTATCTCCTATTCA
Organism: Flaveria ramosissima; assembly: GCA_025215565.1. Lineage (NCBI taxonomy): Eukaryota > Viridiplantae > Streptophyta > Magnoliopsida > Asterales > Asteraceae > Flaveria > Flaveria ramosissima. Next base: position 18,774,944 of record CM046033.1, on the reverse strand, counting down.
TCCTCCTCATCTGTGGGGTCTATAAGGAAGCTCATCTTCACAAGTTTCACACCTTGGAGATATTACAAACAATATTATGTGTGGAGGAGCTATATCAGTAGATCCCAGTCCTTGCTTATTTTGATAACAAACTTTTGCATGCAAGGATGAGGAAATTATATTTCTTGAAGGTATTTTCTTCAAGAACACATTTTTCTACCCTTGCTTTGCTGATCACAAGCTCAGCCTGACATTCAGTTAACTTAGCAATGAGATCTATGATCTGAGTTCTGTAGTTGGTGTGTTCATGTTTAAGAGTGGAAATGGTCTTCTCTAAATCTTCTAATTTAAGTTTGTAATCATTTTCATCTCTTTTGAAATAAGATTTTAAGATGTTTAAAGACTCAAGATCATATCTCATCTCTAAGTTATAGGACCTATATCTGTTAACTTTAGCAATACATTCAGATGGAAAAAGATGTTCCAATACATTGGTCTCGTCATGGTCAACCATTAGTGCTTGGTTTGGAGATGCATCCTCTACTTGAAAGCTCCAGTCAAAAACCTCCTTCTTCAACAACGATTGCAGCTTGTTGCTTTGGCTTCTCATTCTGGGTGACTTTGTCAGTGTAGTTTGGTCTAGTTTGTGCTTGGCCACCATTTGTTCTTGGTGCCTTGCACTCTCTAGCAAAGTGTCCCATTTGGTTACAGTTGTAACACTTCACTTTGTTTTTGTCCAGGCCAACCTTTCCACTGGATGCATTGCTAGGAAACTTCCTCCCTATCCTCTTGTAAAACATTATGGATATGTGAGTGAGAATAGCCATTTGCTGAACTATCTCCATGTACTCCTGATCATTTGGATGGATACATTCCAAGTCTTCAAGGATGAAGAGAAAGTTTCCTGTACTTTCATCAGCAGACACAAAATCTTGTGAAGAGGTTTATCTTGTAATGGGCTTCCTTGAGTGTAGCTCTCCCTTGGTGTCTCCGGGAAGGTGATGAAACGACCCTCTTGTGAGTTATCAGGGTAGTAGATAAGATGATGTTGTGGTTCTCTGCAATCCCTTTCCACCACATGAAGGGCTGAACTCTGCTGATTGCTAGAGTTACAAGATGGATTTTGCATATTCATCTCCATTTGGTATCCATTGAGGATACCATACAACTCTATAAGAGTGAGAGTCTTAAGGTTCTTAGTTCTCTTTATAACAACACAATAGTGTGTCTATTGTTTAGGAAGAAAGGACATGAACTTCCTTACAATGTCCCTATTTTCAAGAGTTACTCCAACATCAATTAGAGTATCGACAATCTCAACATACCTAGAGTATTGTTGAGTCATGGTTTCACCTATCTTCTAGGTGAAGTTCTCAAACTGCTGCTTCAAGAGGTCCTTCTTGTTCTCTTTTGCTTCGGTGGACCCCTCATACATGAGTTTCAATGTATATTGTGTTTGGAAAAGCAGTTTGGAGGGCATTCATGGTTTTCTGATCTATATCAATCTTTATCATGTCTTCCTTAGAAAAGTCAGCTATCTCCTTTGGAATCATACCACCTCCTGGAGACTTGAGACTTGATGAAACATTCCATTCTTTGGCACCAAGTATCAAAGTCTTCAGGAGTGATCAGTGGGGACTTTGTCATGGTTCCAGTTTCCATATCAGCCTTTGTAAGAGTTGTCGTTTGAGATACTAAGTGTTTTATAAGACGGAGGGATCTAAGATGGTGAGATCTTACAATCAAGAGCGTAGAATGCTCTGATACCAATTTCAGAACCGTTCAAGGAATGGCCAATACAATCAGTCTCACAATGAGGAGAGTATTAAAACCCTTAACAGATCAAATAGGGAACCGGGACTATATTATGATACTAAGAACACAAGCAAATAATGAGACAGAAACTTAGAACAACACCATAAAGTGTGGTTTTACAATTGTTGTTACAAAGCATAAAGAAAAGATACAAGAACTAAGAAACTTTATACTACATCCTACACTCGGTCATACTTTGAAGGCCAACTGGAAACAGTAATCTAGAAAACAAGATCAATGTAGAGTCAAAAGGCAGATTTGCCTTTTGACTATTGACTATGACATGACATAGCTCACACCTTAATATATTACAAAAAATGATAAAGGTAAGTAGAAAGTTATAAACTCAAGACCTCAATGTATAGTTACAAAAGCAAGAACATTTTCACCAACTTCTAAAAGTTGTTGAGTAATCAGTGTTGCAGCGGAAAGTCGTTCAGCTTTATGCAAAAGTACATCAGAGAAAGCATGTTCTTCTTAGTCTTTGAAAGAAATCTGTCTTCACTTCATTAGCTTTGGAAGACTTTGTCTTTGAAGCTTCGAAAGACTTCATATTTGGCTTCGGAAGATTTTTAACTTAGAATATTTTCTTATGCTGAGTGTAAAACTTCCAAAGCAACCTCTACTAAGTACCAAATGCATGCATGTAGGAAGCACTTGGGTTGTTTTGGGTGCTCAGCCTTTCAATAATCCTTACACCATCATCATGTATATTCCATAAGAACCTAAATTTCCCAAGTAATGCATCAAGCATCCATACAACTCAATTAGCACATTCTACCATATTAGACATCATCAATAAGGATTATAACATGATGCTAACATCATGAACATGCCCAATTTACAATATCCAATGATATATATAAATAAAGTTTCCTTTTTAGGAAAGTAACCCCCAAAATCCATCTAACACCCAATTCATTCATAAATACATCAATTTTATACCTAATCTAGTTCATAACAATCATCTAGACATGCCAAACATCATCAATTCATCATAATTCCCAAACATCATGCATAAAGGTTTCTACTTATAGCAAGGTATGAACAACCACTCAATTTCATGATTTCTTGCATAATCAACGTAAAGTAACATTAATGCAATACAACTAACATCATATAATCATCAAACAACATCAATTTTGAGTTTAATCATGTTAATTGAACTAGGGTTCTTCATGAATCAAAAACTATGAAAATCATACAAAATCTAACCTTTAATTGCCTAATGATCAAGTATGACACTTGCTAACACGTTGTAGGAACCAAGTCCAAGCAAAACTGTTGGAGAATCGTTGCTCTTTTTAACATTTTTTAACAATTTTAACTACAAAATACAAGCATTATTAATCAACAATAATAATCATATATATATTTTCAACTAACTACCAAACACATGAAATAAATATAACATGTTGGCACGTTACAAAGTAGAATTCACTAGTAATATTTAAAATATATAAATCATATAATCACAAATTAATAATAAACATTATTAATTCAATTATTATCTGTTAATAATTATAAATAAGTCACCAACGTTTAACAAAAACTAGTATATGTTCATGACACGTGTATCCAAGACCTAACAGAACTAACGAAGTTTGTTCACGAAAAATTACCGGATGTCACATTATCCCCATGTTGAAAGAATTTTCGTCTCGAAAATTATGTTACATGGTTGTGTTACGTCACTGGTTTACTTCATTAGCATAACGAAATCTAGTGAGTTGTTTCATCATCCCCATGTTGAATGAAATTTCATGCCGAACTTTACTCAATACCTTCTCTGGCTGTCGTTATCGTGTCAAACAGATGAGGATACTTAAGCTTCATCTGATCTTCACGTTCCCACATGAATTTCGGTCGACGTCGTGAGTTCCAACAAACTTTAACTATGGGTATCTTGCTTTGCTTAAGGGTCTTGACTTCACGATCCATCACCTCAACCGGTTCTTGAACAGAACGTAATTGCTCATCTACTTGCACCTCCTCGAGTGGTACGACCAAAGTCTCATTAGATAAACACTTTTTCAGATTGGAGATGTGAAATACATTGTGAACTCCACTCAAAAAATAAGGTAGGTCTAATGTATACACCATTGAACCTATTCTTTCCAGAATCTTAAATGGCCCAACGTATCTCAGATAAATCTTGCCTCTTTTTTCTGAATCGTATCACAACTTTCCACGGTGATACTTTTAGCAAAACTTTATTACCGACCTGAAACTCCAAAGGTTTGTGTTACTTGTCTGCATAGCTCTTTTGTTGGTCTCGTGCTGTAGCCATACGATTTCGTATCTGCACGATCTTTTCAGTAGTCTCATGCACCAATTCGAGGCAAGGTCAGCTGGTTATCGCCAAATTCCGCTTAACAAATTGGTGATCTACACTTTCGCCCATACAATGCCTCAAATAGTGCTGCCTTAATGCTGGTGTGGTAACTATTGCTATAAGAAACTCCACCAATGGCAGATGAACTTCCCAATTATTCTCGAAATCAATCACACAACTGCGCAACATGTCCTCCAATGTTTGAATAGTACGTTCGCTTTGCCCATCGTTCTACAGATAATAGGCAGTGCTCCTATCCAAACGCGTACCCAAAGATTTCTATAACGACTGCCAGAAATGAGATGTAAAACGAGCATCACGATCAGAAATAATTGAGATCGGTACACTATGTCTTGAAACAATCTCCTTCAGATAAGTTCAGGTTAGCTTATACATTTTGTCTGCTTCCTTGATCGCTAAAAAGTGAGCAGACTTAGTCAATCGGTCCACGATTACCCATATCGTGTCACAACCGATCAGAGTCTTGGGTAACTTAGTAATGAAATCTATAGAAATTTGTTCCCACTTCCATAAATGAATCTCAGGTTGTTGAAGTAACCCATATGGCTTCTAATATTCGACTTTAACCTTAGAACAAATTAAACACTTGCTCACGTATATAGCTATGTTTTCCTTCATATTAGGCCACCAATAGTGCGCCTTTAGATCATGATACATCTTGTAAGAACCTGGTGTATAGAATACTTAGACTTATGTGCTTCACTCATAACCAAGTCTCTTAGATTTCGATACAAAGGCACCCAAAGTCTATCTATAAAGTAACGGATCCCATCAGCTTTCACTTCAAACTGTTTGTCCATCCTACGTAAAGATTCAGATCCCACGTTCTTCACTTTTAAAGCTTTCGTCTGACCTTCCCTAATTTTTTCAGGCAATTGAGTGTTAATCGTTACCTGTAAAGATCGCGCTCGTCGGGGCTTAGCGGTCTCCTTTCTACTCAAGGCATCAGCGACTACATTCGCCTTTCCTAAGTGATATTTGATAGCACAATCATAATCGTTTAACAATTTCACCCAGCGTCGTTGTCTATTGTTTAGCTCTTTTTGCTCAAAGATATGCTGAAAACACTTGTGATCGGTGTAAATAGTGCACTTGGTACCATACAAGTAATGTCTCTATATCCTTAAGGCAAAGACCACTACACCTCGTTCCAAATTGTGTGTAGTGTAGTCCGTTCGTGCACTTTCAGTTGTCTTGAGGCTTAGGCTATCACTTTGTCACGCTGCATGAAAGGACTACGAAGTCATCACAATCAAGTCCTTGGATAGAAGCATCATAGTAAACTACGAAGTCATCACTTCCCTCTAGTAATGCTAATACTGATATGCTAGATAGTTTCTGTTTGAACAACTAAAAAACGGCTTCTTGACTCTCACCCTGGTTATGCGTTGTTCCTTTATGGGTCAAAGATGTGAAAGGTTAAGTGATTATATAAAATCCCTCAATGAAATCCCGTTAATATCCAGCCAGTCCAAGAAATTGTAGTATAGTTGTTCTTTCTAAGTAATTAGAAAATTAGACATAGGTGCTCCTCATGTTCCTCCTTAGTCCTAGAAAAGATGAATATGTCATTGATAAACACGATTACAAACTGATCGAGGTAGGGTTTGCACACACGATTCATGAGATCCATGAATACTGTTAGTGTATTAGTTAACCCAAATGGCATGACCAAGAACTCATATTGAGATGTCTTCCTCTTGAACTCTCAATGGATGGTAACCTGACCTTAGATCAATTGTTGTGTGTAAAGTGTATATATATATATATATATATATATATATATATATATATATATATATATATATATATATATATATATATATATATATATATATATATATTTGATATGAGAATTCACACAATTTGTTTTAATTTTAAAGAAACGATTATCACCTATAGACTAACTACACACAATAGGCAAGCACACCTATCGTATAGATAGCTTGAGGTAGGAACCGAGTATCGATCCGTGACACAATGGCTCCTAATACTAAATCATCATCATTAATTAACAGATCAATTGAGTTTGGATTTGTGAATATTATAATTAACCAAAACGATTAGCAAATTAAACTAATAAATTAAGGAAGTAAAGATGAAGATACACAATCAATTAAAGATATCACTTGGACTTTGATTCCACTTAGCATAGAATTAACAACTATCATAAACTCGAAGTGGGAACATTTTTTACAAATGAAACATGGAAGTAGCCTAAACACTCGTCATGGATATCAAGACATATAACCATTCGGAAAGCTAGAATGATAAACACACAATAGCCACCAAAAGTTATGCCATGAATAACTAATGATACAATTATGTCAAGTCATGAACATCAAACAACGATTTTAAAATCAATTCATAACCAATGACAAGAGAGATTCATGACATACACCATGGTTTTGTCAAACATAAGCATAAGGATGAATATGTACATAATTTTACTAAACCCCCAACCTTTATTCACCATTCCTAGTCAAATATTACAAAATTACATACAAAAGATGCAATCATATGCATTAATCTTGTAAGAACATGAGGTTTTTAAACATAACATGCTTACAACACCCACAAGGTTGGATTTTTCATCAAACTAGAACAAATACATATCATCAATATGAATAATCAAGTTTCATCATGACATTAACATAAACAATACGAAGAATCATGTAAAAGTTGTTAAATCATGCTAAGTTTCATCTAATTCAAGTGATAATAAGAGTTTAGCCCATAAGTCGTACAAAAGACACACCCAATCTCAAGAATATGAAAGAACTAATAGTAGATCTAGAGGAATTCAAACCAATTTTTCGTGGAAATGAGGTGGATGATGTTAGATCCTTCTTGAAAGTGTGAAATCTTCAATCTTGGCCTTCAAATCTCCTAAAAACTCTTGAGAAATGCTCAAAGACACCTAAGGGTTTGAGGGAGGCTAGGGTTTTGAATGAAATGAAAATTTGATGGAAGTGAGGTGTACTAGGGTTATAAACCCGTTTTCTGCCCGAATACGGCCATATCTGAAGTGATATGACCATATTCAACATAAAAAATGAGCTATTTTGAATTTGGCAACTTATATGGCCATATTCAGCTTCAATATGGTCATATCGGAAGCATTTTTTCTCTTAAACTTCTTCAAATATTGGGTTTTCTTCACAAAAATCACCGATCTTCATTCGAATATTTTACAAAATTCAAATAAAACACAAATAAGTGTCTAAATTATGAATTTTGTATCAAAATGGCTTAAAATGCAAAGAACTATATATTGTAACATGTATATTTATTATTACATTAAACATCCCCACACTTGAACTTTGCTTGTCCTCAAGCAAACTCTCATTCAACCATTTAAAAAAAGAAACCCATTAACATAAAAGATCGTGAGAGATAAACCATTTGTTTAATGAATATCCAATTTCGTAATTGACTATCGAACATAACACATCTATAAGAAGACAATGAGAGTTTTAAGATTGCTCTTTTCAATAATACTAGCAATATTCAAATTAGCATCACATGCCTACGAAGTTTCTTTTATGCATGAGTGTAAACCACTCACAAAAATCACTCAACACTCGATTATTTATATGTAAAGTGTAAGGATTCCTATAAGTTTGATGCAGCCAAAACATCCAAAGTCTCTCTTCATGCATGCACTGAAGTACAGAAGTAGAAATGCTTCGGAAGTTTTACACCATGCACTAGAAAATATTCAAAGTGTAAAATCTTCCGAAGCCAAGACCAACATCTTCCGAAGCCAAAAGTGAAGTCTTTTGAAACTTCAAAAACATAGTCTTCCCAAGCCAAGGAGTGAAGACAGATTTCTTCTGAAGACTTTTAAGTACATCCTTTTATCTAATGTATTTTACCATAAAACTGGACCACTTTTCCGCTGCAACTCTGTTTAGTCACCAACTTACATGAGTTGGTGAAAAGGTCCATGCTTTTGGTAAACTGTACATTCAGGTCTTGAGTCTGTGCTTTCTACTTTATGTACTTTTATCATTTTTTTAATATATTAGGATGTGAGCTATGGCATGTCATAGTCACTAGTCAAAAGGCAAATCTGTCTTTTGACTCTACATTTGATTTTGTTGTTGTCTAGTCTTATGTATCCAGCTGGCTTTCAAAGTATGGCCGACTATAGGATGTAGTTTAAAGTATCTCAAGTACTTGTAACTTTCTTTATGCTTTTGTAACATTTGTAAAAGAACTTGAGAAACAATATGTAGCATTCTTGAAAACCAATTACTTGTGTTGTTAGCTATCTTGTTTTGTGTCATTTACTTGTGTTGTTAGCATCTCAATTACTAAGTCATCCAATTCCCTATTTGATCTGTTAAGTATTCTAAAGAACTCTCCTCAGTGTGTTGCTGTGTTGTAAGTGCATACCCTTCACCGGTCATGTATTTGGTATCAGAGTATTTCAGGCTCTTGATATAAGATCTCACCATCTTAAGATCCCTCACACACACAAAATACTTAACAACTCAAATGGCAGCTATTACTAAAGCTAATATGGAAACTGGGACTATGACAAAGTCTCCATTGATCACTCCTGAAGACTTTGACACTTGGTGTCAAAGAATGGAAGGCTTCATCAAGTCTCAAGACTCCAGGATTTGGGACTCTGTTGTCCAAGGACCTTACATACCAAGCACCACTTCTGCTACTGGTGCTGGTATGATTCCAAAGGATGTGGCTGATTATTCTGAAGAAGACAGGAAAAGAATAGAGATTGATCATAAAGCCATGACAGCCCTTCAAACTCCTCTTCAAAACTCCATCTACAAAGGTTTCAAGAAGTGCAAAACGGCCAAGGAACTATGGGAAGCACTGAAGCTTATATATGAGGGGTCCAATGAAGCAAAGGAGAACAAGAAGGATCTTCTAAAGAAGCCGTTTGAAAACTTCACCTTTAAGGTAGGTGAAACCATGACTCAACAATACTTCAGGTATGTTGAGATTGTGGATACTCTAATGGATGTTGGAGTAACTCTTAAGAATAGGGACATTGTAAGGAAGTTTATGTCCTCTCTTCCTAGACAATGGACATATTATTGTGTTATTATCAAGAGGACTGAGAACCTTAAGACTCTTATTCTCACAGAGCTGTATGGTATTCTTAGTTGCTACCAGATGGAGATGAATATGCATAACTCATCTGGTAACTCCGCCAATCAACTAAGTTCAGCCCTCCATGTTGTTGAAAGGGAAAGCATTGAACCACAACATCATCTTATATGCTACCCTGACAACTCACAAAAGGGTCCTTTCATCACCTTCCTAGAGACTCCAAGGGAAAGCTACACTCAAGGAAGTCCTTTTCAAGAGAGAAAGTCTTCTCATGCCTTTGTCTCTGCTGATGAAACCACAGACAACTTTCTCTTCATCCTTGAAGACTTGGACTGTATACATCCAGATTATCTGGAGTACATGGAGATAGTTCAGCAGATGGCTCTTCTCACTCATAGAGCCAAGAAGTTCTACAAGAGGACAGGGAGGAAGTTTCCAAGCAATACAGCCAGTCGAAAGTTTGGGCTGGATAAAAGCAAAGTAAAGTGTTACAACTGTAACCAGATGGGACACTTTGCAAGGGAGTGTAAGGCACCAAGGACAAATGGTGGCCAAACACAAGCCAGACCAAACTACACTGAAAGAGCCCCCTAGAATGAGAAGCCCGAGTAGCATGGCTACAGAAGGGGTACTATTGATGGGACTCTCTTCATCAAAGGAACAAGTAATGACATAGTGCTAGTTCAAGTATATGTGGATGTGTAACACCACAAATAAAGTCGAAACGAGCCAATGAATAATAATGGGCCCAGCCGAGATTATTTAAAAGAAAATAAGCGGGGGATGGAGTATGGACTGAGTAAACCTCGCGGGTTATGTGTTCGGCGAGTTTAAGGTCCTGAGAACGCTCGGTATATATAAGCGGATCAGCTTGAGCCACTCTTATTTGCAACTCAGCACCCAACTTCTAGAGAGAGAGTGTAGAGAGAGAAAGTGGAGGGAAAGTGATGATTCATGGCTCGCTTGATCAAGATATTGAAGATCGGTGTTCGTGGGCATCCAAACAACAAGAAAAGACCAAGAATCCATGTAAGAAACATCGTTTAATCGGTTCTTAAGGGTAAACCCGGATTCTAGGGCTTGGGGTTTTTGAAAGTTGCAAAGAATTGCCCAAACTCACGTTTTTGTGTAAGAAAACATGTATGAAGCTTAGATATAGCTTATTGGGTGATAAACCAAGGATTTGGGTCTAAAAGATTGTAGTTTTGGGTCAAAAATGGGTTGGTTCGTAATTTCAACCCGTTTTGCGAAACTGGGTGTTCATCCAACGAAATTATGTAATCATCCAGCGAAACTATGGATCTTACTGCGAAACTATAGTTGTGCAAGTAGTTTCGCAGACATGGTTTTCCAACGAAAGTTGAGCGAAACTGGCAGCGAAGATGCTAGCGTAACTGCCAGTGAATGTGGCAGCGAAACTGCTGGCGAAAATAGCAGCGAAACTACTAATGTTGCAGCGAAATTAGCAGCGAAATTAGGTAGAAATTAACCCCTTTGAGTGTTAACTTATCTGCAGGTTGCGTAGTTTAACCCTTGCTTAGAAAGCGTGATTGAGAAGCTACTCACTGTGTCCAGGTGAGTTCTAGATCCCCTATTTTAACGGTTTTAAGCTTGTTTGGGGCTGGAAATACATACTAAATATACGTTTTGAATGACCAAGATTTTAAAAGGTTTTAACAAGAAGATCTATTTTTCTATAAGGAAATATACTATATAAATGTTTAAATATAAAAATTTTGCGTGTTGACCTGGTAGCCCGGCCCTAGCCAGGGGCATTGCCCCTTATTCCCCACTAGGGGCTGCTGCCCCTACGACCCCGCTGTTAGGGGCTGCCGCCCCTGAACCCCCGCTGTTCCGTGGAGGGTCGGTTATGTTTTATAAAGACTTGTACATGTTATGTATGGGTATGTGTATAGGAATGGATGATGCATGATGTTTATGATGATGTGTGATGATGTATGTGATGTTTATTTGGTGCTATGTGTGTTATGTCATGTTTTCTTACGTTCTTATTATGTATTATTCCGTGACTTACGTGTCATGATTATGAAATGAATTAAAAGTATTATGTAACGTAAAGCGGAAGTTAATGATAATGATAAGTGGAATGTAAGTAAGAACAAATGAATGCATTAACGAATGAATGAAAGTAAGAAAGTCTTGCAAGCAATGTATAGAGGTTCACACCCAATGAAGGGTGTTAGCTCAACTATGTGCGGGTTAGCTACCCTGGAAGGATGCACACTGGGGTCTAATCTTTGTGATTGACCATACGTATGGGATCCTTGTCGCTTTCCCTAGGTAATGGAGTTAGCTTCGTGCACAATGTTCGAGGTCTTTGATAGACCTCAGGCCCAGTAACCAGCTTCTTGCACAATGTTCGGGGTATAGCATATTGCATTGGTTCGGACTGAAAGAGAAATGATAGTGATGAGTGTGCTTGCCCTAGGTACTGGAGTCATCTTCGTGCATAATGTTCTAGGTCTTTGATAGACCCCAGGCGCCGTAACCAGCTTCATGCACAATGTTCGGGGTACTGTACATGTCATCGGAAGTAACGAACGAACGAAAGATAAGTAAGGAAGATTACGAATGAAAGTAAATGATACAATAATGATGATGTAAGTTAAATGAACGAAAGTTAATGAACGAATGATGAAGATAATGATGATATTACCTATATGATGCATGATCGCGAACGAAAGAGAACGGTTTCAAATGGATATAAAGTATTTTTATTTATAAAACTAGAACTCACTCAGCAACGCTAACTTTTATGTGTTTCCAGTTGTCAGGTAATAGTTGCTGAGGATGGCACAGGGCGGCTACTTGGCTCATTTTGGATGGCATCCATTTTGTATAATGTTTTTGTGATGTAATGCAACAAGGTGCTTAAAGGTGCTCAAAGATGCTCCATCACTTAATCACTGTCAAGAGAATTCTAAGATATCTCAAAGGTGCTCCATCACTTGGCCTTTGGTATCCAAAGAATTCTGACTTCAATCTATATGCTTATACAGATAGAGACTATGGTGGTTGCAACATGACTACAAAGTCTACATCTAGGGGATGTCAATTTCTTGGTGGAAGGATAGTCTCTTGGCAATGTAAGAAACAATCCTGTGTGTTTGCATCAACTGCTGAGGCTGAATACATTGTTGCTGCAAGCTGCTGTGCTTAAGTGCTTTGGATTCAAAATCAGATGCTGGACTATGGATTCAACTTCAAGGAGACTCCTATCCACATAGACAACAACAGTGCTATCTCTATCATAGAGAATCTTGTGCAGCACTCAAGGACAAAACACATCAACATCAGGTATCATTTGATTAGAGATAACTTTGAAAAAGGGTTAATCAAACTAGTCAAAGTTAATACAAATAAACAATATGCTGATCTGTTCACCAAAGCTTTTGATGAATATATATTTAAGTATCTTGTATCAGATATTGGGATGATTAAATTTGAATAGATTTTATTAAAACTTAATCATATTATTTCTAAAACCTGTGTGTCCTAAGTTGTCTATTTTATCACCTTCATAAGCCCTTGTTTTCTTTGGAAGAAAAATCTATTAAGATTGACATTCCTTAGATTTTTGAAAATTTGATCTCTTTTCCCTTCGGAAGATTTAAAATTACCTTTGAAAGAAACTTATGTCTTAGAAAACAAATAACTTCAGTTGTTTTACCTTCAGAAGAGATCTCTGAAATATCTTCCGAAGTTTAAAATCAACATAAGTACTTTTATGTTTTATAAGAACAATTTTCTTCCGAAAGTAATTTACCTTCGGAAGTTTTCATTCTCTTTAGAATAAAAACTCTGAGTATTAAATCTCTTCCGAAGCGAATTCTCAAAAACCTTTGAAATACCTTCTGAAGCCAATTTGCCTTCGGAAGCTTTTCTTCAGAACTTCCAAAGCAAAATAAACTTCGGAAGATTTCTCGACTTCCAAGAAAACTACTTTTTGGGCATAAGTAAACTATTTTTTCAGAGGTGGGACCGACATCCAGATTTCAAAGTTTATTCTCTTTCATTAACTTTGCTTCAAATCCTTTTCACATAAATACCCAATGGTTCCCCCACTCTTTCCCTATCTTCTTCATTTGCACTATTCCTTAAACCTAAATTCTCTCAAACCACCTTTGTTCTTCAACTTCCTTCACCCTTAAGCTTCTCAAAATGGCCAACCAAAACCGCAGAAACAACGCTGACTTCTCCATGCAACTTCATAGGCAAAACAACCAGGTTGCTCTGTTGAACTCGGAGAAAGATGATAGTTTCTCAGAGGTTTGCCGTTTTCTGGCTCTATCCAACTATTTCACCTCCCTAACCATTGATCCTACTCTCTATGAGGATCATCTACTTGAATTCTGGAAGACCTGCCAAGAGGTCATTATGGATGGGGAGAAGGCACTGTCTGCCATAGTGCAAGGGAGGACAATCGTCATCACTCCAGCCATCATCAACACTCATCTTGGATGATGAAGAAGGTGAGTTGTCTTTCCCAAAGAAAGCTATCAATCATTCCTTTGTATAGATAGGCTATGAGGGAGATTTCTCTGTAATGACCTTTAGGAAAGGGAAGGTCTCATCTCAGTGGCAATACCTACTGCATGTGGTAATCCACTGCTTGTCAAACAAGCATGGAGGGTGGGACCAGATTCCTGAGGATCTCTCCTTCATAGTGCATGGAATGGTTCAATGGGTCAAGTTCAAGTACTCTCAGTTTGTTTATGAAGGGTTTGTAAGAACACAAAACATAGTTTAACCTCTTAAACTTTTCTGAAAACGCAGTGGAATTACAACTTTATAAACTTGTTTATAAGCTGAAAAATATGTTCATTAAGTAACCATATTAATGTTTAAAACAAACCCATATTTCAAGGGATCATTTATGTGAATAAGCAAGCTTTGAACATATGTAAAATTACATAAAATCACAGCTTCAATGAGCTGTGATAACTACCTCATTCAGCAGTAAAACCGACCAAAGAAAGGAAGATTTTGGATGCTTAAATCGGCCAAGGCTTCAAGATTAGAGGTCCTCAAGCTTGTATACCCCAAGCTTGTTTGCAAAGCACCTTCTTGTTAGGAAGAATAACACCAAGAACAACTCCAAAAACCCTCTCCTTGCTGCTGCTATTTCCGTAAACTAGAGAAGAGAAGAGAGAGTTTTTTGTGTTTTTGCATGTGTTGAATGATGAGAGAGGTTGAGTGTTAGACCTAGTAAATAATGTGTATTCTCAAGAAAAGCAAGGATCCAATCAAAATAAAGGGGGGCGGCCAACTAGTTCAAATGAAAGGAGTTTCCCCCTTAAACCACAATACACATTATTTTTAAACTAGTCTTATGTCATACATTAATAAGTCTTCTACTAGACTTATTTAAAATTGTGACATATGTCTTCTCTAATTAAACAATTTAATTAAAGTACTCTCACATGTTATTAGTGTTATTTAAACCCTTTTAAATAACAAAAATAACAATAAACCCATCAACAAATTATCCTTATAATTTGTTCCATCTCGAATGCCTTTGTTTAGAAAAACCCTTTTCTAAACATGGTGCGATTATTTAATTGCATGATCCCATCAACAATTTTTAAATGATTCTTGGTGATTGCAAAGCTTGTTTTTGGGTATAACCCGACTTGGATCATAACATACTAACCACATCAATATTCTAAGTGTCTTGGGCACATAGAATCCTACAGTTTACACAAATTTGCTTGCGAACTTGGACTCCTTAGAGTATTATATATATCTTAGATATGTTCAATACATTCTCAACTGTGATCTGGGCTCAGAGTTGAGGGAAACATGTAATATTCTTAAATTGGGACAGATGAAGTCTGACATCTTTAAAATCATAAAGAAGCAAACTGTAGGCTTCTCAGGGGTAGAAATAGCCCTTGTCCCTAAAATGTTAGAGCTCATTGCTCAAGGTGACAATATAGCAACACAAGCTAGTGTTGAACCCACACCTTCTACCTCTCTACCACCAAAAAGACCACAAATCACCCTCACCTACCAAAGAAAATCCAAACAAACCCCTACTCAAGCTATTGAGCTTGTGCAGGCCCCCATACACTCACCCATATAGGAGGAAGTGGATACTAAAGCTCCCACTTCCCTTGAGGAGCAAACCACTCCTATCTCTTCAAGAATCAATGCTGAGGTTCCTCATGCTCAGCCTGATGAGCTCACAAGCCTAACAACCTTAAGCCTTCATTCTTAGTCTCAACACTCAAGTGAACAACCTACAGGGCACAGTTACCATCCCCAACCTTTAGACTTAAAACAACGCATTCCTAACCTTGAATTCTATACTGATGAAGACTTAGGTTTTAGTGAGTACCATGAGTCTCTCTACTCTTCCCCTACTCAAAGAGAGATGAGGGCTCCTGAGTCTCCTTTGTCTAGCCCACATCTGTCACCTATTACTGAGGTGGATCTCCCTGAACCTGTTCAAGAGTTCCATATGGAAGAGGCTCTCACTTCTGCAAGTGATTACATCATTAAGACCTTAACCATGGCCACTCAGCCCACTGACACTTCAACCGAGGCTGTCAGTGAGCAGAGAAAATCCAGCAGCTAAGAACCTGAAGCTAGTGGTGAGAGTGAGGACTTGGTCTAATTCTCTTATCCCTAATGGTTCTTCTGATGAAGATGAGGGGAATTTAAGACTAAATGTGCAAAAACTGTCCAAAACATGCACTTATTTAGTCTCTAAGGTCAGTCACCTTGAATCTCAGGTGACTACCTTGCAAAACAGGGTCAATGATCAGCAACTTGAGATTTCTTATCTTAGGGAAAAACAAGCTGGGAGACCTTTAAGGAAAGCTCAACCAGGAACACAAGAACCTGTGGATGTGATTGACCTAACTCCTAGCTCACCTATGCAAGAGGGTGATGCTACCAAAAAGGGGGGAAAGTCATTACAATCACAGAACCTGGGAGTTCTTCAAGGAGTATGGACATTGAGGACTCCCCATCCTCACTTGCAATTGTGCATACTCAGTAACTTCCTCAAGATCACATTGATGTGGACTCTATAGATTCTCTCATTTAGAGTCTCCATAAGGAAGGCATTCCAAGGGCTATGTCATCCCCACTCCAAGGAACTTCAAACTACGTTATTAGGTGGTGATATGATGCTGATAGAAGAGCCCTCATTCTTCAAACAGTTTAAGGATAGCAAGAGATGTTCAACTTTCAGACCTTGAACTACTATGAAGGTCTTGACCTGATCAACATGCCACTTGTCAACCCATATCAATCTAGACAAGCCCGCAGGCTGGCACAAAGGGTTCAAGACAAAATTACTGAAGAGTTCAGCATAAGAAGGAGAAAGGCAATTAGGTAATGTCATTGGTCAACTGGATGTTGAGGCAGACCCTGAGATTAACTTCAAAGGGAAAACCTTGACTGAAGGCCCAGTGATAGAGCCTGAGAGCCCGGTCACACCAACAACTACTTCAGAAATTCATTCCCTCAGTGAAACACCTGCTGGTGAAGGTGGATCACAACCTCTCTCTAGCGAGAGCTTGGAAGCTACACCAAGCAATGAAGGCCAAAGCTCTCTCCACCCTATGTCACAAAGGTCTGTGGGTGACAAAGAGAAAAGGATTATGACTCCCGAGGAGATTGAGGAGGAGGAGGAGAGAGAGAGGAAGATGAAGCTAAAGGGAGAAAGTTCATCTGGGTCTACATGTTCATGCAAGCTGCAATCAGGGCTGCCCCCAGATCAAACGCTCAAGATGATGAGTTGAGGGCAGTCATGATTACTTACCTGCAGACCAAGAACTATGACATTGATGAGATTATATCTCTCCCCTTAGAGCAACTCAATAAACTGGTAGACATGGAAGTGTTTAGGGAGAGAAAGGAAGCAGAGGATGCAAGGCTGCTCCTCCAAATCAAAGAAGAGAAGAGACAGAAAAGACTGTACAAGCATGTTCGTACTCTCTCTCCAGTTCAAGAAAGCCCTGAGCAAGAGACTGTGGCAGCTACACAAGAACCTTAGGTAGGCAAAGAAACAGATAGACTAAATATGATCAACTACCTGAGTGCCACAGGTCTCTACCAGGCATCTGCACTTCTTCCCTTGTCCTTTGAGTACTTTGAGTTTGAGTATCTCAAACAGATTGAACTTCAAGTACGCAAAGAACAAAAGGCAACAAATAGAAAGATGAAGGAAGTGGCTGCAAAGTCAAGAGTCATCATCCAAAAGAGTATGAAGAAGTATGCTAACAGACAGAGGATGATGAGCTTGTTGAAGCTGTATGGATTCACCGGAAGGAGACTTGGCCCTATGTCTCTATCCACAATGGATGAGCACATCAAGGTAATCAAGCAGAAGATCAAAAGTGGAGAGCTCATTGACCTACTCTCCCCTCCAAGTCAAGCTTCTCCTGAAGTGGAGGTTAAGGTTGAACAACCTGAGACAACACAACCTGGACCTCCTATTGAGCCTCAGCAAGCTTCATCTTCTGATCCACAGCAGGGTCAAACAACCTCTCTGCAAAACTGGTGAAGGGTATGCACTTACAACATAACAACACAATGAAGAAAGTTGCTTAGAACAATTAACAGATCAATGGAGAACCGGTTAACTTTTAGTGAAAGATGCTAAGAACACAAGTAAATATGAGACAAAACAAGATGGCAAACAACACAAGTAATTGGTTTTCAAGAATGCTGTATATTGCTTCTCAAGTTCTATTATAAATGTTACAAAGCATAAGATAAAAGTTACAAGTACTTGAGATACTTTATACTACATCCTACAGCCGGCCATACTTTGAAAGCCAGCTGGATACAATTGACTAGACAACTACAAAATCAAATGTAGACTCAAAAGGCAGATTTGCCTTTTGACTAGTGACTATGACATGCCATAGCTCACATCCTAATATATTACAAAAAGAATAAAAGTACATAAAGTAGAAAGCATGGACTCAAGGCCTCAATGTACAGTTACCAAAAGCATGGACCTTTTCACCAACTCATGTAAGTTGGTGACTTTACAGAGTTGCAGCGGAAAGGTGGTCCAGCTTTATGGTAAAGTACATCAGATAAAAGCATGTCTCTAAAAGTCTTCGGAAGAAATCTGTCTTCACTCTTTGGCTTCGGAAGATTTTGTCTTTGAAGCTTCGAAAGACTTTACTTTTGGCTTCGGAAGATGTTGGTCTTGGCTTCGGAAGATTTTACACTTAGAATATTTCTAGTGCATGGTGTAAAACTTTCGAAGCATTTCTACTTTTGTTCTTCAGTGGATGCATGCAGAGAGACTTTGGATGTTTTAGCTGCATCAGACTTATAGGAATCCTTACAAACTCCCCCTAGCCTAATGCTACCAAAACATTTAGAAGATCTTTAGATGTTGACAGTCCTCAGGATGATGATGACCATACCCTTCTTCATCAGATGGTAAGGATCACTCAGACTCTAATAATATCTTCTCATCTCAAAGAGATCATGCAGAGGTAAGTTGATTCAGTCTTGCCATGTGTAGACATTCTCAACACCTTGATCTATTATCACATGCCATCTTTCTGGATTTGTTGTGAAGGTCCAGGATAAGATGGGTCTCTTAGCTGCAAGAGGAGCCACTTTAATTGGAGTTGATTCAGCTGCCTCATCATGCACTTTTTCAGGTTGATCTGACTCAGCCTGAGGTGTAGAGGTTGATGATTCAGGCTTTTTCTTCTTCTTTGACTTTGGTTTGGAAGCCATCCTCTTCTTCCTCTTAGAAGACTTCAACTGAGAAGACTGGTCTGCAGCACCTTGTTGATTAGTCATGTCTTTCTTAATTGGGTATTCCTCCCTCACAGGTTGAGAAGGAGAAGGAGTTTTACCCTGCTGTGGATCAGAAGATGAAGCTTGCTGAGGCTCAGCAGGAGGTCCAGGTTGTGTTGTCTCAGGTTGTTCAACTTTAACTTTCACTTCAGGTGGGACTTGACTTGGTGCGAAGTGTAATTCAATCAGCTCTCTGCTCTTGATCTTCTGCTTGATTACCCTGATATGCTCATCCATTGTGGCTAGAGACATCGGGCCAAGTCTCCTTCCGGAGAATCCATACAGCTTCAAGAAGCTGATCATCCTTTGTCTATCAGCAGACTTCTTCATACTCTTTTGGATGATGGCTCTTGACTTTGCAGCATCTTCCCTCATCTTTTTCTTTGTTCTCTTTTGTTCTTTGAGCACTTGAAGTTCAAGCTGTTTGAGATACTCAAACTCAATGTACTCAAAGGACAAGGGAAGAAGTGCAGATGCCTGGTAGACACCTGTGGCACTCAGGTAGTTGATCATATTTAGTCTATCTGTTTCTTTGTCTACGTGAGGTTCTTGTGTAGCTGCCACAGTCTCTTGCTCAGGGCTTTCTTGAACTGGAGAGAGAGTAGGAACATGCTTGTACAGTCTTTTCTGTCTCTTCTCTTCTTTGATTTAGAGGAGCATCATTGTATCCTTTCCTTCCTTTCTCTCCCTAGACACTTCCATGTCTGCCAATTCATTGAGTTCCTCTAAGGGGAGAGATATAATCTCATCAATGTCATAGTTCCTGGTCTGGAGGTAAGTAATCCTGACTGCCCTCAACTCATCATCTTGAGTGTTTGGTCTTAGGGCAGCCCTGATTGCAGTTTGCATGAATCCTTTAGACCCAGATGAACTTTCTCCCCTTAGCTTCCTCTTCCTTTCTCTCTTTCCTCCTCCTCAATCTCCTCAGGAGTTAGAATCATTTTCCCTTTGTCACCCAAAGACCTTTGTGACACAGGGTGGAGAGAGCTTTGGTCTTTATTGCTTGGTGTAGCATCTAAGCTCTGGCTAGAGAGAGGTTGTGAGACACCTTCACCAGCAGGTGTATCTCTGACGGAATGAATTTCTGAAGCAGTTGTTGGTGTGACAGGGCTCTCAGGCTCTATCACTTGGCCTTCAGCGAAGGTTTTCCCTTTGAAGCTAATCTCAGGGTCTGCCTCAACATCTAGTTGACCAATGACATTACCTGATTGCCTTTGTCTCCTTCGAAGGCTGAACTCTTCAGTAATTCTGTCTTGAATCCTGAGTGCTAACCTGTCAGCTTGTCTAGATTGACTTGGGTTGACAAGTGGCATGTTGATCAGGTCAAGACCTTCATAGTAATCCTGTCTTAAATACTTCTTGCTGCCCATGACCTCTGTGAAGAATGAGGGCTCTCCTATCAGCATCATACCTCCACCCAATAATGTAGTTTGAGGTTCCTTGAGGTGGGGATGACATAGCCCTTGGAATGCCTTCCTCAAAGAGACTCCTAATGATACAGTCTATAATGTCCACATCAATGTGAACTTTAGAAAGTTGCTGAGTATGCAAAATTGCAAATGAGGATGGTGAGTCCTCAATGTCCATACTCCTTGAAGAACTCCCAGGTTCTATGACTGTAATGACTTTCTCCCCCTTTTTGGTAGCATCACCCTCCTGCATAGGTGAACTAGGAGTTAGGTCAATGACATTTACAGGTTCTTGTGTTCCTGGTTGAGCTCCCCTTAAAGGTCTCCCTGCTAGTTTTTCCCTGAGATAAGATATCTCAAGTTGCTGATCATTGACCCTATTTTACAGGGTAGTCACCTGAGATTCAAGGTGACTAACCTTAGAGACTAAATAGGGACATGTTTTTGACAGTTTTTGCACCTTTAGTCTCAGATTCCTCTCATCTTCATCAGAAGAATCATTGGGGGATGAGATGATTGGACTAAGGTCCTCTCTCTCACCACCAGCTTCAGGTTCTTGGCTGCTGGATTTCCTCTGCACATTGATAGCCTCAGTTGAAGTGTCAATGGGTTGAGTTGCCATGGTTGAGGTCTTAATGATGTAATCACTTGCGGAAGTGATAGCCTCTTCCATATGGATATCCTGAACAGGTTCAGAAGTATCCACCACAGTGATGGGTGACTGATGTGGGCTCGACAAAGGAGACTCAGGAGTACTCATCTCGCATTGAGTAGGGGAAGAGTAGAGAGACTCATGGTACCCATTGAATCCTAAGTCTTCCTCAGTACAGAATGAGAGGTTGGGAATGGGCTGATTTAAGTCTAAAGGCTGAGGATGGTAACTGTCCCCTGAAGGTTGTTCACTTGAGTGTTGAGACTCAGGAGCTTAAGGCAGTTGGGCATGTGAGCTCATCAGGGTGAGCATGAGGAACCTCGTCCCCGATTATTGAAGAGATAGGAGTGGTTTGCTTCTGAGGGGAAGTGGGAGCTCTAGGGTCCACTTCCTCCTGTATGAGTGAGTGTATGGGGGCTTGCACAAACTCAATAGCTTGAACGGGGGTTCGTTTGGAATTTCTTTGGTAGGTCAGGGTGATTTGTGGTCTTTTTGGTGGTTGGGAGGTAGAAGGTGTGGGTTCAACACTAGCTTGTGTTGCTAGCTTGTCACCTTGAGCAATAAGCTCTAACATTTTTGGGACAAGCGCTGTTTCTACCCCTGAGAAGCCTACAGTTGGCTTCTTCAAAATTTTAAACATGCCGGGCTTCATCTGTCCCAATTTAAGAATATTATCTGTTTCCCTCAACTGTGAGCCTAGTTCACAGTTGAGAATGTGTTGAACATATCTAGGAAACATATAATACTATAAGGAGTCCAAGTTAGCAAGCAAATTGGTATATACAAACTGAGAGTACCTGAACTTGACACTTGAACCATTCCATGTATTATAAACGAGAGATCCTCAGGAGTCTGGTCCCACCCTCCATGCTTGTTCGATAAAGCTGTGGATAACCACATGAAGCAGGTATTTCCACTGGGATGAGACCTTCCCTTTCCTGAAGGTCTTTATAGAGAAATCTCCCTCATAGCCCATCTGGTCAAAGGAATGATTTACAGCTTCCTTTGGGAAGTACAACTCACATTCTTCATCATCCAGCTGCAAGTGAGTGTTGATGATGGCCGGAGTGATGAAGATTGTCCTCCCTTACTGCCTTCTCCCAATCTATAATGACCTCTTGGCAGGTCTTCTAGAATTCAAGCAGATGATCCTCATAGAGAGTAGGATCAATGGTTAGGGAGGTGAAGTAGTTGGATAGAGCTAAGAAACGACAAATCTCTGAGAAACTTTCATCTTTCTCAGAGCTTAACAGAGCAACTTGGTTGTGTTGCCTGTGAAGTTGCATGGAGAAATCTGGGTTGTTTCTGTGGTTTAGGTTGGCCATTTTGAGAAGCTTAAGGGTGAAGAAATATGAAGAAGAAAGGCGGTTTGGGAGAATTTAGGTTTAAGGAATAGTGTAATTTGAAGAAGATAGTGAAAGAGGGGGGAACCGTTGAGTATTTATGTGAAAAGGATTTGAGACAAAGTTAATGAAAGAGGATAAACTTTGAAATCCGGATGTCGGTCCCAGCTCTGAAAAGTAGTTTACTTTTGCCAAAAAAGTAGTTTTCTTGAATGTCGATAAATCTTCTGAAGGTTATTTGCTTCGGAAGTTCTGAAGAAAAAACTTCCAAAGGCAAATTGGCTTCGGAAGATATTTCAAAGGTTTTTGAGAATTTTGCTTTGGAAGAGAATTCATACTCAGAGATTTTTATTCTAAGGAGAATAAAAACTTCCGAAGGTAAATTTGCTTTCGGAAGAAACTTGTTCTTTGAAAACATATAGAGTACTTAAGTTGATTTTAAGCTTCGGAAGATATTTCAAAAATTTCTTCCGAAGGTAAAATTACTTAAGCTATTATTTGTTTATTAAGACATAAATTTCTTTCGAAGGTAATTTTAAATCTTTCGAAGAGATCAAAATTTTCAAAAATCTAAGAAAAGTCTTTTGAAATATGAAGGTGATAAAATAGACAACTTAGGACACATAGGTTTTTGAAATAAATATGATTAAGTTTTAAGAAAAGCTATTCAAAGTTAATCATCCCAATAGTTGATACAAGATATTTAAATCTCTGCTCATCAAAAGCTTTGGTGAACAGATCAGCATATTGTTCATTTGTGTTAACTTTGACTAGTTTGATTAATCCCTTTTCAAAATTATCTCTAATCAAATGATACCTGATATTGATATGCTTTGTCCTTGAGTGCTGCACAGGATTTTCTGTGATGGAGATAGCACTGTTGTTGTTTATGTGGATGGGAGTCTCCTTGAAGTTGAGTTTATAGTCCAGCATCTGATTTTGAATCCAAAGCACTTGAGCACAACAGCTTGTAGCAGCAATGTATTCAGCCTCAGCAGTTGATGCAGACACACAGGATTGTTTCTTACATTGACAAGAGACTACTTTTCCACTAAGAAATTGGCATCCCCCTTGTTAGGACCTGGTATTTGAACGAAATACCTAGTGATTAGCGTGTTAAACCAACTCAAATAGTGCGGAATCCTATTTGATTGGCGATCCAATCAGTGAGAACACACGAAGAATCAATCAAGAATTGAATCCAACGTCAGAAATCGATTAGGAATCGATCTGATGTGTTCTGTGAACTTGGAGAACGATTTGGGAGGCTTCTGGACGGCTAGGGTACGTCTGGAATCGTAATGGGATGAATGCTTTCGTTTTTCCACGAATTGGGTCTATTTATAGGTTAGTATTGTTCAATCGTGCGACTGGGCCATTAGTATGGTTCAGTCGTGCGATTGAACCATGCAGTTGATTCATCCGCACGACTGAGTGTTCAGTCGTGCGATTGATTCAATCTTATGTGTCAATCATACGACTGATCCAGTCTCCTGGTTCAGTCGTGCGATTGAGTCAATCGTATGAAGTTATTCATGCGTGTGGTCCATTCGCATGAGCCATTCGCATGAGAACTTCATTAAGTTAAGTTTGAATGTTTTAATTAATGTAACATAATGTGCAACCATTCAAACAATCATAAACCCAATCAATTCAATCACGACTCATTTATGAAATATTAAACATTACAAGTAACAACCAATTCATGTCATTTCATTAGTCAATACAAATTACATAATCATCAGACAGACAAGTTCATTACATTACAAATCATGATCTAGGGACATACATGCATCAACAAACTCCCCCTTGGACCTAGATCTATCTAATCTCTTGTCTTCTGCATTACCTCCTTATACTTCTTGTACTTCTCCTCTTTGGTGACTCCTGCGTGAATCTCAAACGCAAAGCAAAGTCGTATAACGTTTTGGACCTGGAGGGCTTGTATAATGTCTTGTGTCATAGAACAGTGGCCACTTGTATAATGTATAGACATCATTAGCAGACAAGTTGGTTAGCCACATCGGGTCGAATACCCTGATAGTATCCATTTGGCCCTCTTTATTCAGAACTATGACAGCTTCAGCGGTTCTCCAATCATAGTACCACCATTTGAAGTGTGGAGTGAAGTCCTGTGGCATTTCCCTGAGAGGGATTCTCGACATAGTGCGCGGAGGACTCCACTTCAACACAATCTTGGGCTTGCCAGTAATGGCATCAACCTCAGACCTTCTTATATACCTCGTAGGCTGTTGTGGTTGAAGTTAACCCATCTGGTGTGGTACTCCTTCTTCAGGGCAGCCTCGAACCAGCCTGACATCTTTCTTGGGTCAGCATACAGCAGCTTTAGTTTAGCCAGCTGGTTGAGCTCAAAACCAGGTAGAGTCTTCAGATCATGTGGGAACCTGAAGTACTCTATGCCCTGTTCCCTCTTAACT
This sequence comes from Flaveria ramosissima, assembly GCA_025215565.1. Taxonomy (NCBI): domain Eukaryota; kingdom Viridiplantae; phylum Streptophyta; class Magnoliopsida; order Asterales; family Asteraceae; genus Flaveria; species Flaveria ramosissima. The sequence continues at coordinate 18,750,063 of CM046033.1, read as the reverse complement.
GCATACGCGTTAAGGTCATCAAAATAAGCCCATGCAATAATCCTGCCTTACACCTTATGGTGTTTCTTGACTCTGTAGAGCTTGGTGTAGGCATCTTTCTTTGGTGCAGCATGCTGGGCTCTTACTTCTTCAAAACATGCAGCCCACTCAGCCTTGCGAATGTCTACGTCATCATTGGAGGCTTGGGCTGTTCCTTCAGTCTTTTCGGTTTCCTGCTCCATCTTGTCTAGTACCTCAAACGTATCACTGACTAGGGACTCACCCAGATTGGGGACCACATTACCCTCGGTGTCAGCATACTGAGGGTACTCTTCTGCAGTAATATCTTCAACCTCAACTTCATCAACGTCATTTAGTTCTTCATCACTGGTTGAATCAACTGTTGGAGCATCCTTGACAATTTCATCAGGATTGAGTCTGAACATCTCTGCCAGTTGCTCATCAGATAGGTCATGAATTATCTCCCCTTCTTCAGGGGTATAACTCACAGACCTTCTTACAATCCCTTGCAGATCAAGAATCATGGTTAATTGAGTCTTGACCTGTTGAAGGGGAGCAATGTCAAACTCATCCCTTTGAAAGTTTGGATCTGTTTGATTTAAACATTCAACACATAAACCATTAGTAAGTAATCAAACAGAATTATATCAACTTAATATATAAACATTCAACACACTGTTTTCATTACATGATTCAAATACAAAATAAATAAATACATAAGACATCTAATCTGTACTTTTGTCTTGAATCATGGGCTTGTCGCTCGGAGGAGCAGAAGTGGTAGATGACTGGTCCTGTCGATGCTTCGATCTTCGCTCTTGACCAGAAGCAGAGGCCGATGCAGCCGCATCCCCTCCTTCTGCTTCGTCATCATCATCTCTACCTTCTGTCCTTTCTTCCTCAGTCTCTTCCTCATCCTCATCATCTTCCTCATCATCATCATCATCTTCATCATCACCATCTCCATCATCCCCATCACCCTCCTTTATCTTCAAAGGCTCATCCTTTGACCCCTTTAACCTCAGCATAATCGTCTTGTTGGTCGTCTCCAACTCCTCTATACGTTTGACTGACTGGGCCTGCTGGTCCTGGAGTTGGGACACCTCGACTCTCTGAGCATCGATTAGCTGGTTCTGCTGGTCTATCACCCGAGCCTGCTCTGCCATCTGCTGAGACTGGGCAGCAGTCAGGTCGGTCAGCTGGCGAATCTGCGCCGCTTTCTCCTCATCTGCAGCAAGCAGGCGCATTACCATACGGTTAAGCGCCGACAGCTGCTCCTCTACCCCGATGTGAGGTAGAGTAGATCCATAAGCATGTGATGGCTGGGCTGAAGGTCCGACATGATGTGAGGTGGTGGTGGTAGTGGCAGTGGTGAATATGGGTCGGTAGGCTGGTGCTGGTGATGTAGGTGTGAATGGTATGGTGGTGGATGGGAAGGATACAGTGGTGGTAGGTAAGGTGGTGGCTGTGGTAGCTGTACTGGATGTGGTGGCTGTGGTGATGGGTGGTATGTCAGTGGTGGTGGTAGTGGTGGCTGTGGTGGTGGAAGTAGTGGCAGAAGTGGTAACGAAGGTCAGGCGACGCTTCTTCTTCTTCAGTCCGTGGGGTTGAGCCATCCTCTTCCTCCTAGTCCCGGTGGAAGTGGATGCTCCCCCTGCAGCTCTGCCCACTGAACCCGGAGCATAGCTCGGGTCAGTCTCTTCTCTGAGGAGTCCCGAGGGTGTACACCAACCACCCTAATCCCGTGTTCTGTGGGAACAACTTTGCTTCCCACAGTCCTAGTGAGGGGCTCCTCATCCGACTCCTCCTCCTCTTGATCACCAGCTACGAACTCCTGATGGAAACCGGCCATCTCAGCAACCTCTCCGGCAGTGGCAGACCCCGGGGGAATAACGTCTGAATCAGTGCCTCTATGTGGAGCAGGCATATCATCCCCGGCGTCGCCGCTATCATCATCATCTGAGTCAATATCTGGTATAGCAATCTGCTCTACATCTGAATCACTGTCATCGTGGCGCCACTTTCTCTTGGCTGGCGCCACATAGTCAGCACGGGCCAGATGCCCAAACAACCTCCTGACAGGGGGTTTCACCTGCTTCCCCCTGTACACCTTCATCCTGCCTAGCGTAGTGTCATCCATGACCTCGAGCACTACAGCATCCTCCTTCTCCTTTGGCAGGGAGGGAAGCTTCTGATCAATAATCATCTGTATAAACCTCGGATACATACAGAAGCCTTCCTTCCCTTTCCCCTCAATGTTCTCCACCAGGTAGGTGAAGATCATTTTGGAGAAGCTGAACGGGTGGTTCAGCACCAATGCAGCATAAGCGTTCTGGATCTGATCCGACAACTCATCAAATCCTCCCTTCCTCGACGCTATGCACTTCAGCAGAACATGCGCAAGATACTTGAACTGGGGACAGAGGTTACTCTTGTTGAGTACCCCAGCATTGATGTCCCCAGAGTACTTGGCTCTCATAAAACATCCTCTGACAGTGAGGGGGTGTAGACGAGTAGGACAATCAGCATCATCCCCTAACTGTAGAACAATCCTCAAATCCTCCTCTGATATGGTAATAGCCTCACCAAAGATCGTACTCCTGATGCAATGAGGCTCAGAGGATCTATCAACAGTCGCGCCTTCCCAGAAGGCCTGCTGCACTGATCTATACGGCGTGCATGGTGTAGAGATAGCATGAGCAATCCTGGATCTCAACAGAAACGTAATGATGCCTGAGAAGTCAGCTGCGTTCCTGGATGTCAAATCCAGATGAGCACATATGTTATGCTTGGTGCTCATGTTCCATCGACTCGCCATCTGTAACACATAACAATATAAACATTAGTACCACTGGCTAAGAGTATAATGAAACACTTAAACTTTGAGTAGAATGTCTCTGTCATGCGATTGAGGTTGTGCGACTGAAGACAGTCGTGCGACTGAACAGTGCGATTGAGGTTCAGACGTGCGAATGACCTCATGCGTACGACTGAGTGTGCGACTGGACTCATGCGCATGTACTCTTATGCGGTTACACCAGTCGTGCGACTGAGTCTCATTCGCATGGTTCAGTCGTGCGGTTAAGTGAATCGCCCCCTTCAGTCGTGCGACTGAAGTTCATCCGCCTGTCCAATCGTATGACATCCTGTCCGTTCAATTCAAATTAACTTTTTCACTAATTTTGAGTTTTAGACTTCGTGTTTTGGTTCATTTGACTCGCAACCCATTCGTGTAACACCTAACATCTTTAATTTCATTAGTTTGAGCCATTTAGTTAGGTCATTTTGTCACACACGTCACAGTTTTCCAACGGGTCTGATTATCCAGATTAAAAGTCAAATTGAACGATTTGGTGATGTTTCTTCGTCGCAAATTACCTGTAGAATCGAAGTAAATGGTCAGTATGCAAGAAACGAAGGTTTTATAGAGATCAAACGAAATTTGGGCAGAGTGACTTTAGTCGTGCGATTTAGGGTTTCTTTGAGGGTGATGAGTCTCTGCGACCGACTCCTCCTCTATTTATACTAACCCTAGATCCAATCGTGCGACTGAGTTCATACGCACCTTTCAGTCGTGCGAGTGGGACTCAGTCGTGCGATTGGGTCAGTCGCCCTTCTCCAGTCGTCCGATTGGATTTCAGTCGTGCGACTGACTCACTCGTTCGCACTTAAGCCTCCGACTGGGCTAATCGTATGGGCCATTCGGTTTGATGGTCCATACTCATAGTTCATTCGTGCGAATGGATTCCATTCGTATGGTTAGTCCATACGTATGGTCCATTCGTGCGAATGGGTCATACTTAGTTAATTTTCTGCCATTTTTACCAATTTACCTTTAAACCCTTTTAAATTAATTGAAATTAACGTTATGAGCCTTTGATCATCTCAGACATGATCATTTTATCCTGAAAACATTTTGATCACCTCAGACGTGATCTTTTTAAACACTTTAGTCACCTCAGACGTGACCCTTTTAAAAACACTTTGTCACCTCAGACGTGACTTTTTAAACTTTCAAAGCCCATATGGTCATCTCAGACATGACCCTTTTAGTGAGTTGATTCCTTCTGATTTTCCTGATGTAGCCCGACACACGACTAAAATTAAAATTAAAAACAACTAACTAATTTAAAATTCTTTAACTAATTACATAAACAAACTTATTTTTTGGCTTTTTGTGAGAGATAAATCCAGAGATTGATATCTACGGGATTTGGTTCGGGAGTAGATAGCTTCAACTTAGATTGATCATATCTGGACCAATTCAATTTTGGAATCATACAGGCAAGTCAAATCATTTGAGACTAGTTATTAAAACTTTTGATGCTCAATTTCTCGGTGTTCATCCAGAGTCGTTAGCAACTTAAGGAAATCATACTGAAACTCTTAGATTTTCACATTGATTTGAACCTTTGAACATGTAGCCACAATGATTGTCAGTATGTTTGTCCACTTAAATCCATACACAGACTTTTGACACAGACTGGTGACTTATTTAGGTTTAATTATTTCAACTAACATTTGTGGATCCCACACTTATATGGTAATCAACATTCCTCAGGAGCTTTTGAGCGGTCTACGGGTATTTTTACAAGAAGAGACTATTCTTAGAGCTTTCAAAGAGAAGCCTGTCCTCAGGTCAGTGCCATCGCACAGCAGAGAGGCGGCAAACAACAATGAATTCTAGAATATCTAGGTTATGCTTATCCTCAGGTCAGTGCCATCGCACAGCAGAGAGGCACACAACCTATCTCCTTGTTAGAGCAGCTTATTTTATTTTACACAAAATGCACCAACAACATAAGTCATTAGCTTTATTGCATTTGTCTTTCATTTTTTTCTTGCTTTGCTCTAATTATGGTCATCCGCACACATTTGTGGCGTTTAATTGCTCATTACCCCTTATTGGAATATATTTGATTGTGTTAACCAGTGATAAGATGGAAGCCCACAGTCAGTTGAACAACTTAGTTTGATCTTGAGATCACCAATCAGGTCTAATTGTCTATTGTGTTGAATCTACCAACATATCATTTGTGGTCTAGCAGCCTCTAAGTCTACTTTCTTTGTGTCACCTTAGGAGTTGCCAGTTTTCTATCATCTTCCCTTTTTATATTGCTAGACTACACAGACTTATACTTTGAACTTTTGCATCTTTCCAAAACTTAAATTTTAAAGTCCCTCTTGATTTGTTCCTGTGTACTATCATTTTCCAAAGGTATTGAATCGGTATCACAGACACAATCTACCTTATTTCAGCTAGTTACTCCTTCTCCCTCAATTTTTTTTAATGTTAACTTGCTGACATATTCTCCCCCTAAAATACTAAAATCATTTCTGGTTAATTATTTTAGGATTTTAATAAACAGCAAAATAACATGAGTTTAAATAAAACAGACGAGAATAAAACAAATAAAATAAAATAAAATAAACTTTAACTAAACTACATCGGACTACACATTATCATCATCAGGAATTACCTCACTTTTCTTTTTAACGCCGTTGACCTCTAGCAAATATTGAAAACGTGGTTTATCAAAGGCTTTAGTATAGAGGTCAGCGCGTTGAAAATCAGTATTAATTTTAACCACATCAATTAAGTTCTTTTCAAAGCAATCTCTTATGAAATGGTATTTAATACCGATGTGTTTGGTCTTAGGATGTTGAACCGGATTTTTAGTTACTGCAATTGCAGCAGAGTTATCAACAAAAATAGGAGTAGATGAGAATTTTAAACCGTAATCCCGCATTTGCTGTTGAATCCAGATGATTTGTGAACAGCAACTTGCAGCAGCAACATATTCGGCTTCACAGGTTGACAATGCAACCGATGTCTGCTTCTTACACTGCCAGGTAACTAATCTTCTCCCAAAGAATTGACACCCCGCTGATGTAGACTTGTAGTTCATCTTGCAGCCCCCGTAATCCGAGTCACTATACGCGGTAAGCTCAAAGTCATCATCATGAGGATACCACAATCCAAGTGTGGGTGTACCCTTCAGATAACGAAAAATCCTCTTGACCCCGATCAGATGGTTGACCTTTGGTTTAGCCTGATATCTAGAACATAGACATGTAGCATACATAATATCAGGTCTTGAGGCAGTGAGATACATGAGGGATCCAATCATTCCTCGGTACATAGTGGCATCTACTAGATCTCCATTCTCATCAGGTGCTATATCATGATTCGTAGCAAGTGGAGTCCCAGCAGCAGAAGCATTCTCCATGTCAAAGCGACTGAGAATGTCTCCTACATACTTGGTCTGATGTAGAAAGATTCCATTAGGTGTTTGATCCACCTGTAACCCGAGAAAGAACTTCATCTCCCCCATAGCACTCATCTCAAACTCTTTCTTCATCACTGCTTCAAACTCTTTGCATAACTCTTCGTTCTTTGACCCGAAGATTATGTCATCAACATATATCTGTACAAGCAGTAGGTCGCCATCCTTTTCTTTAATAAACAGTGTACAGTCAATGACTCCCCTGCGAAAGCCGTGTTTCACAAGATGAGTCGAGAGTTTCTCATACCAAGCTCGAGGAGCTTGATGAAGCCCATATAAAGCTTTGTCGAGCTTGTAAACTCTATCCCGATGATAAGGATCTTCAAATCCCTCGGGTTGACTTACATAGACTGTTTCCCTGATTTCCCCATGAAGGAATGCACTCTTCACATCTAATTGGTAGACTTTAATCTTCATGTACGATGCATAGGCAAGGAAGATACGAATAGCTTCCATCCTTGCCACGGGTGCAAACACCTCATTATAGTCAATCCCCTCGACTTGGCGAAAACCTTGAACCACCAGTCGAGCTTTGTTCCTGATAATGACTCCTTGGTCATCCTTCTTGCATTTTAGTACCCATTTGGTGCCAATGACTTTAGCACCTTTAGGTCTATCAACCAGAGTCCATACACCTAACTTCTTAAACTGCAGAAGTTCTTCTTGCATGGCACTCACCCACGCCTCATCATTTAGTGCCTCACTGACATATTTTGGCTCAACCTGCGAGACAAAACATCGATAAGCACCATCATGAATGTAACCTTTCTCCATAACCGAGGCGTAATCAGCTGAGTATAGCTGATTTCGGGTTTGTACTCCTGATCTGACATCCCCAATAACATTGTCAAGGGGATGATAGACGTTTAGTCGTGATCCTGGAGTAGTAGGAACAGCCACCTCAGAACCGAGATTATGAACATTTTGTTCTGCATCTGAGGTAGTTGGAGTTTGAGGTTCCGAAGTCGAAGGAGCATCACTCGTAGATGCTTGTGGACTTTCAGGAACTGGAACCTGTTCCTCCTGACTGTTCTGGTCATCTGCTTCAGTTTCATCTTCAGAGGAGGAGTCACTGTCATCGACTACTCCCCCTGACTGAGTAGATGATTCTCCCTGTGTGCTAGATGGTGTATTCAGAATATCATACATCATCCTAGTAGCTAACTCATCATCCGAGGGAGAGAGAGGAATGTTGAAGGACTTGAAGAATCCATCATAATCGAAGAAGTATGCAGGTCCTTTGCCTGTAGGTGGTGTGGTATATCTCTGAACGTCGACATTACACCACACTTCTACAAGACCCGTTGAGTTATTGTAAACTCGCTTGTTCGGTATGTTGTATCCTAGAAAAATTCCTTCATCTGCCTTCTCGCTGAATTTTCCTTCTTGTGTCTTCTTCAGAAGTGTACACGGCGCGCCAAAAGGTTCAAGATACTCCAAATTGGTTTGCGTCTTTGTAGTAGCTCATAACATGTCTTTCCGTGGCGCTTGACTATTAGGACTCGATTCAGTGTATAACATGCATTTGCCACTGCCTCATTCCAGAATTGGATAGGCAGTTTCGAGTCAGCCAGCATAGTCCGTGCAGTCTCTATCAAGCTTCTGTTCTTTCTCTCAGCAACACCATTCATCTGAGGCGTGTAGGCTGAAGTGAATTGATGCACAATTCCCTTTTCCTTGCAGTATGCCTCCATCCATTGATTCTTGAATTCTGTCCCGTTGTCTGAGCGTACTTGTCTAACTTTTAGCTTGTAGAGAGATTCCAGTGTGGTTACTAATTCCTTGAATGACTCAAATGTTTCTGATTTGGATTTCAGAAACATTACCCAAGTGAACCTTGAGTAGTCATCAGTGACCACAAAACAGTACAAATCGCCTGCAATGCTCCTTGTACTGACTGGACCAAACAGATCCATGTGAAGAAGTTCAAGAGGAAGTTCTATTGAATGAACTTTCTTTTCCTTATGAGACTTCTTTGTCTGTTTGCCTTTCTTGCAAGCTACACAAAAGTCAGGAAGTTGGAAGTTCTTGACATTTACTCCTCTCACTAAATCCTTCTGAATCAAATGATTCATCTTCCTTTGACTAATGTGTCCCATTCTCCTATGCCAGGAGATTGAGTCCTTCTCAGTAGCTTTAGATAGAAAGCACTGAACCTCATGATCCGTTGTAGCAGCTGTTGACAGATCCAAGACATAAAGGTCTTTATATCTTGAAGCAGTCATCAGAACTTGGTCCTCTGGGATCATGTAGTCTTTCTTCAGCACGTAACACTTCTTGTTGTCGAAGATGACTTTAAATCCTTTATCGCAGATTTGGGAAACAGAAAGTAAGTTATTTTGAAGTTGTTGAACGTAGTTCACCTTATCAAACTTAACTTTCTGATTTCCCACTTCTCCCTGAGCTGTGATGTATCCTCCCTTGTTTCCTGCAAAGGAAACATGCCCTCCTTTTATTTGTTTGACGTTTGATAAAAGGGCTCTATTTCCTGTCATGTGCCTGGATGCTCCGCTGTCTATAATCCACGTGTTAGTCTCAGCGCTGTATCGAACACCCTGCACATACAAAGTAAATGTATTAGTTTAGGTTAGGAACCCAAGCCTTTACTGTCTTGGGTTTCCCAGAGGCATCACACATCATAAACTCTACCCATTGACCCTTAGAGGGTGAGGGTAGCTCAGGTTCCTTCTTGTCATCAGTATCAGACACGCAGGATGACTTCTCTTTCCATAAGCCAGATTTGTGCAATGCCTGTTTATGATAAACAGTCGTCTGGCTTACAGGTTGGACTTTAGGTTCACTAGATCTTCTAGGTGGAGTTAGAGAACTCCTCTTAGAAGACCTAGGTCTAGAGTCCTGAAGATCAATCTTCTTCCTAGGTGTCTGATAGAAAGGACAATAGGAAGCAATGTGTCCACATTCTCCACAGTTGTAGCATGATCTGCTATCAACTTTATAAGTAGACTTTCTTTGTGGAGAAGTGCGTGACACTCTAGTAACATCAATCACTTTAGGTTTTGACTCTTGTATGTTTGATGTTTTCTCTGGTTTAACAAAATTAACTGTTTTAACCTGTTTAACATGTTCCACTTTTTGGTTAACTGGTTTTTGACTTGAAGCATGTGAAAAATTAACGTTTGAAGTCCTTTTAGGTTCTGATTTGACTCTGTTTGACCCTGACTTTAAGTTAACTTTTTCAAATTCATTTTCCAGATTAACACAAGGCAATTTACCCTTTGCCTTTGAAGTGGCCTCCTTTTGTTTCTGTCCAGATTCAGTAGATGAACATGATGTGTCTGGATCAGTAACAAGAGGAGTAGTCACCACATGATCCTTGATGGGGTTGTTGTTTACTGGTCTAGACTTAGTGTTCATCAAGGTCTCAGGTGGAGGTGGAACCACTTTGTAGCCTAATCCCTCCCCGTTATTCCTTTCTCTCACTAAGTGTTGAACTATGTGTGAAGAACTAGTCCAACTGTGCAGTTTCTGTTTTAATGAATTAACTTCTACTTCTAGAACTGCCTTTTGCTTCTTAGTGTCCTCTAGGGAGTTTAGATAGTACCTAATGTCATTTGCTTGGTTAAAGGCAACTACTTCGGTTTCCCTAAGCTGTTTAGTCAATAGGTCTATCTTTTCTTTATAACTATGCTCATTTTGTTTTAGAACTCTATTAGCCTCAGTGCACAGTTGTAAATCTTTTACTAAGTTATCATTGTGATCTAATAACCTAGCAAATTTTTCATCATGCTATTCCTAAACATATCACAATCAGAACAAGCATGATTATCAAACATTTGGTCAGTTGTACTTACCTGTGTTGGTTCAGAAGAGTTAGCCATCAACGCAGCACCAGACGTCTCTGGTTCTGGTGATTCTGACTTTTCTGTCTCTGACGTGGAATCCTCCTTTGGCTTGTAACTGACCTCAGCTGCAGTTGTTTCTTCACTATGTGACATTGCTATCTCAACTGCTAGATCACCTTCACTCGCAGAATCATCATCAATATCCTCAACACTTGCAATGTTAGATTCTCCTGGTGAGACAAACCTAAAACTCCAATCCTGTCCTTCATCATCATGAGCAGTCAAGGCTTTTGGGTCCTTGTTTGATGAAGTAGAACTGGAGGCTTGCTTGTCTTGGCGAGTAAAGGACGAGAACGGGTTCCCATTACCCGTCTTCTTTGGCTTGACACATTCTCTCTTGAAGTGCCCCTTCTCTCCAAAGTTGAAGCAGGTCACTTTGCTCTTGTCAAAGCCAAATGTGGTATCCTTAGTAGCTACCAAGTTCTGTCCTGTCTTCTTAACAAACTTCTTCGCCCTTCGGACAGCGCTAGCTAAGGCCCACATTATATCCATCCTCTCAAGCTCCATTTCGTCCACCTGCTCCTAGTCCTCATCTGCCAGATGGCAGTTTCCAATCTTCCCGGCAACAAGTCCATCATATGAATGAACCACTGCTGCTAAAAGATCCATATGCTCTCGAGCTACTTCTACGGTCACATTACCGAGGTTCTCGGTCTTCAGTTTGGTAGCACTTGCTTCTGATCCAATATAATGGGTACATGACGACCCTGACGTGTCTGATCCAGAAGGAGAAGCATGTGAAGGACCTGACGAGCTAGACACAAATGCAGTCTGGAGAGGTGCTCCAGATGTCTTAGCTTGAGGCGTGGCGTTGTATAAAGCTGGATTTTGTGTGTACGCAGACTTCTGAGCTCTATACTTCATCCTTAGTGCTTCTTCTCGCAACTTAAGAATGAAGTCATTTATATCCAGCTTTATAAGCATTTCATTCTGTCTAAGGTTAGACACAAATGAAGCCCACTTATCAGGCAATCCGTCTGCGAAGTTGCTCACTTTCTCTTCCATGGTTGTTTCAACTCCATGTGTATGCAATTCGCTCATCAAGTGGTAGAATCTGTCTATGACTTCGTCTAAACTCTCATTACCAATCGATGAGAAGTTATCGAATTCCTTCTTTAACTCCTTTGCCTTGATTGCCTTCAATGACGCATTCCCATCATATCTCTTCTCTAGCTCATCCCACAGTTTCTTGGACTGTTTGTTCTCTGAATACTGGTGGAATATATCTTTGGGGATAGACTGAGTGATCAATGCATAAACCCTTTTCTCTGCATTGTACTTTACTTTCTGTGCGTCTGTCATCCCACTTAACGTTAATTTAACTCCATCAGCTCCCACCGGTGTACTATAACCGATCTCAATGGCTTCCCACAGATTAGGATCTACTCCATTGAGGTAGATCTCAAAACGTTGTTTCCAGTGGGGAAACTCATCTAAAGTCAAGAGCTTTGGTGGTTTATTGTGATTACCCACCTCACTCTCAAGCAACAGCAGGTTCTGAATCCTCGAGTCCTTCCCAGCAGTAAAGGGTGACATCTGATCTTCCATGGCTAATAAACTTAGAATCTAATCAAACAAACTTTCACTGATGCGACTGAAGGATGCGAATGGTCTAATCGTGCGTATGAACTCTGCGATTGGTTCAATCGTGCGGCTGAACTGGGCGATTGGTTCAGTCGTGCGAATGAATCTGGTGCGTATGAGTTATGCGAACGAACGGTTCAGTCGGCCGAATGAGGGTGCGACTAGGTCCAATCGTGCGAATGGGCAATGCGAATGGAGTCCAGTCGTGCGAATGGGTCACTCGTGCGACTGAAGCTGCTGTTTTGCGAAAATTTCTAGGTTTGACGGGTTTCAGCCGTAAAAATTCGAAATTTCACAAGTCCTAATCGCCTAAGTCCGTAGAAACTAAACTTCAATGAGCAGGGAACGTCCAAGATCACTTTTGACACCAAAGATTGCGTTTTTAGTGCAAAAACACAAACTTTTATGCAATCTTGATTGAATCAACACGTAATCAAGAGCCAAAGCTCTGATACCACTTGTTAGGACCTGGTATTTGAACGAAATACCTAGTGATTAGCGTGTTAAACCAACTCAAATAGTGCGGAATCCTATTTGATTGGCGATCCAATCAGTGAGAACACACGAAGAATCAATCAAGAATTGAATCCAACGTCAAAAATCGATTAGGAATCGATCTGATGTGTTCTGTGAACTTGGAGAACGATTTGGGAGGCTTCTGGACGGCTAGGGTACGTCTGGAATCGTAATGGGATGAATGCTTTCGTTTTCCACGAATTGGGTCTATTTATAGGTTAGTATTGTTCAATCGTGCGACTGGGCCATTAGTATGGTTCAGTCGTGCGATTGAACCATGCGGTTGATTCATCCGCACGACTGAGTGTTCAGTCGTGCGATTGATTCAATCTTATGTGTCAATCATACGACTGATCCAGTCTCCTGGTTCAGTCGTGCGATTGAGTCAATCGTATGAAGTTATTCATGCGTGTGGTCCATTCGCATGAGCCATTCGCATGAGAACTTCATTAAGTTAAGTTTGAATGTTTTAATTAATATAACATAATGTGCAACCATTCAAACAATCATAAACCCAATCAATTCAATCACGACTCATTAATGAAATATTAAACATTACAAGTAACAACCAATTCATGTCATTTCATTAGTCAATACAAATTACATAATCATCAGACAGACAAGTTCATTACATTACAAATCATGATCTAGGGACATACATGCATCAACAATTAGGCTTCAAGCTGAACGATCCTTGACAAAGGAAAGTTTTGAGTATCTTCGGGTAAGATGAAGTACGGTTCTTGAAAGCAAAATACGGACTTGACAATCTGACCTTAAACGAGTCCTCAAGCTAGCATATCCCTTCTAGCTTGAAGTAGTGTATAGGGAACCTTTATTGCTTTCCTTGTAGCATATGTTAGAAAAATAAGCCAAGACCGTCGTCTTTAGCAATTAGCCACTTTTTCCAAATATTCCATACCCGAGCCCGAGCCAAATTACAACCCATCAAAGACCTAATGATTTATGCAAGTAAATATCTAAGTAGGTGGAGATTTGATCCCTTAACAAGCATATGATTTCACACGTATTCATACTAGGCAATTGAGTGTATTAGTCATACTTAATCTTGATTATGACTCCATATATTTAGCCAAGTGTGAGTGCATCTTGTGAGAAGTGTGGATTTTTACATGATAATAATCTTTACTAACCAACCTATTGCTTGCTAGGATATCATTTTACATATGCTTAGAATATTTATATTTGGATGAAAATAATGTTTAGTTGTGTATTTCTCGAAATAAATGTTTATAATTTGATTTATTTGGTTTTTGGTGGAATTGTCATTTTAAGTGATTTTTGCTTGAGGACAAGCAAAGTTCAAGTGTGGGGATGTTTGATGTGCTCCAAATTATACATAAAAATCCTATCAAAAACACATCAATTATTCCTTAATATCTTCCTTAAAATGATGAAAATGTACTTTAAAGTGTTAAATTGTGTTTTCAGGTGTTTAAAAGGGCGAGATGGACAAAAGAAGCATATTTAACAAGAAATAGAAGTAATCCGAGCTTTGGAGTCCAAGCATGGGGCCGTGCCTCATTAAGCACGCCCCCATTCCTTGCCAGAAACACACCCCCGTGCTAAATTAACACACCCCCGTGCTTGGACATCTGACAAGGACAAAAGTACTGTCCTCTAAAAGTAGACACGGGGTCGTGCCCCATAAGGCACGGGGTCGTGCCCCACCTCCAACACGGGGTCGTGCCCCATTTAGCACGGGGCCGTACCCAACACAACCTGCATGTACGAGCCAACCAACTTTCGTAAGCATTGTACTAGCACGAGGTCGTGCCTTTTAAGCACGGGGCCGTGCTTAAACACTCCAGAAAGCCTATAAATAGAAGCCTAAGTTCACCATTTTTGAAAAGCTTTGGTGGGAGAGTTACTCTGCAGAATTTTCTCGGGAATCAAGACTTCAAGGTCATTTGGAGGCTCGGGAGGTGGATACAACACTTGGAAGAAGCTCGGGATCGTCTAAACGTCATCCATTGTGGATTATCGGTTTGATTGTTCCATTTCACCGATGATTACATATCTATCTTCTTTGTTATCTGTTGTTATGTTCAAGCTCATTATGAGCTAAAGTCTTTTTATCATCCTAATCGGATGAAACTTATGTAATTTGTGATGAACTAATGGTGTGATATATTATGTTAATGTTATGGTGGTCTTGGGAAAACTATTGATGCGTAGCATCTACATTTGAATGGGAAGTTATAAATTTATGGTTTGTGATTGTGATTGTCATACAAAGCTGAAAACCGTATGATTAACTTTCATTCGCGAAACCGGTCTTCCTAATAAATCCATGGCTAATGAACTAGAAATTGTTATTAGAAATCATATCACTTTAACTTTCTGATCATTTGCGGGTTCCCTTTTATTAGTTTGAGAAATCTTCAGTAATTGTTATGGTTTTCTAAAATTAATGGTATGTTAGGAAGGAACTTGATCAACTCTCTTTTTAACATTAAGTTATGTTTTCAGAAATTTTATGTCAAATAGGTCACAAAAGATTTACCTACATTACTAGGGCTTTGATCTAAGCAGTAAAACTCAACCTGACATGATCCTAGTCACTACGGCAGTAGGATAGACGAGAAATCGCGCCGGCTCATCTTTATAAACATTAACATAATTACATTGATCCATATCTTTAAATCACACCACCAATTCATCACGGTTACATAAGTGGAGTCTAATTAGGATGATAACTTTTATTCCCTGGTTTCAAATCCAAACGCTTCAAATCTTAATTTACTTTATTTTTATTGCTGTTTTTAAACCCTAAAAATCTTTCTAATGCAACTTATCATTTTCTTTAACAAAAACCAAATCTGATAGTCAAACGTCAAGTTTGTTGAGTAGGCTAGGTGTGTCCACGGATTGATACTCGGTTCTTACCAACACTATATTACCACACGACAGGTACACTTGCCTTTTGTGTGTGTGGTTTAGTACTAGTAATAACCAATTAAAACTGAATCTGTGCGATAAATCTTTATTAAAATATATATACTATCCGCACCTATCAGAAGGCTACTTGGATTCGTAAGATGAAAAAGAAACACAAGATTTCTTTTATAGCCATTCAGGAGACTCAAATGGATGACATCTCCAAAATCAAGGTAAATAATTTTTGGAATAGAATTGCTTTTGAGTTAGATGGTGTAAATGCTATTGGAAGAACATGGGTTATATTAAGCATTTGAGATCCATCGTTTTTTAAAAGAATTGAAACTGTTAAGGGTTTGCACTTTATGTTGACTTTAGGTGAGGTAAAAGATTTGCCTGGCATCCTGCATATAGGACCGTGTACGTATGGAGTACTAACTGATAATGCGTGCATACCTAATCAAATAGTGCAAAATCCTATTTGATTGGCGATCCAATCAGTGAAAACACAGTTTTGATCAATCTAAAGATTAAAGAAACGTTATGAACGATTAGAACACGATCAACTGCAATCTATGAAGTTGGAACAGGTTCTCTAGGGTCTCTGGACGGCTAGGTACGTATGTGAGTCGAAATTCTTCAAGTGTTGCGTTTTTCCACGAATTAAGTGGTATTTATAGGTTAGGGTTTGTCAATCGTGCGACTGAACCATTAGTATGGTTCAGTCGTGCAACTGAATCATACGATTGGTCCATACGCACGACTGAAGGTTCAATCGTGCGACTGAGCCAATCTTATGTCTCAATCGTGCGACTGATCCAGTCTCCTGGTTCAGTCGTGCGACTGGTCCATTAGCATGAAGTGTTCATGCGTATGGTCCATTAGCATGGTCCATTCGCATGAATACTTCATATGATTAAGTTTAAACACATTTCTCAATCATTCTTGACTAAGAACTATGTAAACAACCACAAACCTATATAGTTAGTTCAATATGTGTTATGATACAATAAATAGTGAAACATTAAACAATATAAGCATCAACCACATATTTCATTTCATTAAACTCATTCATTACATATATGTAGAACATGAAAGACATTTTACATTAAGCTCCTAAACTAGGTACATATGTATCAACAAACTCCCCCTTGGACCTAGTTTACATCATTGTCTAACATTCTTCATTAGCTCCTCAAACTTCTTGTACTTTTCCTCTCTTGTAACTCCGGCATGTATCTCGAATGCGAAACAGAGTCTTATGACATTTTGGAACTGGAGGGCTTGTACAATATCCTGCGAGTCATAGAATAGTGGCCGCTTGTATAAGGTATATACATCGTCAGCAGACAAGTTAGTCAGGTACATAGGGTCATATACCCGGATAGTATCCATTTGGCTCTCTTTTTGTAAGACTATGACCGCTTCACCTGTTCTCCAATAGTAATACAACCATTTAAAGTGTGGAGTGAAGTCCTATGGCATTTCCCGTAAGGGAATCTTAGACATAGTGCGCGGAGGACTCCACTTCAGCACGACCTTTGGCTTTCCAGTAATGGGATCAACTTCAGACCGTCTGATGTACCTCTTCGGTAGTTGAGGTCTAAAGTTAACCCATCTGGTGTGGTATTCTTTCCTCAGTGCAGCCTCAAACCAGTCTGACATCTTTCTCGGGTCAACATACAACAACTTTAGGCGTGCCAGCTGGTTGAGCTCAAAACCAGGGAGAGTCTTTAGATCATGTGGGAATCTAAAGTACTCTATGCCCTTTTCTCTTTTCACTGCATACACATTCAGATCCTCAAAATAAGACCATCCAATGATCTTGCCTGACACCTTTGTTTCTTGACTTTTTATAGCTTGGTGTAGACATTGGGCTTTTGTGCAGTACGCATGGCTCGGATCTCAGCAAAATAGGCCGCCCATTCAGCCTTTTCGATGTCAACATCGGCGTCTGAGGCTTGGGCTTGACCCTCGGTCTTCTCAGCCTCTTTCTCCATCTGATCCAGCTTGTCAAATGTATCACTGCCAAGAGTATCACCAAAGTTGGGGACTACATTTCCCTCTCGGTCAGTGTACTCTGGATAATGGTCAGCGGTGACATCCTCTATCTCGATTTCATCTATGTCGTTGAGCTCATCATCACTTGTCACCTCAAAAGTAGGAGCATCCTTGACAATCTCGTCCGGGTTTAGTCTGAACATCTCAGCAAGTTGCTCGTCAGTCAGGTCATGAATGATTTCTCCTTCTTCAGGAGTATAGCTCACTGACCCTCTGACAATCCCTTGCAAATCAAGAATCATTGTGAGTTGAGACTTGATTTGCTGAAGGGGAGCAACATCGTATTCATCTTGCTGATATGTTTGATCTGCTTGATTTAAACATGTAACACATCAATCATTAGTCAATAATCAAGACAGCTAAACATTAAATATATATAAACATTAAGTACAAAATTTTAATACATGATTCAAGTACAAAACCTTTCAAATACATAAATATATAATCATTACTTTTGCCCTGAATCGTAGGCTCGTCAGCCGGAGGGGCTGAGGGTGAGGCTCCCTGATCCTGAGACTTCTTTGACCGTCGCTCTCTAGCCTGTGTGGATGCTGATGCAGCAGCATCATCTCCTTCATCCTCATCTTCCTTATCATCGTCATCATCACCATCATCGTCTCCTTCTCTGATCTTGAGGGGCTCATCTTTGGAGCCTTTGAGTCGTAGCACCAACTTCTTGTTCTTCGCCTCAAGATCATCTATCCTCTGTACTGAAGAAGTCTGCAGCTCACGAAGCTCAGCAATCTCCTGACTCTGAGGTGCTATCTGCTGAGCCTGAGCAGCATTGAGCTCCATCAGTTGGTTTAGCTGTGTGGCTCGTTGCTCATCAGTAGCAAGCAGCTTAAGCACAATCCGGTTTAGATTGGCCAGCTGTTCCTCTAACCTAACGGAGGGCAGAGAGGATCCAAAGTTCAGTGGGACCTGAGATGAAGTCCCGGCTCGATGGGTGGTGGTAGTGGTGGTAGCTGTGGTAAAGTGGTAGTATAGGTGAAACTGGTGGAGGTAAGGTTGTAGTAGTGGAGGGTGGAGGTGTGGTAGTAATGGTGGGTGGTGTGGTAGTAGTGGTGGAGGGTGTGGTAATGGTGGTGTTAGTTGTGGTGGTGGTGGTGGTAGAGGTGGTGATCAAAGTGAATCTCCGTCTCTTACTCTTCATCCCGTGTGGCTGAGCCATCCTCTTTTTCCTCGATCCCTTCGAGGAGGATGCTCCCACTTGGCTGTTGGGCTGGTCTGGGGTGTAAGATGTATCAGTATCAGCCTCCCCAGACTCACCATGGCGTCCACCTACCGCCCTAATCCCTCGCTCGGTGGCAACCACCTTGCTGCCCACCGTCCGAACTAATGGCTTCTCATCAGACTCCTCCTCCTCATCAGGACGGAAGTCCTGATGGAATCCTGCCATATCAGCTCCTCCGTGGGTGGATGATGGAGATGTAGCATCTCTGGTAGTGGCCCTAGATTGGGTGGGGCCAGTATCTCCACCATCACCACTATCATCATCATCAGAATCGTCGGATGGGAGCACAATCGACTCAGAATCTGAGTCACTATCATCGAGACGCCACTTTCTCCTAGTTGGCGCCACGTATTCCTCTCGGGCCAAATGCCCAAACAATCTCCTCACCGGGGGCTTCACCTGCTTGCCCCGGTAGACCTTCATCCTGCCTAAGGTGGTATCATCCATCACCTCAAGCACCACAGCATCTTTTTTCTCCTTGGGCAGTGACGGAAGCTTATGGTCGATGATCATCTGAATGAAACGTGGGTACATGCTGAAGCCTTCCTTGCCTTTGGCCTCTATGTTCTCCACCAAGTAGGTGAAGATCATCCTCGAAAAGCTGAACGGGTGGTCCAGCACCAGAGCTACATACGCGTTCTGGATCTGATCTGACATCTCATCAAATCTGCCCTTCCTCGAGGCAATACACTTTAGCAGCACATGGGCTATGTACTTGAGTTGGGGGCACAGGTTGCTCTTGTTGAGCACACCTGCGTTTATGTCCCCCGAGTACTTAGCCCGAAGAAAACATCCTCGAACTGTCAACGGATGCAGTCTGGTAGGGCAATTACCATCATCTCCCAACTCTAAGACTGTCCTCAGATCCTCCTCACTGATCTCAATGTCCTGACCAAAGATGGAACTCCTAATACGGTGAGGCTTTGAGGACCTATCTACAACCGCGCTTTCCCAGAAAGCCTGCTGTATCGATCTGTATGGTGTGCACGGAGTGGAGATAGCTCTGAAAATCCTCGATCTCCATAGAAATGTAATAATGTCCGCGAACTCAGACGCGTTCCGGGACGTAATATCTAGATGAGCACATATGCTGTGCTTGGTGCTCATCGTCCACAGACTCGCCATGCTGCTGTAACACAAGATAGATAAACGTTAGATTGTGTGTAAATGAATGACATTTGAATTTATTTGACTTGAATCCTTCTGTTCTGTCATGCGAATGGACAGTGCGACTGAGTCTGAGTCGTGCGATTGAGCTCATTCATGCGATTGAGCATGCGACTGGGCTTAGTCGTATGCTGTCCCATGCGGTTGAACCAGTCGTGCGACTGGACTCATACGCATGGTTCAGTCGTGCGATTATGCCATTCTCCCAGCTCAGTCGTGCGATTGAGGTTCATCAGTATGTCCATTCGCATGACAGTCTATTTTTTCATTCAAATTTCAAATCTTGAGAAAAACTTGATGTTAGACGTTGTGGTTTGGCTCATTAGACTCGCAATCATTCCAACTAACATCTAACCCATTTTAAATTAGCAATTCACTTAGTTTTACAGGTTAATTTTGTGAACTAAGTGTCGTTTCTAGTTAGGGCTCAAATTAAGTCGATTTAGGACACGATTTGATGAACATTTGAGTGGATAACGTCGCACATTACCTGTATAAATAACAGAAATCGTTAGAAGCAGCAATAATCAGTCTAGAACACTCAATCACAATTTTGGCAGCGTAACGGTACTATCGTGCGAAGAGAGAGCGATTGGGGGGGTGATGAGTGTCTGCGACCGACTCCCCCTTATTTATACTAGGGTATCTTTCAGCCGTACGACTGAACCTAATCGCACTGTTGATTCGTGCGACTGAGGCCCAGTCATGCGACTGGCTCAGTCGGTCACCTTCAGTCGTGCGACTAGGTTTCAGTCGTGCGACTGTCTCATTCGGTCACCTCCATTCGTGCGATTGGTTCATTCAGATGATCCAATATGGATTGACCCATGCTTATGGTCCAATCGCACGTCTGGTCCATTCATGTGGTCTAGTCGTGCGATTGGGCTCATACGTATGGTTCAATCGTACGACTGGTCCATACTCATGGTCCAGTCGTGCGAATGGCTCATACTTGTGAGTTTGACCTTATGACCATTCATACACTTAGCCCTTTTACTTATTGATAAGATATTTTGACCATTGATCATCTCAGACATGACCATTTTAACTTAGAAAAACTGTTGATCACCTCATACGTGATCCTTTTACCTTTGAAAACCCCATTGGTCACCTCAGACGTGACCCTTTTAGTGAGTGAATCCCAGATTACGACGAGTTGTTGAGTCCGACCCTTACTTTACAATTTACTGAAACTAAATAAAACAACTTTGAAATTAAGAACAATAACAAGACATATTTTTGTATTTTTGATTAGAGATGAAATACGACCTATTAGAATAATTCTAATTGATTTTACTTCATGGACATCACTGCTTCAATTCCAGTTAATCATTTCTTATTTTGGAATCATACAGGTATTCCAGAATCATTTGGGACATGTTACCAAAACTTTTTGATGCTAGATTCTTGGTTTTATCGAGAGTCATTAGCAAGTTTAGGAAATCATACTAGAGCTATAAGATGCACACGCTGATTTGGACTTTCAAGTATTGCAGCCACGATGATTGTCAGTATACTTGTCCTCTTAAATCCATACACTGATTTTTGACACACATTGGTGATGAATTAAGGTTTAATTATTTTAACAAGCATTTATGGATCCCACGCTTATATGGTAATCAACATTCCTCAGGAGATTTTTGAGCGGTCTACGGGTATTTTGACAAGAAGAAACTATTCTAAGAGCTTTCAAAGAGATGCCAAGCCTCAGGTCAGTGCCATCGCACAGCAGAGAGGCGCAAAAAACAATGAATTCTAGAATATTTAGGTTATGCTTATCCTCAGGTCAGTGTCATCGCACAGCAGAGAGGCACACAACCTATCTTGTTGTGAGAGCATTTTTCTTTTCTTTTTGCACGTAATGCACCAACAACATTTGTTATCAGCTTGATAGCGCTTACACACTTTTTTTCCGTGCTTTGCTCTTTTTATGGTCATCCGCACACATTTGTGGCGTTTATTTGCTCGTCACCCCTTATTGGAACTACGTTGATTGTGTTAACCAGGGATAAGATGGGAACCCACAGCAAGTTGAACAATTTAGTTTGAATTTAAGTCACCAATAAGGTCTACTCATCTATTGTGTTGAATCTACCGACACATCATATAATGAACTTGCAACCTCTAGGTCTACTTTCTCTATGTTACCTTAGTAGCATACTAGTTTTACTATCATTTTTCCTTTTATTTTGCTTAGACTTCTCAGATTTATACTTTGAATTTGCATCTTAATCATTTAAATTTTTGAAGTCCCAAATAATCTGTTTCGCGTGTACTATCATTTTCCAAATAGATTGAATCAGTATCACAGATTTGATTTTTATCCTTTTAGCTAGGCTGTCCTTCTCCCCCTTTTTTTCTATTTTTTAAGTACTAAAATTAAAACAACTAATTTAATACTACTCTAACCTATTCTCCCCCTAAAATTCTAAAACCGAAAATATTTTTTAAGTTTTTGGATTTTATAGAAACAGGAAATTAAAATACGAAAAATAAAAGAAAATAAAAAATAAAAAATAACTCTACTCGTCGGACTAAGTACTGTCATCTTCTGGAATCACTTCACATTTCTTTTTCACGCCGTTGACCTCTAACAGATATAAAAATCTTGGTTTATCAAACGCTTTTGTGTAGAGGTCAGAGCGTTGAAAGTCCGTATTTATTTTAACAACATCGATTAAATTCTTTTCAAAACAATCACGTATAAAGTGATATTTAATTCCATTTTGTTTGGTTTTAGGATGTTGGACAGGATTTTTAGTTACGGCTATAGCAGCAGAATTATCAACAAATATAGGAGTGTTAGAGAATTTCAAACCGTAGTCCCGCATTTGCTGTTGAATCCAGATGATTTGTGAACAGCAGCTTGCAGCAGCAACATATTCAGCTTCACAAGTTGACAGAGCAACCGATGTCTGCTTCTTACACTGCCACGTGACTAATCTTCTCCCAAAGAATTGACATCCCGCTGAAGTTGACTTGTAGTTCATTTTGCAGCCGCCATAATCCGAATCGCTATACGCTGTAAGCTCAAAGTCATCGTCATGAGGATACCACAACCCAAGTGTTGGAGTACCCTTCAGATAACAAAATATCCTTTTGACTCCTATGAGATGGTTGACTTTCGGCTTTGCCTGATATCTGGAGCATAGACACGTCGCGTACATGATATCAGGTCGTGAGGCAGTGAGGTACATGAGAGATCCGATCATTCCTCGGTACATGGTGGCATCAACCAGATCACCATTTTCGTCGGGTTCCACATCGTGGTTTGTAGCAAGTGGAGTTCCAGCTGTCGAAGCATTCTGCATATCGAACCGACTTAGGATATCACCTACATACCTGGTCTGATGTAGAAATATTCCCTTTGGTCTCTGATCCACCTGTAACCTGAGAAAGAACTTCATTTCTCTCATGGCACTCATCTCAAATTCAGCTTTCATTACTGCTTCAAATTCTTTACATAGATCTTCGTTTTTGGAACCGAAGATTATGTCATAAACATAAATCTGTACGAGCAGTAAGTCACCATCCTTTTCTTTGATGAACAATGTACAATCAATCACTCCTCTGCGAAAGCCGTGTTTCACAAGATGAGTCAAGAGCTTCTCATACCATGCTCTTGGGGCTTGATGGAGCCCGTAGAGAGCCTTATCTAGTTTGTAAACTCTGTCCCGATGATACGGATCCTCAAATCCTTCGGGTTGACTAACGTACACTGTCTCCCGGATTTCACCATGAAGGAATCACTCTTTACATCTAATTGATAAACTTTGATCTTCATGTAAGAGGCATAGGCTAGGAAGATACGGATTGCTTCCATCCTTGCCACAGGTGCAAACACTTCATTATAATCGATTCCTTCGACTTGTCTAAAACCTTGAACGACAAGTCGAGCCTTGTTGCGAATTATGACCCCTTGATCGTCTTTCTTGCATTTCAAGACCCATTTAGTTCCAATGACTTTAGCACCTTTTGATCTGTCCATAAGGGTCCATACTCCTAGCTTCTTGAACTGTAGGAGTTCTTCTTGCATCGCACTTACCCATGCCTCATCATTTAATGCTTCACTAACATATTTTGGCTCAAATTGAGACACAAAACATCGATATGCACCATCATGAAGATAGCCCTTTTCTATTACCGAGGCATAATCAGCTGAGTATAGCTGATTTCTGGTCTGTACTCCTGATCGAACATCTACAAAGACATTGTCCAAAGGATGATAAACATTTAACCTGGATCCAGGAGTGGTGGGAACAGCTACCTCATTTTCCAGATTGTGAACCACAGCTTCAGTATCTGAAGCTGTTGGAGTTTGAGGTTCTGAAGAGTCAGAGCCATCAGGGTTTGATGCTTGTGTACTTGCTGTAGTAGGAACCTGTGCCTCTTGGTTTACCTATTCAGTCTCCACTTCTTCATCTTCATAGGAGGAGTCACTTACCTCAAGTGCTCCCCCTGAAGAACTACTCACCTTGTGAAGCGGAGGTTGTCGGGTCCAGTGATGGTGTGTTTAAGACATCATACATCATTCTGGTAGCTAACTCATCATCAGAAGGGGAGAGATGGATGTTGAAGGACTTAAAGAATCCACCATAATCGAAGAAGAATGCGGGTCCTTTTCCAGCAGGGGGGTGGTGTATCTCTGAACATCGACGTTGCACCATACTTTTACTTGACCCGTTGAGTTATTGTAAACTCTCTTATTCGCTATGTTGTATCCTAGAAAAATTCCTTCTTCAGCCTTTTCACTGAACTTCCCTGATTGATTTTTCTTCAGCAGCGTACATGGTGCGCCAAACGGTTCGAGGTACTCTAGATTAGGTTTACGTCGTTGGAGCAACTCGTAACACGTCTTACCATGACGTTTGACCACCAGGACTCGATTTAGGGTGTAACATGCGTTAGCTACTGCCTCGTTCCAAAATTGGATAGGCAGTTTCGAGTCTGCTAGCATCGTCTGGGCTATCTCTATCAAGCTTTGATTCTTTCTCTCAGCAACTCCATTAATTTGAGGAGTGTAGGCAGATGTGAACTGGTGCACAATTCCTTTTTCTTTGCAGAATGCCTCCATCCATTGGTTCTTGAACTCGGTTCCGTTGTCTGAGCGAACTTGCCTTACCTTCAGCTTGTAGAGTGACTCCAATGTAGTTACCAGCTCCTTGAATGATTCAAATGTCTCTAATTTGGATTTCAGAAACATCACCCATGAGAAACTTGAGTAATCATCCGTAACTACATAGCAGTACAAATCACCAGCAATGGTCTTTGTACTAACTGGCCCAAACAGATCCATGTGAAGAAGCTCAAGAGGTAGGTCAATTGAGTGAACTTTATTTTCCTTACGAGACTTCTTTGTTTGTTTCCCTTTCTTACACGCGACACAAAAATCCGATAATTGGAAGTTCTTAACATTTACTCCACGCACTAGATCATTCTGGATCAAGTGATTCATCTTTCGTGGATTAATGTGTCCCATTCTCCTATGCCATGAAATGGAGTCTTTCTCTATTGCCTTTGACAAGAAGCAATGAACTTGATGATCGGTTGTGGAGGCCTTTGATAGGTCCAAGACATATAAATCATTATATCTTGAAGCTGACATTAAGACTTGGTCCTCCGGGATTACATACTCCTTCAACACATAGCACTTCTTGTTGTCAAATACTACCTTGAATCCTTTGTCACAGATCTGGGATACAGAAAGCAAGTTATTTTGTAATTGTTGAACGTAGTTGACCTTGTCAAACTTGACTTTCTGGTTTCTCACTTCGCCTTGAGCCGTGATGTATCCTCCTTTATTTCTAGCAAAGGATACATGTCCCCCTTTAATTTGTTTGACATTGAAAAGGAGAGACAAGTTCCCGGTCATGTGCCTTGATGCCCCACTATCAACGATCCAGGTATTTGTAGAAGCACTATAGCGGACACCCTGCACATTTAAAGGAAATGATTAGTTTAGGTTAGGTTCCCAAGCCTTAACTGGCTTGGGTGACCTAGAGGCATCACACATCATAAATTCTACCCACTGTCCATTTGAGGGTGAGGGCATATCATGCTTCTTAGTGTTCTCAGTATCAGACACTGAACTTGACTTTTCTTTCCATAAGCCAGTTTTGTGTAAGGCCTGTTTGTGATAAACAGACGACTGGCTTATGGTTTGAACTTTAGGTTCATTACTTCTTTTTGGTGGAGTAATAGAACTCCTTTTTGAAGAAATTGGTTTAGTATAATAAAGTTTAATTTTCTTTCTTGGTGTCTGATAATGAGGACAATTAGAAGCGATGTGTCATCTCTTTCCATAATTGTAGCATGATCTACCTTCTACATATTAGGAAAATTGTCTCTGTGGGGAAGTGTGTGAAACAGGAGTGACTTTAGTCTGGTTGGGTTTGGACACTTCTTGTTTAGATGTTTTTGTTTCTTTAACAAAATTTATTGTTTGAACGTTTTTAACATCTTTAGCCTTTTGTTTATTTGGACTTTGACGTTGAGCACGTGTTTGGTTAACTGGTTTGGTCAGTTTGGATTCTGAAGAAGACATGTTTGAACCTGACTTTACATTAACCTTTTCAAATTGTTCTTCCAAATTCACAATAGGCATCTTGCCTTTAGACTTCAAAGTAGTCTCCTTCTGTTTAGTGACAGATTCCATTGGTTTACACGTGGAATCTGGATCACTAACTAGAGGAGTGGACACCACATGATCCTTAACACGATTGTTATTTACTGGTCTACATTTAGCATTTAACAATATCTCATGTGGTGGTGGAACAACTTTGTAACCCAACCCATCCCCGTTGTTCCGTTCTTTCACTAAGTTTTGAACTATGTGAGAAGAGCTGGTCCAACTGTGCAGTTTTTGTTTTAATGAGTTGACTTCGACTTCCAAAACTGCTTTTTCTCTCTTAGTTTCTTCCAAAGAGTTCAAATAAAACTTTATATCATTTGCTTTATTAAAAGCAACAACCTCGGTTTTCCTTAGTTGTTTATTTAAAAGTTCTATTTTCTCTTTATAACTGCACTCATTTTGTTTTAAAATCCGATTAGCTTCTGTGCACAGTTGTAAGTCATTTACTAAGCTATCATTGTGATCTAATAACCTAGCAAATTTAAGATCAATGCTTTCTCTAAACTTATTACATTCATTACAAGCATGACTTCCAAAAAGTTGATCTTTGGTACTTACCTGTGAAGATTTTGTTGAATCAGCCATCAACGCAGAGTTTGGTTCCTCGGATGCTGGAGATTCTGAACTTGTCGTTCTAAGATCTTCTTCAATCAGGTGATTGACCACATTAGCAGTATATTCATGATCTGACATCACTAGTTCAACTGCTATTTCACCTTCACTTGCAGTGTAATCATCCAAACCCCCAACATTAGCAATGTTCGATTCACCCGGAGACACAAACTTGAAGGTCCAATCTTGTCCTTCATCATCTTGAGCAGTCAAGGCCTTTGTTTCTTTGCTTGACGAAACAACTCCACTCGTGGGTTTGTCTTGAAGGTTGAATGATGAGAAAGGATTTCCATTACCTATCTTCTTGGGCTTTACACATTCACGTTTGAAGTGCCCCTTTTCTCCACACTTAAAACAGGTAACTTTGGTTTTGTCAAAACCAAAGGTTGTATCCTTTGTGGCTATCAAGTTCTGTCCTGTCTTCTTCACAAACTTTTTCGCTCGCCTGACAGCACTTGCTAAAGCCCACATAATGTCCATTCTTTCTAATTCATTCTCGTCCACCTGCTCGTAATCCTCATCAGCCAGATGGCAATTTCCGATCTTTCCTGCTACTAGACCATCATAAGAATGAACGACCGCAGCTAAAAGGTCCATATGCTCCTTTGCAACCTCCACAGTGATATTCCCGAGATTCTCGATCTTCAACTTAGTAGCATTTGCTTCAGGCACTATATATTGGGTGCAAGACGACCCTGATGTTTCAGATCCCGAAGCAGTGGATTGGGAAGGAACAGTTGAACTAGACACAAATGCCGTTTGAAGAGGTGCTCATGAATTTGTTGAAGTGGAAGAGGATTTATAAAGTGAAGGATTCTGGTCATAGGATCCTTTTTGTGACCTGTATTTCATCCTCAGTTCCTCCTCTCTCAATTTCAGGATGAAGTCGTTTAGGTCTAATTTTTCCAGTAACTTGTTCTGTCTCAAATTTGACACAAACGAGTCCTACTTCTCTGGCAGACCATCGGCAAAGCTTGAGACCTTATCTTCCATTGACGTTGTGACTCCATGAGTGTGCAGCTCACTCATTAAATGGTAGAATCTGTCTATGACATCATCCAAGCTCTCTTTACCCTTTGAAGAGAAGTTATCAAACTCCTTCTTCAAAGCCTTTGCCTTTAGAGCTTTCAACGATGCATTCCCGTCGTATCGTTTCTCCAAGGCTTCCCATAGCTTGTTTGCCTGTGTGTTCTCAGAAAACTGGTGGAATATATCCTTAGGTATCGACTGAGTCAACAGAGGATACACTTTCTTCTCAGCATTGTACTTCACCTTCTGGCTATCAGTCATGCCACCCAAGGTAAGTTTAACACCATCAGCACCAACCGGCATGCTATAACCTGTCTCAATTGATTCCTACAGATTGGGATCAACTCCATTTAGATAAATCTCAAACCTTTGCTTCCATTATGGGTACTCATCTAACGTTATAAGTTTAGGGGGCTTATTGTGATTTCCCACCTTATTCTCCAGAAGCAGAAGGTTCTGGATTCGAGAGTCTCTACCGGCAGTAAACGCAGAGTACTGATCTTCCATTTCTTTAAACTTTGAGAGTTAGAACAAAACTGTTTCACTGGTGCGAATGGAGAGATGCGATTGGGTCAATCGTGCGGATGAATCAATCGTGCGATTGAACCAATGCGGATGAGTCAATCGTGCGATTGAACAAGTGCGGATGGACAATGCGAATGGGGTGTTCAGTCGTACGAATGGATGGGCGACTGAGTTCAATCGTGCGTATCGGAGGTGCGATTGAGTTTAGTCGTGCGATTGAGCCAATCGTGCGACTGAGGCTGCTGGATTTGAAAATTCGAAGGTTTTTGGTACTTTGACACAAAAATGCGATTTTTCACGAACCCTAATCTGCCGTATGCCGAAAAACTTAAACTTTCAGATCTGGAGACACTAAAAACACTGTTTTCACTCAAAAAGTGACTCTTTTGATGAAAAACGTGATTTTTGCACCAAAACTAATCGAATCAACACGCAAAATCAAGAGCCAAGCTCTGATACCACTTGTTAGGACCGTGTACGTACGGAGTACTAACTGATAATGCGTGTATACCTAATCAAATAGTGCGGAATCCTATTTGATTGGCGATCCAATCAGTGAGAACGCAGTTTCGATCAATCTAGAGATTAAAGAAACGTTATGAACGATTAGAACACGATCAACTGCGATCTATGAAGTTGGAACAGGTTCTCTAGGGTCTCTAGACGGCTAGGGTACGTATGTGAGTCGAAATTCTTCAAGTGTTACGTTTTTCCACGAATTAAGTGGTATTTATAGGGTAGGGTTTGTCAATCGTGCGACTGAACCATTAGTATGGTTCAGTCGTGCGACTGAACCATTAGTATGGTTCAGTCGTGCGACTGAATCATACGATTGGTCCATACGCACGACTGAAGGTTCAGTCGTACGACTGAGCCAATCTTATGTCTCAATCGTGCGACTGATCCAGTCTCCGGGTTCAGTCGTGCGACTGGTCCATTAGCATGAAGTGTTCATGCGTATGGTCCATTAGTATGGTCCATTCGCATGAATACTTCATACGATTAAGTTTAAACACATTTCTCAATCATTCTTGACTAAGAACTATGTAAACAACCACAAACCTATATAGTTAGTTCAATATGTGTTATGATACAATAAACAATGAAACATTAAACAATATAAGCATCAATCACATATTCATTTCATTCAACTCATTTATTACATATATGTAAGACATGAAAGACATTTTACATTAAGCTCCTAAACTAGGTACATATGTATGAACAAATCTCAAAAAGCTCAACTCTCGGAGGAACTCAGTCAATTAAAAGCTTCAGGACAAGGGCATTGGGTATTTCTTGGAGACTTCAATGAAGTACGAGGAGAAGCAGAAAGGTTTAATTCAAACTATAATGCATCCACTGCAGACGAATTTAACCAATTTATCAACATCACAGATTTGCATGAATATCACATAGGGGGTACAAGTTTTACTTTCATGTCCTCAAATGGTAATCGGTTGAGCAAGCTTGATAGATTCCTTCTAAGTATGGCCGGCTGTAGGATGTAGTATAAAGTATCTCATGTCCTTGTATATTTTCTTATGCTTGGTAACACTTGTAAAGAACTTGAGAGCAATATACAACATTCTTGAAAACCAATACTTGTGTTGTTTGCTTCTTGTTCTGTCTAATATTTACTTGTGTTCTAAGTATCAATCCATATAGTTACCAGTTACTTATTTGATCTGTTAAGTGTTTTAAACTCTCTCATCATTGTGTGTTGTGTTATAAGTGACCATTGTAACATCTCGTATTTTCGTTAAATTAAAAGTTAATCTTGTTAAGTTCTTGTAAGGACTACTTATGCCCATTATAAAATTTATGGATTACTTATGCTTATTTCTTAATTTGTCTGTAATTCTTTAATTTAAAGATTAATAATGTTAAATATTAAATAAAATATAATAATGATAATAATAATAATAATAATAATAATAATAATAATAAGTTATAATAATAATAACAATAATAATAATAATAATAATAATAATAATAATAATAATAATAATAATAATAATAATAATAAATTATAATAATAATAACAATAATAAACAACTAAAATAATAATAATAATAATAATAATAATAACTATTATTAAAATAAAAATCTTATAAATGTTTAAAACTTAAAGTTAAATAAAGTTTAAGGGGGTGTTTTTGTCATTTTGAAAACTTCAAATGAAAGTTCTATGCATAAAATAATAAGAGTTCATAACCGAGGGACCCAAAGTGTAACTTTCAAATTTACAATTTCAACCCAGAACACCCTCGTTTTTCTGGCCGTTTTTCTGGCCGTTTTCCGGCCAATCTCCGACGGCCTCCGGCCACCTCTAAACCATCGAATTTAGTCGCTTCTTATTCCAAAAACCGTCCCAAAACCTCCTGGAACCTACCTCGAACTTGAATGCAACTTGTAATCGAGTTAAAGCATTGGTTACAAAGCTCAATCGAGAGCATAACCGAAGCTTTAAACACCATAGCCATTCGGGCATTAAATCTTAATAATAATCTAATTAAACTAACCTAAACAATCATCTAAGTAATCCTAAGCATTCACAACTCTCAATTTCACCTGATAAACTCAATTCTTTGACATTTGAATCATCATCCTCGTCGCGACCTGCTACATAGTGAACATCAACTTTCATTCGATTATAACCGAAATTGGGTGAGGGCTTTTACTTAACAACATCATTGGAAACTTCTGTCACGACGTATTCGAGTTTAATCATCATTATCCTCTCGAACCGGATTTACCATAGTCGCGATTGTTCTTCATCTCGTTTTCATCGATTTAAACTTCAAACCAGGTAATTAATTGCACGAATACACTCGGTTTTACTTGGGGATCAAAAGGCCCATGATTAATTTGGCTAACAAACTCGAATTGATCTTCAATTTGGATCAAAACATTCTAGGGTTTATATATGATTTAGCGGTTTTCTTTCTGTCATATTATAAGGTTTTAAAACCAACTTAAACCACAGCCACGACCCTGGTTTACTGGTTACACGCTTGCCTTCTGGACTTGAGGTCCCGGGTTCGAACCCGGGCACCCTCAAACCATTTTTTTGGGCTTTTTCAGCCTTTAAAAAAATATATAAAATCCCTAAAAATTATAAAAATCAGTTTTATAAACTTGTTTATTTTTTTAGTTATTCAACTGTTTTTTATAAATTTATTTCTTTAAAAACCTTAATATTTTTTTTAATGTCAACAAATGTTATACTTAGTTTATTTTATAAAAATAAGCTTTAAATAGTTAAAATCACTAAGTTATTATTAGTCATTACATTATCTTTAAATATGGATTAATTATGTTAATTATAGGATTTTATTTACATTATATAATTAAATCATTAGAAGGATTCAATTTCTTTTAGTTTCACAAATCATTATAAAAGGATCAATTAAGTTTTCTTTCATTGTAATAAAATGTATATTTCTGATTTCGATAACAAATCTTATTTATGAAAACCACCAAATCCTTATTGAAACCCTAGTTCACGTTAAAACGTTAATATTATTATTAAACTTAAATCTTGTAAATATATATATGTTTAGGCATCTTGTGAAGGATTACGTTGGAACGTCGATTCTTTTCTTAATAATCATCAACTATATACTTATTTGCCAAGTGAGTTCTCCATGCCCCTTTTTACTTTATTTTCACACCTCTTGGGGTGAAACATGTTAACCTTATAAACTTACACTTGTAAACAACTTGATACTTGTAAATGCACATGCAATTCATCTTTACTTTTTGTCATGGTTATTTGTGTTATTTTAAGTCTTATATGAGATACATATTTTGTTTACAATCATTAACTATTGCTAGCCTGGCGACTTCTTAGATCTTTGGGCCTGACAAGCCTATTTGGTGCTAAAGCCGATGGTATTGCCGGCTCCCGATGACATATGACTTGTTCATCACGTTCAAACTAGATATTTGAAGCTTGGGCAAATCATGATATAAGCACGAGTTCATTTAAACTTGGCTCAATACGAGCATCTTCTTCAATTCTATTTCAAGTAGTTTGTGAGTCACCTTGCATTGTTTACATTTTGAAGTTGTCAAAACCCTTAAATATTACTT
The DNA here is from genome assembly GCA_025215565.1 of Flaveria ramosissima. NCBI lineage: Eukaryota > Viridiplantae > Streptophyta > Magnoliopsida > Asterales > Asteraceae > Flaveria > Flaveria ramosissima. The sequence continues at coordinate 18,717,555 of CM046033.1, read as the reverse complement.
GGTGTTGTGGGTGATGGGAGAAGAAGAGGAATAATGGGTTTAGGAAAATACTACTGTGACTACTGCGATAAGCAATTTCAAGACACCCCTTTTCACCGCAAACGCCATCTTCAAAGCCTTCATCACCAAAGAGCTAAAGCCCAATGGTACGCCTCCATACCACCACACCCCAATCAGATTTCTCTACATCCCTCCACTACTGCTCTCTGCAATCGCTTCATCCGAACGGTAATCCTTCCAATCCCTGTTCAATTCACCATCTCTTTGATGTTATTATTATTATTGTAGTATGGTATCAAGATTTCTACACATTTACTGTGATTGTAATGAGTTTCATGGTATGCCCTAAATTTGCAATACTAGTATCTATTTTGTAGCTTGACATTGATAAAGATAATAACTTAAAAAGGGGTTGTTTTGGATGTGTGATTGAACTAGCGATTGTCACTTGAATTCACAAACTTGCAAATAATCTGTTTAAGATGTGTGGCAAAACCACATTTTGGATCGAGTAATGTTATCGGATTTTGAGAAAATGATCATTAAGGTTAAATCAACGAATTACCCAACTCTCCTTAATTTTAAGCATGTGATTAATGATCATCTGTTTATGATTCTGTTTCTAAAACTTGCAATGATCAGTTCAAAGACGAACATCCAAAGATCCCATAAATCTTGAAGAAAATGTTAATCCAAGATTATCAGAACTGGTCCCATATGGTCCTAGGGTGTTTTGATCCCCTTTTGTTTGAGCTTATAAAGGTGGATCCTTTTTGACTATTTTGTTTGGTTGACTTGTGGGCTTGTCCGATGATCTGTTTGTGTGCGCTAGCTTGGGTGCTTTACTAGTGTTCGGATTCTTGGTTTAGTTGTGTCATCATTTTCTTTTCGGTAAACAAACCCAAGGGACCTGTTGGTAATTGGTAGTCTGTATGTAGGTTGTTTATTTTATCCAGTTTTCCAATTCCAACATATTATGCTAACCAACCAGGTTAGGAATGGAATTTAGATTCCAATACATTGAATTCCAGCAAACCAAAACGCCCTTTGGTATCCTGATCAGTTCCAACATGCTGTTTCGCAGGGCTCGTGCCCTTACGGTGATTCCTGCAAGTATATTCATCCCAATCAAGACCTGCAAAACAGGAATATGCAAGGTTTTACAAGTAAATCATCAACTTATGCTTTGCAATCAGTTTTGATCTATATCTGATATATCACTAGTTAAGTAGTAAAACCTGATCTCTTGTTCAGTTGCAAACAACATGGAATCTCAATTACCAAGTTTCCCAATGAGTCAACCCACCGACAGATCCTCATTACCAGGCAAGTTTATAATTATGAGACTCACTATAAGTCTTAAACATTGTAAACAATCTAACATGATCTATAATATTGTTTGATACGATGTTGGGTTTGTAGGGGGCATGCTGGGAAATCTACCACCGTCGTTGAGGCCTCCACCAGAAGGCGGATATCCGCCTCTACCATTTGTGGATTGGGGATAAATTATAGCTATATAACAGTAAGGATTTTTTTGTTGTTTTCAAGAATCTAAAAAGATTGACACTAGTGAAATGAAAACCAAATTCAATTTTCTCTCTTTATTATCACATGAACATGAAGACATGGTGATCCTTGAACCTCTTAACAGAAGAGGGTGTTAGGGGTTATTTATTTATTTATTTTTTCTTACATACCTAATTTCATATCAACTTAGCATATTTTTTAAACATTTATTGATGATAAATAGCATCCCACTTTACCGTTAAACAAACAATGCAACTAAATCTATAATTCTTAACCAAAACAACCAATTTTTTTAACGACATCCAAATATTCTTTGAGGAAAGAATATAATCTATGATATAAAAGCGCAACTTAATGGTAGGTGTAATGGTGTCGGGGTGGGTTTGGCGCCTCCACCACCCTGGCGCCGCTTGGATTACTTGAAAGATGGAAACCGCAGGTGATGCAAATCACTCGAGGCATTTACATGTGTTGTGCATCTTATCTTAAACAGTTAGACTAATGATTATTGTTATTTATGTCACTTATATGAAGAGTAGAGTTGAAAGATGATAAGAGTATAAATATGCACTCCACCCTAATAACATTTTTGCTATTAATTTTGCTTTTGATTTAATTGTTACGTACTCATGTTCTCAAAAATGATCTGACCAATACGAACAGCAGACCAATAAGGCTTGCGGTTTGTTATCCGATCAGTTTATGAAAACATTGTGAATGACATATAGATCGTTCGTATCTTACTATTGGGTTCAGGTTCGATGTACAACTAAGTAAATAAAAATAATTAACTATTTACTTAGAGGCATGCTAATTGTAAAGGGGCAAAAGCAACAGAATTTTGTGATAACAATAAACCGTCACAAACATTACGAAAACCATCCGCTACTCGTGCCTGCATATATATATGAAGAGGGGATTTGTCTTTATAAAGTGATTTCTCCGCAAGTGAAAGTATCTCTTGAAGATCTGTTTTCTATTAAACATGTGAGTAAGATAAAAAGATAAAACTTTAGTGATTTGTGATTCACACGAATCTTCTATAGTCGTCATGTTTGTGTGACATGCTTAAGGACTCGTAAACATAAATTTTCTCTTGATGCCTTGTATTCTTCATTTACTATACTTGTAGTTGTATATGTTCAATTGTTTTAATCTAGTACTCTACTTTAACCGAAACATTTCAACTTTGATTTGTTAGCTTGAATAGCTTTGATGATTTGAGTTACAATTTATAACACACTCTTTTTTTTCAACCTCTTGATCTTGATATATTTCAAATTAATAAAGCATATGAATAGATCACTTGAGAGAATATAAATTTAACCTTCTCAAGTTCTAAGTTTTCAAATGGTTAGTCAAATTGTAAAAGTATGAATCATCACATAGGTGTGAGACAATAAGAGTAAAATTTAGTTTTGTCAGTGGTAAGACGTTACATACATTAGAGTACACTTTATCCTACCACCTATTTGCAAACCTATTTTACTTTTACATGCGTAGCCAATACAGTACTATCTAATGACGTTGTCTAATCACGCTACTAGATATCAGGCAACACTATTAATTCACAATTATGTGCTTGTGGATTGTGGAATCCCTCATGGGTGGCTTGCTCGGTATAAGAGTCGTAAATAACACTATTCCAAGTTACGAAAAAATAATATTAAAACATATACGGTATGTTATAATTAAACATCAAAATAGAAGTCTCATACAAATATTTCATGGATCATACTAAGAGAATATACGATAATAAGTACAAATTCAACAATTCCCATCACATACAGATAAAATTCCAAATTTCATATTAAGGATTTACAACAATGGCAATATACAATATAATTAATGTGAATTATTGTATCACAATAAAGTCCAAATTACATATTCAAGACTTAAAAAACGACAATTAATAATATAATCAATACGAACTACTAATCGTATCACATATTCAGGATTTACTACAATAACCATTTACAATATATTCAATGTAAACTAAAATCTTGATGGTTTAATCTTGACAAATATTAATTAGATTTCGTTTTGTTTAAAATAATATTTAGAATATTTTATTATTTGTTTAGTTTAGTTTTTTAGTTTGAGTTTAATCAAAAGTCTTAGGTAGAAAGTCATAATTTTAGTATAAAAAGATGGATAGGGTATTGTAGTTCTTGGTTCAAGTTTTCGTTTAAATTAATATATTGAAGGAGTCGTGAAAGTTCAACAAATCATTATGTTCATTGTGTACTTTTATCCAATTAATTCCAACAACTAGTATCAAATCGAGTTGGTGGAGAGTAATCTATTGAAGACAATGAAATTGAGGCCTGTGAAACCAAAAGAAGATCTGACCTAGGTAAAGAATAAGGGATCTGAGTTAGTTCCGTACAGAAAAATTGTGGAATCTTGTGATTCGATCGAGGAGTGATCGAATCGGTCAAGATTAGTCACATCATTTGGTATTTTCTTGAGTTTCTACCAATATAGAATCCTGTTGCTACCATCAATTGTTTATATCAATGTTAAGAAGGAGTTCATATTCGAAGAATAGTAGAGCGGCCTGTGTAGTTTGAACATTCAACCAGATAAAATCACAACTTGTAGAGGTGATCAAGTTTCCCCAAGAAATTTTGTGTCATGTTCACGTAAAAAAGAGTATTAGGCCTTTTGTGTTGCTTTGTGATACAAAAAAAAACATACAAACCGAGGAATAACAAATTCTTTGTTTAAGTTTTACTTAATACAAATATATGTATTTTTTGACAAATACACATAAAACAATAATTATGTTATTCTAATAAAAATAATAAATTTTGATTGATTTTGACAAGTTTTCGTAAGTTCTAGCAACATCAGAGAGTTTTCATTTAAAACTTAACTCAACAAATAGTCAAACAGAACCAAAATTTCATGTTAATATAGTAAGAACAGGGGTCATATAAGACAATCAGTGAAAGTGAAAGGTTAACCATGCATTGATCACCATCACCATGGCACCATGCGATCAAAAGCTCAAACATGAGGAAAAATGGTGAACCAAACAATCCTATGTTTCCTGTAAATTCGCTCCCCCTTTCTCTCTCCATTTCTGCAATTTCAATAAACACAGGTGGGTTTCGTTTCTTTCATTCTTTTCTTCCTTCATTCCTTCGAATTTCAGCTTTTCAATAATAATATTAGGAGAGAATAAACAACCTACAAATCAATAATCACAGACGTAGGATTAAGTTTTGCTTCATTTGTTTCGATTTCCCAAAACCCATTTGAAAATCACGTTCAATTTTGTTTCAATTTTGAGATATGGATCGGAATGCAAGAGGGGTTGTTTTGGTGATCGTTGTTGTTCAATTGTGCGTTTGGGCATCGGCGAATGTGGTGTTTCAGGTTCATCATAAGTTCGCTGGTGGCAAAACGTCTCTGAATGCGCTCAAATCTCATGATGATCACCGTCACCGGAGAATTCTAGCGGCAGCTGAACTCCCTCTTGGTGGTGATGGCAGCCCCACCTCTGCAGCGTTAGTCTCTGTTTCTATACACCCATTTTCTTATTGTATCGGATTGTTGACGAACTAAATGCATAATTTGATTCATATATGTGGTTTATGGATTGGAATTATGCATTTTTTTTTGCATAGGTGTTGTTCATTGGATGATCACCCTTATGCTTAGATGTAATGCATTGATGAAAGGTAGCGGTGTTAAGGTGTGTAGGAGAGGTGTTTCTTTCATAGTTTTCGGAGGCGCAAAGGGTGAACCTTGTGCAAGGCGTCTAGAAAGCGAGGTGAATAGTAGAAATATACCATTTTTAGGGGTTTTAGACTTGTTTTAAGCTTGTTTTGGGCTAGTTTAGGCTGTTTTAGGTTGATTCTTGTTTTGTTAAGGCTAGTGTAATTGTTTAAAACCTGCACAGTTGATTTTTGAACGATTGCCTGAAAATGGGGCTTTGAAGTGATGTGACAATGCTTAGCTGGCCTAGGCGCTTGCCTTGTGGGCTTTTCACAATAGTGGTTCCTTCCCATGTGGACAATATGTGTAGATTTAGAAGCAGGATTAGAGGGTGTGTGAGTTAGCCCTTTTGTATAAAAGGTATAATATATTAGACAATAATAACTATACTTGATTTCTAATATGGCTACTGGATCTTAGAACTCATTAGTACAAGCAAATACTTTTCATAATGGATGACCCAGGCCATTTTGACACATGTTGTGTATTTTTTATGATGATTTTTGTCATGATTTTTAAAATCCAGTGACCAAGTTAGTGTTAACCGATATATATGCTTAGTATATATCAGTTGTATATCTTGTATATATTTGAATTATATTGTTTGATAGTGTTTCCTTTATTATAGAATAGTTTGTTAGGATCCTGGTTGTATATATAGACATGATTGGTATTAATGGAATTCATCAAGTATTCTCAAAATTACATGGTATCAGAACAATCTTGCTCTATACCCTAACTCCGCCGCAGCCGCAGACAGCCACGGCTCCTGCCGCCGCCGCAATCTGAGCTCCTTCGATCCTGATCTGGTAATCAAGGGTTTAGTTGTTACATAGCCCTCTTATCGACATGGGTGACAAACCTGAACAGACCAACAAGCCTGAACATGCTGGCCCCAAACCGACAGCGGTTCAGCCTCTTCATCCTGTATACACAGTGACAGACATCCAAAAGAAAGTTCGTATCCTTGATGGTACCAAGCTTTCTTACTCATCGTGGGTGAAATTGTTTCTCTTGCATGCTCGTGGCTATAAAGTCCTTGACCATATCGACGGGACTGAACCGCCTGCTGCAACAGACCCCGCGTATGCCTCCTGGTCCGAGATCGACGCGATCGCCCTTCAATGGATCCACGGTACGTTATCCGGCGACCTGCTTGTACGTGTGCTTGAGCAAGAGTCAACCGCATATGAAGCGTGGAAACGGGTCAAGAATCTCTTCTTAAATAACAAAGGCTCCAGAGCGGCTGCATTGGAACATGCCTTCACCAATCTGACGTTGAAAGAGATGCCTTCCTTGGAAGAATACTGCCAAAAACTTAAGATCCTTGCAGATCAGTTATCAGATGTGGAAAGTCCGGTTAGTGAGAATCGACTTGTTCTTCAACTTGTTCGTGTTGCCCCCGAAATTCGACAATGTTGCTTCTCACCTTAATCAAACTCTTCCTTCCTGGGAAACAGCCTGCAACATGCTGCACCTTGAACTTGATCGTCAGAGAGCAAGGGATGGCCTCAAGGCTACCGCACTGGCAGCCACAACTTCCGACCCTGTGAGTTCACCCACCACCCGACGGTCAATTAACCCTCGCAATGGCCCCAATCGGGGAGTCTCCAACAGCGCAGGAATGGCCCACCCCGTGGCACTAACCGGACCCAGACTACATCAACACAACCCAACAATCGGGCCTCATCACATCAGCCACCATGGGCCGCGTCAGCTGCCTCCAAACCGCCTTGGGCTGCTTCATCTAACCCATATCAGCAGCCTTATTGGGCCCCGTGGTGGGCCTTGCCACCACCCTGCCCATATCCCACTCAAGGGTGGGCTGCCCCTTGGCAACCAGGCCCGTGGCCGCCCTCCAACAGGCCAGCTCCATCCAGGCAGTCCGGCAACACTCGACAGCCCTCACAGGCCCATGTTGCTGATTATAGCCCACTCGAACCTTCTGATTTAGGTGAAGCTCTCAACGCTATGACATCGGATGCCAATGATGCTCAATGGTTCATGGATACAGGAGCAACCGATCACCTCAGTGCGGATCCAGGTATAGTTTCCAACCATCTCATGTGTAGTTTTACTAAGTCCATATTCGTTGGAAATGGCCAACAAATGCCGGTTCTTGGGTTGGGCAACACTACCTTCCCATACTCCCCCACCACCCTTAACCTTAACAATGCCCTTTACACACCCAACATCATTAAAAACCTTATTTCTATCAAAAAGTTTACCATTGATAATTGCGTCTCTGTTGAGTTTGACCCATATGGTTTTTCTGTGAAGGACTTCAAGAGTGGGAAGATTTTGACCCGCCACAACAGTGACGACCACCTGTACCCAATCACCGCTCCTGCTCCAGCCTCAACATCTGCTCACTTTGCCTCGTCTGTTCCACATGTTTGGCATGATCGTTTAGGTCACCTCGACGCTCATGTCCTTGATTTCCTTGTTTCTAGTAAATTTATTTCTTGTAATAAAACGAGACATTCTAGTCTTTGCAATTCTTGTCAGCTAGCAAAACAAAACGAGACATTCTAGTCTTTGCAATTCTTGTCAGCTAGCAAAACATAAAAGATTGCCACTTTCTTTATCTATTTCTACTACCTTATTGCCTTTTGATTTAATACATTGTGACTTGTGGACGTCGCCTATTACCAGTAAAGCCGGTTATAAATATTATATGCTTTTAATTGATGACTTTACTAATTACACATGAGTATATCCACTTAAATTCAAATCTGAAACAGTCACCAAATTTGCTACATTCCATACCTACATCAAAACCCAATTCAACCTCTCCATAAAAGCCTTTCAATGCGACAAAGGGGGCGAATTTGATAACCATCACTTTCACACCCTTGCAGCCAAACAAGGCATCCACCTCCGCTTCTCATGCCCACACACGTCCCAACAAAATGGGAAGGCAGAGCGCATGATACGCCGTCTAAACGAAATTATGCTTTCCCTTCTCACACATGCCTCCCTCCCTCCTACACTATGGGTAGAAGCCATTCATACTTCCACCTATCTTCACAATCTCCTACCTTCATCCGTTCTACTCAATAAAACACCAATTGCTGCCCTCTACCTACGCCACCCTACATATGACCACCTACGGGTGTTCGGTTGCCTTTGCTACCCCAACCAATCCTCTACCCGTCCACATAAACTCGCCCTCCGATCCACACCATGTGTGTTCCTTGGCTATCCAGCCGAATTCCGGGGTTGATGCCTTGACCTGTCCACTAACAAGGTCATTTTCTCCCGACACGTCACCTTCGACGAGACCCACTTTCCCTTCTCCACCCAAGGTGCTCCGGATTACTCTTTGCTTGAGTCTGACCTCACGACTCCCATTTTCACACATCCTGACCTCTTCAACCCACCCTCCGCCGCACCCTCACCCCCACCTCAACCTCCCTCTCCACCACCCTCAACCTTCCCCACTTCTCCGACCGCCCCTGACACCTTCCCACATTACTACCAACGTCGTAACCGCCAACCCCCTCCCCCACCACAACCATAACCGCCAACCATTAACCCCTCCCGGCCCGCACCTACACCTTTGCCTACCACAACCAACCTGCCCACCATGCGCACACATCCCATGATCACTCGCTCCCAAAATGGACCCTCAAAACCATCCCACCATCTCAACCTACATACCACATCCACCCCAACCATCTCTCCCGTCCCCAAATCCCACCTCACTGCCTTAACTGACCCAAACTAGCACAGGGCCATGACCAACGAATACAGGGCCCTCATAGATAACAACACATGGGAGTTGGTTCCTAGACCTGCTGATGCACACATTATTCGTTGTATGTGGTTGTTTCATCACAAATTTCATGCAGATGGCTCTTTAGAACGTTACAAAGTTCGCCTGGTCGTAAACGGAAAGTCTCAACAAATTGGCATCGATTGCTTTGACACGTTCAGTCCCGTGGTTAAACCTACCACCATTCGGACTGTTCTCAGTCTTGCTGTATTTTGTCAGTGGCCTATCCATCAGCTAGATGTTAAGAATGCATTTTTACATGGCGACTTGCATGAAACTGTTTATATGTTCCAGCCTCCCGGCTTCACTGACAAAGAGCATCCGACTCACGTATGCCGCCTACGGAAATCTCTCTATGGTCTAAAACAGGCACCGCGAGCTTGGTACCATCGTTTTGCCACATATATTACTAAGTGTGGTTTTCAGAGCACCACCTGTGACCCCTCACTGTTTGTCTATAAAAAGGGCACACAATCGGCGTACTTATTGTTATATGTTGATGATATAATACTCACTGCTTCTGATGATCGTTTTTTACAAAGTATTATTCGGGCCTTATCATCTGAATTTGCCATGACTGATCTAGGACGATTACATCATTTTCTTGGCATTCAGGTTACTCATAAAGATGGCGGTCTCTTCTTGTCACACAATCATATGCTGCTGAAATCCTCAATCGTGCCAATATGCAAAATTGCAAACCCTGTTCCACCCCTACAGACACTGATTCAAAGCTAAGTGCTACTGCTGGGAATCCTTTACCTGATGGCTCTTTGTACCGCAGCCTAGCAGGGGCACTTCAATACCTCACCTTCACCCGCCCCGATATTGCCTATACTGTGCAACAGGTTTGCCTGTTCATGCACAACCCGCGGGAACCACATTTTCAATTCATGAAACGGATTCTACGCTACATCAAAGGCACAATTGATCATGGCCTCACAATCCAACCCTCCAAGTCTTGCAAGTTAACGGCTTACTCTGACGCTGACTGGGGGGGATGCCCTGACTCTCGACGATCAACATCCGGGTATTGTGTGTTCCTTGGAAACAACTTGGTTTCCTGGTCCTCAAAACGCCAACACACCATATCTCAGTCCAGTGCAGAGGCCGAATACAGGGGAGTTGCAAACACTGTAGCCGAAACCACATGGCTCCGTAATCTCCTCCTTGAGTTGTATGTTCCAACACGAGATGCCACCATTATTTTTTGTGATAATGTTTCAGCCGTCTACCTTTCCGAGAACCCGGTTCAGCACCAACGTACTAAACATGTGGAAATTGACATTCATTTCATCCGGGAAAAAGTCCGCATTGGAGCCATCTGAGTACTACATATTCCTGCCGACTACCAATATGCTGACATTTTCACTAAAGGTCTGCCACGACAGCTGTTCAATCGATTCAAGTCCAGTTTGTGCCTTCGATCCTCTACTGCTCACACTGAGGGGGCGTGTTAACCGATATATATGCTTAGTATATATCAGTTGTATATCTTGTATATATTTGAATTATATTGTTTGATAGTGTTTCCTTTATTATAGAATAGTTTGTTAGGATCCTGGTTGTATATATAGACATGATTGGTATCAATGGAATTCATCAAGTATTCTCAGAATTACAGTTAGAAACAAATAAATAATGGGTAGCTAATTGTAAACAACAACAACCATACCTAGTAATCTCACCTTAGCAAATCTTCTGGTAGGGTCTGGGGAGGGTGAGATAGAGAGGGTGCTTCTGGTGTGACTCTCGGCTCTAAAAAAGCCTTGCACAAGAAGCATAATAAAAAAAAGCATAGTAAAAATGTATGATGCTAGGGTGGTAGTGATGTATATGGACAAGAATAATCATAGTAAACTACCAATGATAGAAAAAATGAGTGAGAAGGTATGATATTGACAGATAACACACCATATAGGCACACATGAAAATAGTAACATGCAGAGACGACTATGGAAAACCTAAGCTCCTAAGGCTGAAATCTAAATATGCATCATGCCATTATCCTCCTAAAGGTCCTTAAGGTTATTGTTAATTTTGTAAACTATGTCATGGTTAATTTTGAGTACATTTTTTTAATTATATTCATGGTTCTGAAATAAGGGGATGTATTCAAGTCAATGATCAGAGTTGCATTTAGCAAATATGGTTTTCTGCTGGAGCATGGAGGTGGTTCAGACTAAGGTTTGTAACCTGGGTTTGCACTACTGTGGCAAAAAGAATTTGTCATTTTTCTCAAAATATAAGTTAGGTTATGAACTTGTTTACATGATACTACACATTGGCCCGCTTATCTCTAAAGGGGTCAATTTCTTTTCTTCGTATCCCCTTGTGTAAAAGCCTATTTTTGGAGACATCGATTGTGTGCTGAGTTAGCATCGTTCTGCATATTATAACGAAACTGATGCAGTATGTATAGAGCGTGACAAAGTACTATGTTGTCATTGTGAGCTTTACTTTGAACATGGATCACCAAAACTTGCTTTAATGATGGAGATAATCAGTTACAATAGTAGTATCATTTTATGTTGATGATGAGGAGCTGATGAGGATTTGTTAATTTAACATGATATTGATATGGATTTTGGTTTCTTTATACTCCAATGAGATAATATGATATAAAATATTTTCAGAGATAACTATTCCAGCATCAATATATATCACTAGTTATTCATACTATTGTTGAAGATGATGTTGTGAAGAATGTACTCTCTCCTTTTTAAACAAAGAGATACATTTTGAAGTGCTTAAGTTGGATGAGTTAGTGATTTAACTTTATTAATTATATCTAAATACATTGGTTCCTTACCTTTTATATGTTCTGCTTGTGCAGTCTCTATTTCACTAGAATTCAACTAGGGTCTCCACCAAAGGATTTCCATGTGCAGGTTGATACAGGGAGTGACCTTCTATGGGTGAACTGTATCGAATGTGATAATTGCCCTAAGAAAAGTGGCCTTGGAGTATGTATCAGATTTTAATCTTCGTATTATTACTACCTTTTAATACTTGGATAAACAGATTCTGCTTCTGATTATTTCATTATTTAAGGGTAAAATAATATACTGGCTGTAACAAAGTTACATCAAAACTTACTACTTAAGGGTAAGAGTAAAATAATAGATCATACCCTTTTTTTCTAACCTAATTATATAGACTTTTACTCAATTTATAAATAAAAAGCCAGAATTTTTCAAAAACTCAAGCATCAAAATATTTGATAACTTGATAAGTATAACTTCAAACAGCACATCCAAGCAATATTTCTACAGCTTGTTTTATTACAACTGATTATCTAATTCTTAATCACTTTTAGGAATGTCTCTTATGGTGTTTATTGATTACCATGCTACTGACAGGTACCCTTGACTTTGTTTAATCCAAAGGACTCATCAAGTGCCAAAACAGTTGGTTGTGATAATGAATTTTGCAAATCTACATTTGATGCACCGAATGATGAGTGTAAGGCGGGAATGCTGTGTGCATACTCTGTTACATATGGTGATGGGAGTTCAACTGCTGGTTTTTTTGTTGATGACATTGTAAAACTTGCCCAAGTATCCGGAGACCGCCAGACTACATCTATGAGTGGGAATGTAATTTTTGGGTGAGTCTTGATGTTGTCTTCTACCATCTGTTTCATAGATCAGAAAACTGGAGAGAAAGGGATAGATTTTGAAAGAAATGGGAAGTACCTATAATAATTTTGTTCTCGAGTTTTTTTATAAAAAAAGAAGAAACAAAATAAGGAAAGTTTTGGCTAATTTTTTTTTTCAAGATTTGAAAAGAAAGGAACTAGAAAAGCTTTACAAAAAATAATGAGAAAATTGCACTGCCTCTTCTCTTCTAATGTATTTATGAAAAACTACACATGAAGGGTATAAATGTAAAATTGTTACCTTTTGTTCCTTTCTCTACATCTCAAGAACTTGGAAAATAACTAGAAGGGTAAACTGTGTACACTATTTGATTTTCAGTTTGGGGAACCTCCTCACAATATCAAGCATTTTAGGGTTTATACTTAAGAAAACACATTTTGGTACACAATGGTTGGTGTGGGCACAGAAATGTTTTTCTAAGTTGGATTTTTCTGGAGTAGCCATTTTATCTCATGGGATAGAGGTAAGGTTCACTCTCATCCCACCCTCCACAGACTCCACCGTTGATTGAGTATTTTGCTGCGTATGTATTTTTGTTTGTTTGTTTTTCCTTTAAAATGGAAACTAAATGGAAGTATCTACCTTTTTTCACAATTTGCCCAGCTAAAATACTACTGCTTTTAGTTAAACTATTATACTTTTTTTTCCTTACTGTTCTTCTCACATGCTGTCTTCTTTTATCTCCAAACTCAAGATTAGTTGGAATTGCGAAAAAAATGAAAATAAGAGTATGATTTAAGTCTAACAGTCAAGTCTTTGAGTTCACATATAATGGTCATCCTTTTATAATTCCAAGTTAGGTGTGGAGCTAAACAGTCTGGAGATCTAGATTCATCAGAACAAGCACTAGACGGTATTCTTGGATTCGGGCAGTCAAATACGTCGCTACTTTCTCAGCTTGCTGTAGCTAAAAAGGTGAAAAAAACGTTCTCACATTGCTTGGATGGTAACAAAGGAGGTGGAATTTTTGCTATTGGAGAAGTAGTGGAGCCAAAAATTAAAACAACACCAATTTTGGAAGATCCGTACGTTATCTTTTTTTTTTTTGTCATTGGATTGTGTTTATTGATTCTGACTTTTGAGTGAAACAGAATTACTGAAGTACCCATCCATAATCTTAAAAGATTAATATATCACTAAGAACAGAATTAACTAAAAGTTTAATAGGAATGACAGAAAATAAAGCTGTAAATGAATGCAAGTACAAAAAGTGTCAAAATAGATTTATGGAATTTATCATTAGTTCAGTTAGATATATATGGTATATGATGCACGTACATGAAAGTCAAGGTACCCTGAAAAATTTTGTAGTTCTTTATAGTTTTGAATATAATTAATATTTTTTCTGTTATTGTAGTGCATCCCTAGGGAAAAAACTATTTTTATAGTACGTACTCGAGTAGAAAATCTTGGGATCCACACTAGGTATGGCAGCATAACTATGCTGTCATCAAAAATCAAAAATACCCTTAGAATATAAAGATTACCTATCTAAGATAGCATGTGACCGACAAATGCCAACAATTTTATGCGATTTTCATTAAACTGGAATACAAAAATTGAAAAGAATGTCATTAAAATGTTGGGAAACTTCTGATGGAATTTGGGTCTCACATTCGTGCTATAATGGCAAGCCCTTTTGCTGTGGCATGTGGTCTGCATTTAAGTTGTGATTTCTGTACATGTTGTAGGACACATTATAATATTGCATTGGATTCAATAGATGTGAATGGTGATGCTGTAAAACTCCCAACAAGTATATTTGACTTTGTAAAGAAGCAAGCAGCTATAATTGATAGTGGTACAACCTTGGCCTATTTTCCTGATGAGGTTTTCAACCAATTAATGGAAAAGGTATGCTGAGATTAATAGGCTTCATTTGCTTCCATTTTTAAGTTATTTTTATCTTATATACATAGACCTTTTTTCTGTATAATCCTTAATGTTATCCTTTTGAACTAGATCATGGCCGCACAACCCAACAACAAGCCGCACACGGTTGAGAAGTTGTTTAAATGCTACAAGTACTCTGGGAAGTAAGGGGTTGTTTTACTCAATCTTTTATAGACCCAATCTACCATTTTAACATAAAAATCTTAATTGGTATCAGTGTTATTTTAGTTTCACTGCTACTTGTTTCCCTTAGCATGGTTGGTTGGGATTGCATGTGTATACGCTGAAAATATTTCTGTATAATAAAAAGTAAAAATATGTTTTTGTAGCACATTCCCTAGTTTTATTTAGTTATGAATTACACCTGTCAAAAAACCTAAATCTCCCGTCTTTTGTTGTTCTAAAGTAATCAAGATTAGCCTCCCTTAAAGAAATACTTAACCAATGTTTAAATCACCCCCTCTCTTTCTCTCTACAATTTTTCGCTTCATACATATAATGTGCATATTCTGTGAAGACTTACTATCTTTCACACACTTTGTCAAAAGATTCACATTTGACCTTTGAGTGTAAGATGATTTGTTGATTTAAGCATATATCTTGACCAAAATGACTTAGTTAACCTTATTTCTCTCATAATGCAGCATCGATGATGGTTTTCCAGTTGTTAATTTTCACTTTGAGAATTCACTTTCATTAAAAGTTTTACCGCATCAATATTTCTTCAAAATCGATGTAAGTATTGTCACAAAGATGTTATATGATTTGTCACTTGAATTTTAGTAACAATTTCTGTTATCTTCTCCATTTAGGACGATGAATGGTGCATCGGTTTTCAGAACAGTAACCTTAAAGCAAAGACAGGAGATGAAATAACTTTGTTGGGAGGTAGTTTATATTTCTTTTCTTGTTATGTTGTTTATTAACTATGATTACTTAAAATTCTTTTCATCCTTGAAGTAGCTTTTATAAGTGGAAACATGGACCTTGAGTCAAGATGGGTCGACCCTTCAACTCCTTTTTTGCATATCATAGATATTTAACAAATAAAATATGATAACTATTGTAAATTTTCTTGTTTTTAACTTTATCTTCCAATTCAATAAATTGATGCAATTAACAAGAGGAATAAGAGAGAAACTAGAGAAGAGAAGAGAACACTTGTATTATTGCATAACCGATCTTACGGAATTACAATGACTATATAACAACCTCAACTACACTTAGCTCAATTTACAGTTAACCCCTTCTACAAACACAAATTGACATAAACTACCCGCTAATTCCCATCTAACGGCCAACCAACATTTGTCTCATAACATAAATCTATGCAACATAGTTGCATTCTTACGCTGAGATATATAATGATTTTATTATGCATTGATCTTATTTGATTTCAGGCCTGTTAGTTGTATATATTAGTGGTAGTATTTAATCTATGATCCATAGGCCAAAGCCCATCTTAGTTTTAAGGCTTGTTGTGTATTGTATATATATAGAGGTTCTCCTTATTATCTAATAGTAAGAGAAAGAAGTGACCATTATTTAAGAAACGGGGGCTGGACCCCAAACATCACAAAATACTAATTCTAATGCACGAGTGCTTTTATTATTTGAAGTAGATGAATGCATTTTTGAGGATTTTCCCATAGGGCAGGAATTACAAAAGGAAAAAAACTGAATTAAGTGTAACAGGAAGATTATTGTTTGAAATCATAGACTTTAACAGCTACGAGTGAGTATGTCCAAGTCTTTGATGCCAAGTTGTGGGAGATGCTCGAACGGTTGAAAAGGTAACATTGGAAACATGATGGAACTTTGGTAGTTGAAAGGAGTAGAGGCCGTCTTTACTTGGACCCATGAGGAGGATATTGCGGGTAACCGTATCCTTCACACAAAAGAAAGTAGAGTGAAATTCAAAAAACACATTATTGTCATGACAGAAACAATGTACAGAAAGGTTACGTTTGATTTGTGGAACATGTAAAATTTTGTTAAGTGAAAGGTTTTTATTTTAGAAAGTAAATTTGGTGGATGCAATATGAAGAATGAGTAAACTTTTGCCATTACCAACAATGAGTGTATCCTTACCATGATACGGCTCGGATTCGTAAAAACCATAGAGATGCGGCGACACGTGACTGCTTGCACTTGAGTCCGGCAACCATGATGATGATGCTTGTGAGCGTTGGTCAACAAAGTGGGCTTGAGGAGTCTGTCTTGGTTGACGGATGTTGTTGGGTCACGGTTAGGACATTGTGAAGGAATATGTCCCGTACCACACCTGTTGCAAGAACCGTAGACTGTATTTTGATTAGATGCCCAAGGAAATCTATAATTTGTACCTGAGGTAGGGGCGGAGTGACGGGTGTTCTGATTGTTGTTGTTGTAGCGTGTACGACCGCGTCGATTGTACGAACCACGGTTCAGTGCTCCTCAGTTAGCATAAAGAGCCTGACTTTGTTGTTGTGCAGGTTGAACAGTGAGACCTAATTGGGTCAGCAGCTATTGAAGGGAGTGAACTGTTTCTGGTGGAAGTTGGAAACTTGGGGAATCGCGGTAGCTGGTAGCCATGAAGGCCTGTGTAGTAGGCACAATGGGATCAACCTTTTATACCATGTATTCATGATCAACAAGTAGGTTGGGAAGTTCCAATAAAGTAACAGATGGTTGTCGTGAGATGAGGGTAGGCTTCAAAGAGTTGTATTCTTCCCAAAGACCAGAAATGGCTAAAATAACGACATCTTTTTCTTTCATAGGCTCCCCAACGTTAAGGAGAGCGTCTGAATACTGTTGAACACGTGTTAGATAATCAGCGGACGTTTTTTCTGGCTTCATCTCGACCTTTAGCAGTTGGGTTTTGAGGGTATTGAGTGAACATGTGTGAGATGCATAAGCACGTTCCAAGGCAAGCCACAGTTCAGAAGAAGTATCTCCCTGTACATGTTTGAATGAAGCTTCAAAGATTGTTGAAAGAAGTAGCATGCGGATGTGAGCATCGTTGGAGATCGATGCTGCATATTCAGGATTGGGGTCAAAGGTTGTTGTTGGACTGTCACCAACGATATTTTTAGATGGGCATTTAATAGATCCATCGACATAGCCAAAGAGGTTATCGGTGATTAGAAAAGGTTGGATCATTGTTTTCCAAAAACCATAGTTGGTAGGGCTTAATTTAAACCCGAATTTATGAGAGTTGTGATTGGTTTTGTGTTCGGTGGTGAAAGTTGTGATGGCCATTGTGGACCAGATCGAATTGGGATTAGGGTTGAAGGCGGCTGATGAAAAAGAGAAGAAACAGAGGTGGGATTAGGGTTGATCGACGGTAGCTCTGATACCAAATTAAACTTGGTATTAGAGATTGTATTGTGTATTTTCAAAGTGTACAAGATGGCCTCTATATAGAATACAATCAGCTAAATATAGTAAACTGTAATCACATAATTATAGCCTAATCACAATCCTTGACATATATAAACACAATTATTGTCTAACAGGCTCATACATGTTTCCTCCCATTCCCTACTTGTGATCATTGTTTAAGATCCTGATAGGGAATAGGATCGATTAGGGTAAAATTGACAGTAATTGAGAATGACAATGGAATAAGCAAATAGAAACAAGGATTGTATTGCAAAATAGATGATGATAACAAAATGAAAAAGATGATTACAAACTCAATCACCTCCACCGTAGTGGTCCAGGGCTATGCCCTTCTCAATGCTAATGCAAAGAGCCAACAAACTTATTGATTCTCCCCTCCCCTCCCTAAGGGTTTACTAATACCTATTTATATTGAATATAAGTTGCACTAAACACCCTCCTAGAATAGACAATTGACATTTAAACTATAAAGTAGAATATTATTCCTATCATTACTTCCCCCTTAACACAAGACTTGTCCTTAAGGCTTGGTAGAAGAGCCCTCAACAGTGTGAATGACCCCATTCGACCGAAAAACATCCATTTGTTCCAATTGAAAATGTAACCCATCGGAAGAATCGGATTCATCATCGCCAAGTAACATCACACGAAGTTTACCCTCCGGGCATGTATGAGCTGGACTATATTGCTGACCACATTTGTAACATAGCCCCTTCTTCCTGCGTTCCTCCCATTCAGTGCGAGATAAAGAGCGGAGGCCCCGATCACGATAAGTAGCTTGGCCCGAGACAAGAGGTGTTGTGGAACAAGTGTTGGAAAGAACACCCACACTATTGACAGAACCTTGAGTCCCTGCAGATTTGAACTCGTCATGGCCCAAATGAAGTAACCGTTTACCGGAACCCATCAACGGATATCCCTGGTACGGGTTCTGAACATACCGAAAACGAGTCAATGATGCGTTATTAGGATTTGGCCGGAGCATCAATTCCACATCCTTCGCTAAATACATCGCATCCAATCTCGATTGTGGGCGATGTAATCGCACCCACTTCTTCGTATCAGCCCGCAATCCCGCAATGAAGTAACCCAATGCCTGAGATTCAGGCAACGTAGGGACCAATGACAATAGGTACTCGAAATCGTCGATGTAATCATAAATCGATTTGGATTGCTGAATCGTGGCTAACTGTTCATATGGATTTTGAATTTCCAGGCCACTAAACCGTTGCAACAGTTCTGATTGAAACTCAAGCCAAGAGAGTGGATGTCGAACCTGAGTAATGACCGTAAACCAGTGTTGAGCGACACGAATCATACTCAACTGAGCCAATTGAATCCGTAACTCGTCCGGAGTGTTGTTGATGTCGAAATAGAGCGTAGCCTTTTGAATCCACCCCTGGGGATCAAAACCCGAAAATTCCGGTAATTTGATTTTTTTCACAGCCCATGGAACACCAGACGAAGGATCGCCAGAACCGACTTTCGGACCGAAATTAGAAAAATCGTTACCAAGAGGAGCCCGATCCCGATCCCGATGAACCATCAACAGATTTCTTCCCCTGTTGTGTCATCCAAGCGAGACAAACCAAATACAATTGCCCAAATCGTCCTCCAGGATCTCAACCACCTCCTCGCCCAAGAGCTAGGATAGATACTACTGATGAGCTTCCTGATCAGATTTTTACTACTTATATGCACACATTTAGTTCGGAGACTCCAGCAGTTGTTGATCTCCCAGCCTACCGCTCTCGGTCCACAGGCCAACTCAGCTTATTTAGGTACATCCTCTAGTCTTGGCTCGTCTTGGGTTATTGATTCTGGAGAAACTCATCACATGATTGGGAATCAAGGTATCTTGTCTAACTTACATGATGTTTCTCACCCACCAGTTCGCCTTGCTGATGGCTCCTCATGTCCTGTTCGGGGTATCGGGTTCATTTGTAATTCGACAAACCTAAATCTTTTTTCTGTTTTGTTAGTTCCTCAATTTCCTTGATAGTCTTTGCTCAGTGAGTCAAATTATCAAGCAAAATAACTGTTCTATGACATTTATCCTACTCACTTGTGTTTTTTAGGGACTCGAGACGAACCGGTTGATTGGCACCGGTTTTGAATCAAGAGGCCTTTATCGTATGTCTTTACCTTCACGCCCTACAACATATATATATATGTGATTCCAGAATTAGGGAGGCTCAGTGCCGGCTAGGCCATCCCTCTACAGTGGTTTTAAGGCAACTGAGTAACTAGATTTTCCAACTTTTTTTGATTTTCATTGTTAGTCGTGTCAGCTTGGTTAACATACGAGGCACCCCTATCCCCCAAAAGTGTCTAGTAGAGTTAGTTTTTTGTTTGAACTTTTGCACTCATATGTATGAGGCCCTTGTCCTACTAGGTCAACTTTGGGATTTCAGTATTTTGTTACATTTATCGATGATTATTCTCGTGCAACTTGGGTTTATTTATTGAAATCTCGTAATGAAGTTAGTTTAGTTTTTCGTGAGTTGCATTAATATGTTAAAAATCAGTTTAACACATCTGTCAAAATTTTATGTACTGATAATGCAAAAGAATATCCATCGAATGAATTTTCTATATATTTGAAACATGGTATTGTTGACAAGTCTTCTTGTGTGTACACACCACAACAAAATGGAATCCCAGAACCCAAGAATCGCCACTTGTTGGATATTGTTGACACACTCATATTCCATTCTCATGTCCCTCATCATTTTTGGGGTGATGCTGTCCTTACTACTGCTTACCTGATTAACCATATGCCCTCATCTGTCCTTAGCGGTCAAACTTCGTTTTCTGTTTTATTTCCTAAAGGAACTCCGTTTTCCACTCCCACCTAAAATCTTTGGGTGTGTCACTATAGGTGCTACAGTCCTCTTGACCGATACTTTACGAGTGCAGATGTCACCTTTCATGAGTCATGTTCTTACTTTTCCGAGTCTCCCACCACGGTCTCTGACCTGTTTCTTGATCCTGACCCTCTTACACCCGATTGTCACATCGTCCCCACTGTTCCAATGTCTTCTCTCCCAGTATTCTTCTTTCCACCGGTCATAGACACCACCGATCCTGTTCCAGCTGCCACTACCCTACCAACAGAGGTTCCTACATTGATTTTCACATATGCTCGGTGTAATAAAGATAAGACAACAAAGGCACATAATTCACAAATGGGGCCTAATCCTAGTACGTCTCCGGTTTCACTCTTTATGGTTGACACATCCACACTAGATGCTACTTCTGTTTCACCTGATACTGTCCTTTACACACCTGATACCCTTGTGTATGACTGTCCTGGTGCACCATATCTCGATATACTTATTGCTTTTAGCAAAGCTTCTTGACAGCACACTCGTTACCTGATTAGGATTATGTTGCTTATTCTATCCTCTCACTTGACTCCCAAGCCTATACTACTGCCGTTGATTCCTACCCCATTCCTAAACATGTGATGACAGCTCTTACCCACCCAGGATGGAGATAGGCGATGGAGGATGAGATTGGGGCCCTTAGGGCAAATTATACATGGGATCTTCAGATGCTTCCTCCTGGAAAGCGTATTGTTGGTTGTCATTGGTGTTTATGGTTAAGCCTAACCCTAACGGCTCTTTGCACCGTCTGAAAGCCCGGTGGTTGCCAATGGTTATTCTCAGACCTACTGTATTGATTATGATGGGACTTTCTCGCCGGTTGCTAAAATGCCATCTGTATGCATTTGTATTGCTCTTGCTACCATTAATCATTGGCCGCTCCACCAGCTTGATGTCGAGAATGCCTTTCTTCATGGTGTTCGTGAGTAGGAGGTATATATGGAGCAACCACTTGGGTTTATTGTTAAGGAGGAGGCTTCGAATGTATGCAAATTACGTTGTTCCTTATATGGTCTCAAGCAATATCCTAAGACATGGTTTGGTTGGTTTTCTAGTGTCATGGGAGAATTTGGGATGGTTCGTAATGCATATGATCATAAGGGATGACGAGGTCGGGATTACCAAGCTTAAACAGTTTCTTCGGTATCAGTTTTAGATTAGTGACCTAGGCCGACTTTGATACTTTCTTGGCATAGAAGTATCTCATTCTCCAGAAGGAACACTTCTTTTAACGGAAGTATGTCAGAGATATGTTGACTGAGTGTGGATTATTAGGCTCTAAACCGGTGGATAGTTCAATGCTTCCTACTGAGAAGCTCTTTCCAAAAGATGGAATCCCGATAAAGGCCCTGAACGATATAGACGTCTAGTTGGAAATCCTAACTTTTTGATAGTTACTCGACCATATATTGCATTTGTTGTAAGCAGTCTGAGTCTGTTCATGGCTACACCATACACTAGACATTGGTATGCAGCTCTTCGCGTATTGAAATATTTTAAGACCACACCCGACTTAGGGATCTTGTATTCTGACTAGGGTCATGTCGTGTGGGTGCTTTTATAGAGAAGGGGGATGGACGGATATCAGGTTTCTCAGATGCAGATTGGGCTGGTTCCATTTCATGACGGTCTACAATTGGGTATTGTGTGTTTGTTGGAGGAAATCATGTGTCATGGAAGAGTTAGAAGCGACACACAGTATCCCGATTAAGTGCCGACTCAGAGTGTAGAGCCATGGTAGATGTCACATCAGAGATGATATGGGTTCGTCATCTTCTTAGAGAACTTGGGGTTGATGACTTGACGCAATTATATTGTGATAGCCGGTCGGCAATACATATAGCTAAGAATCAAGTATTTCAGGAGAGGACAAAACATATTGAGGTTGATTGTCATTTAATTAGAGATCGAGTTGTAGGTACTCAAAGTGATCCTCCGTCTATTGAGTCGATTCACATCAAGACGGACTTTTAACTTGCTTATATCCTCACCAAACTTCTCCGGAAAGCTCAAAAAGACTTTATTTGTAACAAGTTGGGCATGATTAACATCTATGCACCAGCATAACTTAAGGATTGTTAGTTGTAAACATTAGTAGTATTTTATCTATGATCCATGGGCCAAAGCCCATCTTAATTTTGTTGTGTATTGTATATATATAAAGGTTCTCCTCATTATCTAATAGTAAGAGAAAGAAGTGATCATTATTCCAACCATTGTATCAAGGTCAATGGCTTCTGAATAACTTCCTGCCACTTGGCTTTTGATAGTCAGACCAATGTTTGTTCAAAACACATCCCATTCAAATATTTTTCGCAGATCAAAACTCACAACTAGTATTCCCTTCTATAGCCAACACAATTCTATTCAGTTTTGTATTCAGGAGTAAACATGTTTGACTCCCAAAAGTCAAATATGAACTATATGAATATTTGAGCAGCACTATGTAGTTAGGTGTGGACTATTATTGGATTTAATTTATTTGATTTCATATGTGCAGATCTTGTTCTGTCAGATAAGCTGGTTACATATGATATGGAAAATCAAGCCATTGGATGGACTGATTATGACTGTAAGTACAGTTGCCTATGTTTATGCATACACTATGTACATAGAATTTAGACAATCAGACTCTTCTTCATGGGCTAAATCATTAGTCCCTTTATTCTTTAATGATCGGCCATCAGATAACACCCGAATCACCGGATGTTTGGATGTGCAGCTAAATTGATTATTGTGATTTGAAGTCACAATAATCAGCGCAAGTTAGTATGAGTATGATGTTCTTTTTGCAGTATTATCAGATTCAGATAGTAAGGATCAAGTAGCTGAAAGAAACATATTGTGTAATATAAAATCTCGAAACTTTTACTGGTTTTAATCAACTAATATCTTATTGTCTGATTCTGATTCTTCAAGTTGTAATAATCACTTTTGGTTTTCTTGTAATTTCAGGCTCGTCAAGCATCAAAGTGAAAGATGAAAATTCTGGTAACGTGTATGAGGTTGGTGCGCAGGATATTTCTTCTGCACATTATACATGCAACTCTCGTATGGTTTGGGGGTTGCTCTTATCTCTTGCAGCTACATACTTGATCATCTAGACCATCAAAATGCAATTGTATTTAAAACCCAATGGAAATCGATAGGTATTTTGTGTCATGGTGTATGTTTTTACTACTTGTGAGTATAAAAAAACGTTTCATCGATCTGCTTGTTTGTTAGCTTCTACATATATATATTTTTTTGGGTCCAATTTTGGCCACTATGGATCATTGTCTCTTGGCCCTCATGTGTTTGCATCAATTGCTCTTCGATAGGCAAATAGCTTGTCCTCAAGCTTCCCCATAAATGGCTATTGACTGCAAAAGCCTCAAAATCATGCACATAAATCGTGTCTTCTCAATGCAACCCATATTTGTAGCTTGCTGTTGTGGATCCGCTTCTCACGTGTCTTGACTGCAATGACTTGATCTTTCTCACGGCTAGCCATAGATGCTAGTGGTATCAGTTTTGTGTTATAGTAAACTTCATGTTGAAGAGACATGTGTAACATAGGATGCATTATTAATTCTGGTGGCAATTAAAGTTGATACGCTACCAACCCAACTTGTTCAATGATTTCGAAAGGTCCATAAAAGCGTGTTGCCTAGTTTATTTGTTGTTCTCAAATGAACTGATTGTTGTCTATATTCACGCAACCTTATGTACAACATAGCTCTAATTTTAAAGTCCTTGTCTAATCAATAAATTTTTTTGCCAAATCATTTATAGTATGTTGTGCCTCTTTGAGATCTCTTTTTAGGAAAGAGCGGATGTTTTTGTGCTCGGTGAGAGTGGCATCAATCGAGTCAATTTGTGAATCTCCTGGTGTTTATTTTTATCATCTGGAATTGGTTTGCCATATAATGGTTGAAAGGGGACACCTGGATACCACTGTGGCGAAGTGTTACACCAATTCTCGGCTATTTTTTCATCGTCTTTAGTTTGTTGCTTGGGAATGCTCGTAGATAAGTTTGGATGCACCGTTCGACCACCTTACGTCTGTGCGGTTGAGGGTGGTAAGCGATCGAGTTTTGGAGTATGGCACCTAACTATTTGAAGAGCTTTTTTCAATTCAAGCTAAGGAAAATCATGGCATAGCAAAAGAGTTTGACATGTTATGTAATTGGTGAATGTATTGCATAAATAAGGATGCTAACAAGATGAATCCAATTATAGGGGGTTAGGGGCTAATTCTAGGTAGTGGGTGAAAAGATTTGGACCATCTTAAATGACATATATTCTGTTTGACAAGGGAAGAAGGTTAATCAAATTTATAGAGATGTCGTTCCGTATTTGTGAGGGAATTAGAGGTGGTTGTAGTAATCCATAGGGTTTGTGGGTTAAATACTTAAACTTGATGGCAAACTAGGTAGTTATGAATGAAGTTATTCATGTTGTCTTTGAGATTGGGCCAACTATAAAGGGGCGTACTTGGTGCTTGACTTAGCTCCCGCTTTCCGCAGTGTCCGGAAACAGGTTTAATAGTGAAGCGATCTTATATACGCAGCCTTACCATGCACTTTTGTGCAAGAGGCTATTTCCCACGACTAGAACCCATGATCTCAAGGTTATAAAGCAACAACCTTACCGGGCCAATTGTAAGCATTAGCCAATTCTTTGTATCGCTAGTCAAATTCTTGAGTGAGTTTGTGGTGGAGATCTATAAATAGCTTTTCTCGAATTGATTAATTTTATAGGATTAGAAGCTTGTTATTGTGGGACAATAACTTGATTCTTTTTAAAGATTTTTTTAATGAGTCTTTAACTTATATCAATTGAGTAGAAGGATTATGGCTCCTCACCCAATTTGTTTCTAAAGAAGAACATAGAAGATCCTTTGGTATGACTTAAACAATCAATGGCCTTAAAATATCATGAATTGAATACTAAAGATTTTGTTGTCCATGTGTGTTCCTCATGAGTACGTATAACTTGTGAAAGTATATGTTTCAACTTCTTTGATAAGTGAAAATCATAAATTTTCTATGACTTTCATGATGGCTAAAAGTTCACAGACATATATCGAAGAAGCTTGCAGTCTAGAAGTTCACGAACATATGCCGAAGAAGCTTGTAGTCTAGAACACATTTTCTTGCTAAAGAAAGCAAGTGGACGTTTGTCTTACGATAGTGTAGCTTTTATTGCAAAAGTGGATACAACCTTGTAATAGGCGACCACTATATGAACTTTGGAGATTATAAGAGTAACTGATCTTTTTTGCATGCATATTAGGTAAATATGTAGTCTTAGGTGGCAAGAGTTACAATGCTAATATGAAGACATTTGGGATGGCTACCAAAGAAGGAAAATATTAGAATAACTATAACTACCACCCAATGTAATAGGTGTAGTATGTATAAACTGGTTACTTACTGAAATGTAAACTAAGACTTTCGATTCGTTATCTCTGTCTGATGTGTGTTTTGTGTAAATCTAATGAGTGACATGTCTTGGCGCCATGCTCAGATACATGCTCACAAGTTGGTGTCTGACCCATAGTTTTAAGAGATTTAGGCACTTGTGGTAGTATCTAGACTTAACTAGGACTAGTATACCAAGTAGTGCCATTATTGGTAATGTTAGGAAATGACTAGAACATGAGGAGTGGAATGATTGGCTAACTACACCTAAACACAATTATTATAATTATTCATTTACTATACAATTGTGTTCTGAAACTTGATCAATCATGTTAATGTTGATATCCTTTGTCTTGATTATAGTTATCAATAATGACAAATAGAGACAATAACAGGGTAAGGAGACGAGGTAGGCCGAGGCGAGCCCATAAGGATGCATAGACATGAGAAGATAAGGAAAATATTCATATGACTAAGACAGTCTCAAATGTAATGCTAATGAGGTTGATAGGGCATTGCACGCCCAAGTTGCCTACAATACTAACAAAACTAAGAAGCGCAGAAAGAATGTTCTTTAGAATAATGTTGACCTCGAGCTTAGGAACGAAGATACCAAGCTTTATGACGAGGATGTAAAGGGAACTACATTTAGAAGGAATGGTTGTGCCAATAAAGCCTTTAACGATTGTAATCCATCCCATTTGACGTTAGAGAAAAGTGCTATAGAAACCTTCCAATAGATACGATAAATGGAGGTGGTAATAAGTATTAGCAAGTGCGATTAAAGTCAAAAAGTTAAATTTGTTGAACACTCATCAGTATTTGAGGCCTTGTTTTTGGGTGGGATAGCATTAAGCATGTTGTCAAAAGCTAAAGAGAGCCTTTGTCATGACATCAGAAGATGCCAGGACCATGTTATATACATTTCTTATAATTAGCGTACCCATTATTATGTTCTTTGACTCTAGAGCCTGTAAAAGTTTTGTAGCCAATTAAATATCAAATTGGTAACATTGTTAAATGTGTAAATTTTAGATAAAGTCTAACTTTGACCAAATTTAGCCAAGAGGGTCAAGATATGGAACTTGACTTATTTTGGAGCAAAAGTGTAGTAACTAGTAAAGACATATATCATATATTACCATTTGCGAAAGGTCTTAACAAAAGAACGTATGAATTTTCAATTTGTTAAGATATTAGACAAATTAAAACGTGTGGGGTTACATTAGTTATATTGTATGTAGTGAAATTATAGAAGTCTTAATGTAAAAGACATAACTATACAACATGTAACTCTATTTTTTAATTTGGAAATCTAAAGATCAACACCAGGCTATGTTGGGGCATTTGTCACACAATCATGTGACTTAAAATAAATACAATTAAACTAAGATTGTAGGACATAACTATGTAATTTCATCAGTGAGTCATGCACCCAAGAGAGTCATGCACCCAATATGATGTATTACTATGTATATTAACGACAAAATCAATTATGAAAATTTCATAGGTGTTTCAATTTCTCTATTCGTTGGTTATGAATTGATTTTATAATCACGATTTGATGTTTATGAGTTGAAGGGTAGTTATTGGTTTGTATAGTGATGGATTCAGGTTTTGTCTCAAAAGAACAAAGGTTGAATCCCCCGAGGATCTTTTTCAATCTCTCAATAATAACAACTAGGGTGTATTATAAATTAATACTCAAATAATAGTGCGGATACCCATGATTATTAATATGATATCTATGTGTGTGTATGATTATGTGCTAGAACTTGAGGCATGTTGGTGTTGTTTGCTCTAAGGTGTTGCTTCATGTGAAGCATGAACAACAGTCTTCTTAAACTATTGTTTGTGTTTTGGTGATTCAGGAGGATAAAAGAATGAAGTATCACCGGAATCAAGAAACTCCTCTTCTTCATCTTCTCTAGTGCATGTCAAAAATGCACTGTCTGTTGTTTGCATCTCTTTGAGTTTGGATGATTTCACATGCCTCATAGTGCTATTGTTTCTAGATCTTTCATCTAATTCTAGTGCTATACTTTGGCAACTAGAGCATCCAATGATAATGTTTCTAGATCCGGTGTTGCCTTCATCAAAGAGACAGATTATGTCCAACTCTCTGGAAGAGTGTACAACATTTTCTTGTTGATCTCCACGGATTCATATTTGATACCATAAACTATCATTTCATTCACCAGTCGTAGGATCTATGGAGCTGCTGTGGTATGGATTCACATTGAACATGATGGAAAGTTTCATATTGGGTTCTTAACTTTTCCTTCTTGATCTCCCTTATCTCATCACTTCCTTCACACATTGTGTGAAAAACCATCCATAGTTCATGTGTTATTTTAAAGTTTTCTACTCTTCTCAATATCTCAAATGGGAGAGTCATTGCAAGAATACTGTATGCTTTCATATCTGCTTTGACTTTCTTCAAGTCATCACCAACTACACTCTTTAAACTCACTGGCTTCTATATGTTATAATTTGGACCTAACGTCACAGGAATGTATGGTCCCTCGGTTATGGAAGTCCACATATCTAGGTCTTGGAAAATAATCCAGTTTCTGAACATAATTTTCCATTGCTTGAACTCAACCTTATTCTTCAGTCTAGGTGGTTTAAGACCACCGTTGGAACCTGAAACCTTGTCTAACATGATTGTTAACTTCACGGTTTAAGTCAAATTTATTTGATTATTTAACTTGGTGCTAAATTTGATTTATCTTAAGGTCACCAGAATTTGTTTGATTT
Source organism: Flaveria ramosissima (assembly GCA_025215565.1). NCBI lineage: Eukaryota > Viridiplantae > Streptophyta > Magnoliopsida > Asterales > Asteraceae > Flaveria > Flaveria ramosissima. The sequence continues at coordinate 18,688,529 of CM046033.1, read as the reverse complement.
GTTTGATGACTTTTAACTTTATCGGATAAAGGAATTTATTTAATTTGAAGTTAATTAATTAATTCCAATAATATATCAATCACAACACAATTAATGATAAGAGAATATTTTGTCAAATGAAAAGTCAATAAGTCAAAACCCTAAAAAACAAGATCTGGATATGAATGAGTGAAACCCGGGGAGAAAGACTCATTCGGCCAGATCGATAACCTTCGATGACAAAAATTGAAATGGATAAAGTGGTCTGGACTTGTTGATCAACTGTCTTTGTTCATCTGTGCTCATCAAGCCAATTTTGCTCGCACTTGGTCCTTGTTGACTCCTCAATAGAATGGAATTAAAGACCTGGACTTGGCTCTTTTAAATAGCATGAGCGTTGAAAGTCTTTAACTAGTAGCAAGGATGGTGCATCACCTCTTTCTCGTTCTCGCTCAGGAGCCAAAACAAACACGCATAATATGTTTTAAAGTGGCGGCTTATGAATTAAAAAGTGACTTTTTCAAAAATACAAATGAAGAAAGGTTTCTTCACTTGTGTTTGATGAAAATCAATATCACCGTATATTTTGAAGAATTTATGCTAATGATGAACTAGGGTTTTTAACCTAGAACAGTCGCAACGTATGTAACCTTTAACAACAATCGGTTTTTTGTTTTTAAAGCTATTTAATACTTGATTTGAGTGTAGAACAACTCAATGTGATGTTTAAACACAATGAATGGATTCAAATCACCCAACACAGTGTTTGTTTGTTGACAAATTAATAGAATAGTACCCGTGTACTGTTTTATCCAAAAACCCTTGAAACTGATAAGGTTTTAGTGATTTTGTGATGTTTCTGGAGTGTATGGATGATTTTGAGAGCTTTGTTAACAACAAAAACACATAATCTTCTTCAAAATAAACTAAAACATATTTTTTAAATAATGTTTTTGAACATTTGTTGAATGTATGAAGTAGAAGAAGGTTTTTGTGTAGATTTCAAGCTTGAAATGGATGTTATGAAGCTAATGAACCAAAGAGCTCATTGTATTGATTGAGAGGATCAAAAAAAAGTTGTATGATTTGAGCCAAGGTTCTGATACCACCTGATGAATTCAGGTTTTGTCTCAAAAGAAGAAAGGTTGAATCCCCCAAGGATCTTTTTCAATCTCTCAATAATAAAAACTAGTGTGTATTATGAATCAAAACTCAAATAATCATAGTGCGGATACCCATGATTATTGATATGATCTCTATGTGTGTATGATTGTGTGTTTATATGATTAGATGTAAAGAATAATAATAACTGCTTGTTTGATTGATGATTGTTCAAAAGCTTACAAAGGATTAGGGTATACATCCTATTTATAGACTATGTACATTTACACGGATACCCTTATGTAAAAACAAAATTCATAATAATCCTAAGTCTATAAGTTGTCCGCTGTGGATGATGTCTTGTTCGCTGTGGATAATAAGTTGTCCGCTATGGATGTTAAATGAAATGTTGCTGTGCATGGATGATGTCCGCTGTGAACACTTGTAATGTTTGCTATGATAATTGTCCGCTGTGTAATGTTCATCCGCTGTGGATGAGCATCCACTATAGGCAGTTCATCAGCTGTGGACTTGGTCATCCGCTGTATGTATGTCCATCTGCTGTATACACTTAGGACATCATTCTTCATCCGTTGTGACAACTATTTCATTCATTGTGAGAGCTATTTCATTCGTTGTGGGCAATCCTTCATTTACTATGGACACTTAACAAAATTTCTTTATCTAGAAAATCTGAAAAAGAAATTTAAACCAATAATTAATGTTTGATATAAATTGCAGGATCGGTTAAGGTCACTCAACACAAGGATTATCTCTCAAACTCACTAAGACGCACTCGAATGATGATGCAAAATACTTGAAAGAGTTAATATACTAAGTAAAGAAACACAACAAATGGTTTTCAAGATACTTGTATATATTATTTCTCAACTCAAAGTTTACAAGACTCTTACAAGCATACTAACTGAGTTACAATGAGAAACTATATATACTACTATCTACAACCGGTTATACTTAGATTACCAACTGGAACTTACCACTAAACAAATACTACATTGTTAGAAGTAAGGTATCTAAGATAAAATATTATCCTAGATTAGGTAGTCATGACAGGTCCATGACTTACCTTTTGTCACCAACTAAACATGATAACTGTACTAACTGATAAAGGTGAACAGTGGAATAAAGTATGGTCAACTACATGGGTGTGGGAAAGCACCATGCAATATGTTAGAGATTGCAACGGATTGTCAAATAGACCATACTTATGTCCACTGGTTCATAGTTGGTTCTTCCGAAGGTAAACTGGCTTCGGAAGAATAAGTTCTTTCAAAACCAATTATACTTCGGAAGAATCAACTTCTTCCGATACTTCTACTGATCTTCAATACTTTGTTCTTCGGAAGTCTTTGCTTGAACCTTCTAAGAGTTTGATCTTCGGAAGATAATTTACTTAGTCTTTGAAGACTTAGTTTCTCTTCGGAAGTTCTTCTTTGCTTGAGCTTTGGAAGTTCTTCAACTTGACTTTGGAAGAGCAAATAGACTTCGAAAGACTTTCTTCAGTTGCACCAAAAATTCTTCTAAGTATAGTTTTGGTTGCAACCCAACATAAATGTTAATATTATTTGTATGTTAGTAAATGTTTTTTTTGAATTATTAGAACACATTTGATTGATTATGGCTGACATTATCCTTTAATGCACTTGTTGAGTCCAACATATAGTTTACGCATGTGGAAGTGGTTATCATGTGTTTATTGTCTTTAACTTTCCAAAGATTTATGGAATTAGATAACCCTAACAGGAGTTTAGTGCATCTTTAACATTGATATAATTGTATCATTAGTTCCTCGTTGCATTAATTTAGATGGCTATTGTGTGTTTATCGTTCTATCTTTCTGAATAGTTATATGTCTAGATATAATTGACGGGGGGTTAGGCTAATTTAATGTATCATGTGTAAAAATATGATTGTGTATCTTCAATTTATTTCTATGCTAAGTGGAGTCGAAGTCCAAGTGGTATCTTTAATTGATTGTGTATCTTCAATTTATTTCCTTGTCAGTTTTACTTACTAATCATTTTTAGTTAATTTTAATATTCACAAATTCAAACTCAATTGATTCGTTAGATAGTATGATTATTTAGTATTGGGAGCCATTTTGTTCACAATAGATACTCGATTCTTATCTCAAGCTATATTATATAGTTAGTTTAAAAGTGATAATGGTTTCTGTTATTTAAAACAAATTATGTGAATATACCAAGAATATATATGTGATGCTCATCTGAATACAACTAGAGTTTTGTAAAGAACAAATAACTTGACACACCCGCTTCCTTTTTTATAAATGTGTTCAGTTTGATAGTCAATTAGGAGTGTGGATCTCTATTTAACCAATAGTTTGTCTCTTACTAGCTTTTCTATCAATAGGATTTTTTAATTGTTTGCTTGAGAGTTTGCTTGAATACAAGTAAAGTTCAAGTGTGAGAATGTTTGATATGTTAATAATTATACATGTCTACAAGACATAACTTTTTGCATTATAAGTCATTTTTATTACAAATTCATTTATTTAGACATTTATTTGTGTTTTATTTGAAATTTGTAGTTTTCGAAGGATAGTTGATGATTTTTGTGAAGAAAACTAAAGATTTGAATAAGGTCAAGAAGAAAAATGCTTATGATATGATCATATCAAACCTGGATATGCCTATATCATCTGTCAACTTTAAGCAGCTCATTTTTGAAGCTGAATATGGTCACATCGCTTCTGATATGGTCATATTCGGAGCAAAAATGAGTTTATAATCCTAATACATCTCATTTCTAAAAAAACTTATATTTTCTTTCAAACCCTAGCCTCTCTCAAACCCTTAGGTAATGTTGAGTCTTTCTCAAAAGTTTTTGGAAGATTTGAAGATAAAGATTAAAGATACCATACTTTTAAGAATGATCTAAGATCATTCACCTCATTTCCACTCAAATTGACTTGAATTTCTCTAGATCTACTATAAGTTCATCCATGTTATTAAGTTTGAGTGTGTTTTTTTAAGCCTCATATCACTTGGATTAGATGAAGCTTAACAATGTTTAATAACTTCTACATCATTTTTGATGTTTTTATTATGATTTCATGTTGAAACTAGATTATTCTTCAATGATTATATGTATTTGTTCTACTTTTAAAAAATATTCAACCTTATGGGTGTTGTAAGCATGTTATGCTGTAAAAACTCATGTTCTTACAAGACTTATGTATATAATTGTATCTTTAGTGAATATTTTATGACATTTGGCTAGGAATGATGAATGAATGTTGAAGATTTAGTAGAATTGAGTAAGTGTGCATCCTTATGCTTATGTTTTTAAAAACCACGGGTGTATGTCATGTATCTCTCTTGTCGTTGGTTATAAATTGGTTTTGTAATCATAATTGATGTTCATGAGTTGAAGGGTAATTATAGTTTTGTCTAGTTTCCGCATGTGGAGGTGGTTATTATATGTTTATCATCCTAACTTTCCAAAGATTTTTGGAATTAGGGAACCCTGACGGGAGTTTAGTGCATCTTTAACATTGATATAATTGTATCATTAGTTTCTCAGAGCATAAATTTTGGTGTCTATAGTGTGCATATCTTTGTAGCTTTCCGAATAGTTATATGTCTAGATATCCTTGACGAGGGTTTAAGCTATTTCCATGTATTATGTTAAAAAATATGATCTCACATCGAGTTTGTGCTGGTTGTTATTTTTATGCTAAGTGGAGTCAAAGTCCAAGTGATATAATTGTGTATCTTCATCTTTATTTTCTTACTTTATTAGTTTTACTTGCTAATCATGTTTAATTAATTTCAGTATTCACAAATCCAAGCTCAATTGATTAGTTAGATAGTGACGATGATTTAGTATTGGGAGTCATTGTGTTCATAGGTTGATACTCAATGCTTACCTCAAGCTATGCTATAA